>OX352713.1:11977569-12290069 GCA_947095575.1 Electrophaes corylata | reverse complement strand
ATCCCCCTGATGAAGGAAGGTAAGGTGCTATGTGCCAAGCAATCGGCAAAGACACTGGCGGAAGTCTTCTACCCGGAGGACTTGCAAAGTGAGGATAACGAAGACCACCGACGGACAAGAGCAGAAGCCGACAAAATAAACGACTGGGTCCATGATGAGCACCATGACCCACCGTTTACCATGGAGGAACTCAATACAGCTATGGGCAGCTTCAATCCCAAAAAAGCCCCGGGTAGGGATGGTCTCACGGCAGACATTTGCAGCAAGGCAATAGCACAAGATCCTGGGACGTACCTTGCTCTAGCCAACAAATGCCTAACGTTGCACCACTTTCCAACCACCTGGAAGGAGGCCACAGTAATAGTCCTGAGAAAGCCGGGGAAAAAAGAGTACACGGACCCTAAGTCATATAGACCGATTGGCTTACTCCCGGTTATGGGGAAGGTCCTGGAGAAGATGTTAGTTGGACGCATAAAATGGCATGTGATTCCGAGGATTAGTACTCGCCAGTATGGGTTCATGCCCCAGAAGAGCACCGAAGACTCCCTCTATGATCTTGTGCAACATTTGCGTACCAAACTGGAACAGAAGAAATTGATAACAATGATATCACTAGACATAGAGGGAGCATTCGACAGCGCGTGGTGGCCAGCTATAAGAACCAGACTGGCTGAGGAAGAGTGCCCCGTGAACATACGAAGGCTTTTGGACAGCTACCTACAAGATCGCAGTGTGAGAGTTAGGTATGCTGGGCAGGAACACGCAAGAAAGACCAACAAAGGGTGTGTCCAGGGATCAATAGGTGGACCAATGTTGTGGAACCTTCTTCTGGACCCCCTTTTGAGAGGCCTCGAACAGAGAGGAGACTACTGTCAAGCTTTCGCCGACGACATTGTGCTGGTCTTTGATGGGGATACGGCGCTCAAAGTCCAAAGACAAGCAAATGCCGCCCTCGACTATGTTCAGGAGTGGGGTGTCAAAAACAAGTTGAAATTCGCACCACACAAAACCAATGCAATGGTCATAACGAGGAAGCTGAAATTTGACACACCACTCCTGAGGATGAACGGGATCGGTATTGGCATGTCTGAGGAAATAAAGATTCTGGGGGTCACGATAGACCACAAGCTGACATTCAATTGCCACGCAGCGAATGTCTGCAAGAAGGCACTCAACATCTACAAGAAATTAGCGACGGCCGCCAGAGTCAGTTGGGGTCTTCACCCAGAAGTCATTCGGACTATTTACGTGGCATGTACGCAGCGAGTGTCTGGGCTCAAGAAACAAAAAAGATCAGCGTACAGAAACAACTAAACGCCGTGCAGAGAGGCTTCGCTCAGAAATTAACGAGAGCATACCGAACGGTCTCGCTAAACTCTGCCCTGGTGCTGGCAGGGTTGCTCCCGCTAGACTTCCGAATACAAGAGGCAGCCGCCCTGTATAAGGCTAAGCGAGGGGTACCCCTGCCATCACTAGCAGACAGAGAGGTGGAGAGGATGGTAGATTACACGATGGCCCCCCACCCAGCGGACAACATGTGTATAGAGTTTACTGAGCTAATTGACCAAGAAGCAGTGGATGGCCACAATAACCAGGACGTAAAGATATTTACAGACGGCAGTAAACTCGAGGGCCAAGTCGGAGCAGCACTGTCCTTTTGGAACAGTGAAGCTGAGACAAAAACCCTCAAGTTAAAACTGTCGTCATACTGCACAGTATATCAAGCGGAACTCCTAGCGATATGCCGAGCCACGGAGGAGATACTCAAGCGGCCTGAGCGAAGCTTCGGACTGTATAGCGACTCCAGGTCTGCGTTAGAAACACTCCAAAACCCAGGCTCTATCCATCCACTCGCAGTTGAAACTAGGTCAAACCTCCGGAGGGCTTTTGTCCAGAACAAGGAGGTATCCTTGTTCTGGATAAAAGCCCACGCTGGACTAGAAGGCAATGAGCGGGCAGACCAACTCGCCAAAGATGCTGCTCTAAAGACCAAACGGAAGGCAGACTATGAACATTGCCCAACCTCCTTCGTCAAAAATCAAATCAGGATGGAGACTCTTACAAAATGGAATGAACGGTACAAGTCAGGTGACACAGCGACAATAACAAAAATATTCTTCCCTGACGCAATACACGCTTTTAAGACTGTACGACAACTGGAACTGACAAGTACAATGACACAAATAATGACAGGGCATGGTGGGTTCTCTGAATATTTGGCCAGGTTCAAATGTAAGGAGAACTCATCATGTGTATGCGAACCAGACGTGAGCGAAACAGTGCCGCACATTCTGTTTGAATGCCCCGTGAACGGAAAGAAAAGGTACGATACGGAGCAAAAACTCGAGTGTAAACTAGAGGCTGACAATGTAAATACGCTCATAAGCGACAAAAAGAAAAGAAGTATCTTAATAGAATACTGTAAATATGTAGCAGAAATAGTTATAAAAAGAAATAAAGATGTATAAAATATGGTGAATATATATTATAAGATATATATAAACAGCATATATAAATAAACAGCATAAGTAAATATAAGTTAATTTAGATGAAAACAGTTAATATATTAAAAATAAGATGTAAATAAATAGTGTATAGAACATTTGTATTTTGTTTTCATAAAGAAAACAAAATGTAAAAGTAAATATATAGAATAAGTCTCAATAACCTAAACAGATCACCCCTAAATATAAGATATGTAAAAGTTAGTTTAAGTTCTCCTGTAATTGACCAATAAAGTGTCTATTCTGTGTTTTTCATAAATAAAGTAACCAAGGTCTCTGATAACGTCAGAGGTATCATCGTAGTGCCATTTCGAGATGGCGAAAAAATAAAAAAAAAAAAAAAAAAAAAAAAAAAAAAAAAAAAAAAAAAAAAAAAAACCTAACCTAACCTAACCTAACCTAACCTAACCTAACCTAACCTAACCTAACCTAACCTAACCTAACCTAACCTAACCTAACCTAACCTAACCTAACCTAACCTAACCTAACCTAACCTAACCTAACCTAACCTAACCTAACCTAACCTAACCTAACCTAACCTAACCTAACCTAACCTAACCTAACCTAACCTAACCTAACCTAACCTAACCTAACCTAACCTAACCTAACCTAACCTAACCTAACCTAACCTAACCTAACCTAACCTAACCTAACCTAACCTAACCTAACCTAACCTAACCTAACCTAACCTAACCTAACCTAACCTAACCTAACCTAACCTAACCTAACCTAACCTAACCTAACCTAACCTAACCTAACCTAACCTAACCTAACCTAACCTAACCTAACCTAACCTAACCTAACCTAACCTAACCTAACCTAACCTAACCTAACCTAACCTAACCTAACCTAACCTAACCTAACCTAACCTAACCTAACCTAACCTAACCTAACCTAACCTAACCTAACCTAACCTAACCTAACCTAACCTAACCTAACCTAACCTAACCTAACCTAACCTAACCTAACCTAACCTAACCTAACCTAACCTAACCTAACCTAACCTAACCTAACCTAACCTAACCTAACCTAACCTAACCTAACCTAACCTAACCTAACCTAACCTAACCTAACCTAACCTAACCTAACCTAACCTAACCTAACCTAACCTAACCTAACCTAACCTAACCTAACCTAACCTAACCTAACCTAACCTAACCTAACCTAACCTAACCTAACCTAACCTAACCTAACCTAACCTAACCTAACCTAACCTAACCTAACCTAACCTAACCTAACCTAACCTAACCTAACCTAACCTAACCTAACCTAACCTAACCTAACCTAACCTAACCTAACCTAACCTAACCTAACCTAACCTAACCTAACCTAACCTAACCTAACCTAACCTAACCTAACCTAACCTAACCTAACCTAACCTAACCTAACCTAACCTAACCTAACCTAACCTAACCTAACCTAACCTAACCTAACCTAACCTAACCTAACCTAACCTAACCTAACCTAACCTAACCTAACCTAACCTAACCTAACCTAACCTAACCTAACCTAACCTAACCTAACCTAACCTAACCTAACCTAACCTAACCTAACCTAACCTAACCTAACCTAACCTAACCACAGAACTTCCATCAATAGATGACTTCATAAAATTAAATAAACCTCTCACGCACCAAATCTTCACTGATGGAAGTAAGCACAGCAACAAGGTTGGGGCCGCATATGTCATCATTGAACCCAACACAAACAAACATATCATCAAAAAGTTCAAATTACACGATCTTTGTTCCGTGTTCCAAGCAGAGCTACTAGCCATTAAGCACGCGGTAAAGTGGATCACCACTCGCAAAATACCAAAATCGTTAATATTCTCTGACTGCAAATCTGGATTGAATGAACTACAAAACCCCAACACAACCAACTGCCTTGCAGTAGATATTCACAAATTGCTAGTTCTTGCCAAAAGCCTGGCACTGACTATAGAATTCTATTGGATTCGGGGACATTGCGGAATACCAGGAAACGATCTTGCAGATCAGGCAGCAAAATCCGCAGCACTCCTACACTCACAACCCACCCACTGTGAAATTCCCGTTAGTCATGTTAAACTACAAAATAAGCTAAACTCAGAAAATGCATCTGTTAACCTTTATAATCAATGTTCTCAGCATATAAAATCTATTTTTTCTACCTACCAAGAACTTCAAAATTATACCAAAATTGTAAAACCATTATTTCCTATTACTCAACTCTTGACGAACCATGGATACCACAAGGAATACCTTAACCGCTTCAAAATCACTCCTGATAACAAATGCCCATGCAACAACATCAGCACTCAAACTATCAATCACCTCTTGCAACACTGTCCAGAGTTTAGCTCCACACGACGCTCTCATCTCAGACTATCAGCACACCTAAATAATCCATACAGCCTCACTGAAGTTGTAGACACGGCATCAACAATAGATTCATTCCATTATCATTGGGTTACCATCGTTGCTTCATTAAAAACATTCAATAATCCCACGCTTCCTCAACCCCCCCCCTAATCGCTACCGCTTTTCGGTTCCCACCTTCAGCCACCCCCTAAACCTAAACCTGTCCTCAACCCCTTCAGGCCCCCTCACCCAGCCCTCAACCTCAGCCCACACTCAGCGGCCCCCCGACTCCTCAACCTTACCTTTTCTAACCTCCCCTCTAACCCACCCTACCTACGACGTTTATAGCCGCGAGACGTACGTCAGTTGCTACTGCAAGGCGTCCATCAATTACTTCGAATTGCGACTGCGAGTCGTGCGTCGGCGTGCGTCGCTGCGGCTACGAGTCGTACGTCAACTTACGTCATTGCGACTGCGAGTCGTACGTCAACGTACGTCATTATGACTACGAGTCGTACGAGTCGTACGTCTACTTGCGTCATTACGATCACGAGTCGTACGTCGACGTACGTCATTACAGCTGCAAGTCGTGGGTCGGCTTACGTCATTACGATCACGAGTCGTACGTCGACGTACGTCATTGCTGCTGCGAGTCGTACGTCGGCGTGCTTCAATGACGACTGCGAATACTTTAACTATGACGGCTTTAATTACGACTGCGACTACTCGTCGTGATTGTCGCAGTCGTCGTGCGACGACGTACGTCGATTGCTTGTACTTATTATTGTTATTATTGTTGATTCCCGTTGGTCTGAGCTGATTTTGTGGTCTGTGGGTTGGTTAAGTTTTAAGTTTTAGTTTTAAGTTTTAGTTTTAAGTTTTAGTTTTAAGTTTTAGTTTTAAGTTTTAGTTTTAAGTTTTAGTTTTAAGTTTTAGTTTTAAGTTTTAGTTTATGTTTTAAAATGATTGTTTATGTTAAAAATGTGGGCTGTGCGACCCAGACGACTCCTGCTTGGGAGTTGAATGGCTGCCGTCGGGCGGCCCATGGATGGGGGTTGCTTGGGTTGCGCGGTCCGCACGGTTGATAATTGCGAGTATCGCAACTGTTGCAACTGTAGTTGTTTTGCGACTGGTAGCTCAGCTGTGAGGGCCGCGCGGCCGGGGTGGCTTCCGCCCGTGGGCTGCTTGGCGATGAGTCGTCTGGATCGCACGGGGTTGACTGGTAGTGACTTAGTTAACTTGAAGCCCCAGCGGAATCCGCTACTGATGATTAATTCTGTCTCTATTATTACCTGTAGGACTCATTATTTTCAATTGTAAATGTGTTTTATGTATGTTTTGATTTGTGTTATAACTATTTTAAAATCACAAAGATTTTTATATTATCCCAAAAATTATTTTCCTCGAGTGGGATTTGAACCCACGACCTTCCCCTTGATACGGGGATTTTTGGGATAATATAAAAATCTTTGTGATTTCCTTAAGTGCAGGTAAGCACTATAAAAACAAATAAACTATGAAATGATGCACGGCGACATCTCTTGTCGATTCAACTTGAATGCAATTTCGGTTATCGAGCACGCTTTGATAGTATTACGTCAAGCATGTAGATGGAGCCACGGTAGCGATAGCACCGTATTAGAAACATTCCAAATCTTATTTTCGTCGTAGGCATTTGAATCCTCGGTAGCGAAGTTGGTATCGCATCCCCGTATCAAGGGGAAGGTCGTGGGTTCAAATCCCACTCGAGGAAAATAATTTTTGGGATAATATAAAAATCTTTGTGATTTCCTTAAGTGCAGGTAAGCACTATAAAAACAAATAAACTATTTTAAAATCCTCAAAATAAGTTAACATTATCTCTTATGTCAATTTAGCTGGCTATTTTACTCTATAATATTTTGTATTGTGTTTTATGTATGTTTGATTTGTGTTGTAACCATTTTAAAATCCTTAGTATAAAAAAACATTATCTCTTTTGTGAATTTAGCTGGCTAATTTAACTTATAATATTTTGTAAAAATTTCTGTAAACAATAATTTCTCTTTACTACTGTTATGTGTGTAATCTTAGGGTACGATCTCTTCAGTTTTAAGTAAAAAAAAAAAAAAAAAAAAAAAAAAAAAAAAAAAAAAAAAAAAAAAAAAAAAAAAAAGTGCAATTATTCTTGAACTATTAGCATAGTTGATTGTTGTGTTTAATTTTAGTCTTAGTTTTAAAACTTTTGTTTTCATTATATAAACTCAATAATTTCCCTTATACAAGAAATGTAGTTGAGAGGGAGGCGTATACCGTTAGCGCCGACCTCTCAACAAGCAAGTATGTTTAAAGCTTCTTAATTAAAAAAAAAAAAAAAAAAAAAAAAAAAAAAAAAACCTAACCTAACCTAACCTAACCTAACCTAACCTAACCTAACCTAACCTAACCTAACCTAACCTAACCTAACCTAACCTAACCTAACCTAACCTAACCTAACCTAACCTAACCTAACCTAACCTAACCTAACCTAACCTAACCTAACCTAACCTAACCTAACCTAACCTAACCTAACCTAACCTAACCTAACCTAACCTAACCTAACCTAACCTAACCTAACCTAACCTAACCTAACCTAACCTAACCTAACCTAACCTAACCTAACCTAACCTAACCTAACCTAACCTAACCTAACCTAACCTAACCTAACCTAACCTAACCTAACCTAACCTAACCTAACCTAACCTAACCTAACCTAACCTAACCTAACCTAACCTAACCTAACCTAACCTAACCTAACCTAACCTAACCTAACCTAACCTAACCTAACCTAACCTAACCTAACCTAACCTAACCTAACCTAACCTAACCTAACCTAACCTAACCTAACCTAACCTAACCTAACCTAACCTAACCTAACCTAACCTAACCTAACCTAACCTAACCTAACCTAACCTAACCTAACCTAACCTAACCTAACCTAACCTAACCTAACCTAACCTAACCTAACCTAACCTAACCTAACCTAACCTAACCTAACCTAACCTAACCTAACCTAACCTAACCTAACCTAACCTAACCTAACCTAACCTAACCTAACCTAACCTAACCTAACCTAACCTAACCTAACCTAACCTAACCTAACCTAACCTAACCTAACCTAACCTAACCTAACCTAACCTAACCTAACCTAACCTAACCTAACCTAACCTAACCTAACCTAACCTAACCTAACCTAACCTAACCTAACCTAACCTAACCTAACCTAACCTAACCTAACCTAACCTAACCTAACCTAACCTAACCTAACCTAACCTAACCTAACCTAACCTAACCTAACCTAACCAGTCTGCTCCGATCCGCAGTCGAGAGCGCCACGAATTGGAGTCGTTCCGCACGCGAAAAATCACGAAAATTGGAAAATTGAGGCAAATATACCCTTGTGATACATCAAAAGACGCGGATTCACGAGGCGCACACAGTGGTGAAAAGCGCGCAGTGATTTAACAAGTGGTTAAAAAGTTATTAACAAAAAAGTGATTTTTGCGAAATTTTTAAAACTAAAAGCGTTTTATCTCGAGATCGGCAGCGACGACACACACCTTTTCTTGTGCCTTTGGAAAGGCCTTCTGGAGATCTACAACCTGACACCATTTGCCGATTTTTCCCGCGCAGGAGCGCGGAGAAATCGACAAAAAAACAAAAAGCACGTGGCTACGAGGTCGGAGACCTGAGCTGCTGGACACAAATTGACTTCGGGACCACAAGGACCTAGCAGCGCTGACTCCGGAGGCACTTGAAAAATTCCAAAAAGTTAAGTTTTGACGGAATTACAGACTTTTTAAATTTTTCAAAATTTTATTGATAAATAACTTTTTAAATAGATCTTTTACCTATAGTTTATAAATTTGTATATTGTTAAGGTTTTGGTCCTCTACCAGCCTGCAAAAAATTGGATAGGATTGATCAGTTACTTTTTGAGATATCGAATTTTCAATTTTCAAGGTCACCACGAGGTACCCTAAATACAATAGGTAGACTCATTTAGCTAATCTTGTAATTTTACTGTTGTTTTATGTATAAGTTATCCGTTTTTAGACCTTAATTCTGACAAATACTTTAGTTTTTAGACGACTTTTTCTAGGAAAAATTAACATTTTCTTCTTTTTTAATTTACTGGTGTGTGTTATAGAATAGTTAGGTATAGCATTAGACTGGGCTTGTAAAGACCTTTCAAACAAGCCCAAACACAAGCCAATTCGGATGAAAACCGCCGAAGTTAGGAATCTGACGGCCATATTGGCCGCCATTTTGAATTTTTAAAACAGCTATATCTTTTGATCTGTTAGCCGTATGAGAACGGGATTTTCTGTGGTGTTGTTGTCGGGACCTACCCTCCTAATTAATTTCCGAAAAACACCCGTTTGGTGCGTGACTTAAGTTCCATATTTGACACCGGGAAGTTGTAGGTTACGGCAGGAGCATCTCGAGAGTCCAAACCCCAGCTTTCTGCGACAAAAACTGAGCCGAGAGCGGACTTTTAAAAAATACCGCCGCCATATTGGATGCCATCTTTGTTTTAGTAAAACATCCATAACTTTGGCTCCCTTTGTCGTAGAGAGTTGGGATTTTCTCCGGCCACACGGGAAGCACCCCCTCTACGAAAAGAAAAGAGCTCCGTCTCTACATAGAGCACAAAAGTTTTTTGAAAAATTTTTGACAACCAGTATTCCAATTTTGTGCTGGTTTTGGTGTATAACTAGGTTTAAATTAGATCATAGAATTAAGTTAAGAGACAGACTCTACATAGAGTCATATTTTATCTACATTCGTTCTCTGGTTTTTTAGGGTAAGATAACTATTGGTGGCCACTATACAGCCCTAAAAGTTTTCTTTGTCTTCGCCATTGCGACAGTTTGTCTTTGCCATTGTAGACTGTACGGCTTCATATTATTGAACTAAAGTTTTTAAAATCTGTACGGCTCAGTAAAGCGTTACTTACCTGGAGTAACGTACCTGTTCCACACTCCATACTCGTACATACATGTAGATACTCCACACGCGTTGACCCACAGGAACCGGAGACGCCATCTGAAAATACAAAAATTATTAATATAGTATACTTAGAAGAATTTAAAACTTATACAAACCTAAAAAGCTAGCAATAACATTTTCCCTAACCGTTTCCTAAATTGACCAAATATTTTATAACTTTTACAAACCTAAAATTTTGACACTATCTAAACTTGAGCGAGCTCGCTCCCTGACAAATCAAAAATGGGCTTTGGTATCCGCACCCCAGCTAAAAAGACGAGTGTCGCTAACGACACAGAATCCCTAAAATCTCCAGTCCCGACGGAGAAGGCAGGACCTTCTAGGACACCGGAGACTAAGACGAACCCAAATGTGAGACGTAGCATTGGAGAATGGGAAGCTGGGAAAACTGATGCGAAGGCTAAACCCTCAACCCCCCCGAAGAAAATACAAGAAGCTGAGACCTCAAAACCTAAACCCAAGACGACGATCCCACAAGAAAGCAGAATAACAGGACGTAAACTGTCAGTAGAAGTAGTCACCAACTCACCGACAAAGTACATAGACCGACTAACGGAAGCTAGAGCATGCGTAGTCAAAGCAAAAGGAAGCCTAGAAAGATCCAGAAACACCAAAACTGAGATCAAAACCGAAGTACTGCAAGCAATTGACCGACTCTTCCAACTAGTAAAAGAGGTAGACAGTATAAAGGGACAAGGGAAGGCTCAGAATAAAATCCAAGAAGAGACAAAGAAAACACCTCAAGAAAAAGAACCCCCAAGAGAAGAAAAGATAGAAGAAAGCGAACTAATGAAGAAAATAGAAGAACATTCGAGATTGATAGAAGAAAACAATAATAAGATGGAAAAACTAAGAGAAACAATCGAAAAACATCAGGAAGTACAGGAGAGATTGACTTACGCGGATATTGCGGCCGGCCAGCCCAGGAGGCAGCTCCCTGGGCAGACGGCACTGCACTCCATAGTAGTCTCCTCCAAAGACGAAAACGAAACAGGAGAAGAGGTGCTAAACCGAATCAGAGAGGCAGTGAACGCAAAAGACGGAGAAATTCAAGTGGATAGGGTTAGGAAGGCAAAGGATCGAAAGGTTATCGTAGGCTGCAGAACAGAGGAAGAGAGACAGAAGGTCAAAGAAAGGCTAAGAAAAGCGGAGTCACACCTCAACGTCGAAGAGGTTAAAAACAAAGACCCTCTTTTGATTCTTAAGGACGTACTGAACTTCCACAGGGACGAAGACGTCCTAAGCGCCTTAAGAAATCAGAATGGAAGCATGCTCCAAGGTCTCAGAAACGAGGATGATAGAGTAGAGGTACGCTACAGGAAGAAAACGAGGAACTTACACACCTGCCATATCATCCTTAGAGTGTCGCCTGAGATTTGGAACCGCATCATAAACGTAGGCGAAGTACGTATCGACCTACAAAGGATAAAGGTTGCCGACCAGTCTCCTCTCGTGCAATGCTCACAATGCCTGGGCTATGGACATGGCAGGCGTTTTTGCAAGGAGACAGTGGAAAAATGTAGCCATTGTGGGGGCCCGCATATGAAGGCTGATTGCGCGGACTGGCTCGCTGGAGTGGCTCCCTCCTGCTGTAATTGCAGAAACGCTAAACTTGACGCACACGAGCATAACGCGTTCAGCCAAGAGTGCGCCGTCCGGAAGAGATGGGATGCACTAGCCCGGGCAACAGTAGCATATTGCTGAAGATGACAGAAGCAGCCAAATGAAAACCAACAGAGGCACCCCAACCAAAGAACAACCTTACCTGGTGATCCAAGCTAACCTTCAGAGGAAACAATTGGCTACTAACGAACTAATGATAGAAGCTAGCAACAGGAAGGTAACTCTTGCGCTGCTCCAGGAACCGTATGTGGGTGGGCTAAAAAAGATGAAGGCATACAAGGGATCTAGAATCTTCCAGAGCGCAAAACACGAAGACAATCCTGTCAAAGCCGCCATAGCAGTTTTCGACAGCGACGTGGACGTCATACAATGCCCAAAGTTCACCACGACCAACATTGTTGTGGTAAAGATCAGGACCAGCGCCTGGGAGATCACCGTGGTCTCCTTTTACTTTGAGCCGGACCAACCCATAGAACCGTACCTGGAGCAGCTCAAGAAGATAGAAGAAGAAACTGGACCCAGGAGAATCATAATGGGAGGCGATTCCAACGCCAAAAGCACTTGGTGGGGTAGCCAAACTGTTGACCATAGAGGCGAAGATATGTCAGGAGCCCTCGAAGAAATGGGCTTGCAGGTACTCAACGACGGAGACACCCCCACCTATGACACCATCAGAGGCGGTAAGACTTACTCCAGCTACATAGACATAACGGCTTGCTCACAGGACATGCTGGACCTTGTAGAGGGTTGGAAGGTGGAAGATAGCATCACAAGCTCTGACCACAATGGCATAACATTTAAAATAAGACTAAAAAAGGCATCAGGAACAAACATTAAGCGAACCACCAGACTTTACAACACTAAAAAAGCAAATTGGGACCAGTTTCATGAGAAACTGGCCCAATTTCTTATAGACAATAACTTAAACAAAATAGAAATAGACAAAATTGATAGTAAAGCAGAATTAGAGGAAAAATTAGAAACTTACACAAACATAATAACACAAGTATGTACACTAGCAATACCTAAAAAGAAAATAAATGAAAAACTTACCTCGCCGTGGTGGTCCGAAGAGCTTGCGAAACTGAAGAGAGATGTTGTCACCAAGAAGCGCAGAGTCCGGTGTGCAGCGCCAGTCCGAAGAGCAAAAGTCGTCGAGGAGTACCTGCAAGCAAAAGAGAAATATGAAACTGAAGCAAAGAGAGCACAGATAGCTAGTTGGAAGGAGTTCTGTGGGAAGCAGGACAAGGAGGGAGTTTGGGAGGGGATTTATAGGGTTATAGGTAGAACGTGTAAGAGGCAGGAGGACCTACCGCTAGTAAAAGCTGGAATGGTGATGAGTCCGAAGGACTCTGTTAAACTCTTGGCAGATACTTTCTACCCGGAGGATCTTGAAGATCAAGACAATGAAGATCACCGGCGAACAAGACAATTAGCAGCCAGGGTAAACGACTGGGATCATGATGGAAAATATGATCCAGCGTTTACAACAGATGAGCTCAGGTTCGCCGTCGATAGTTTCAACCCGAAGAAAGCCCCGGGAGCAGACGGTCTCACAGCCGATATCTGCAAGCACGCCATCTTACAGGAGCCAGAGTTGTTCCTCACGCTGATAAACAAGTGCCTAGAACTTCAACACTTTCCCACTCCCTGGAAGGAGGCAACGGTGGTAATCTTGCGGAAGCCGGGAAAAGAGGACTACACAACACCTAAGTCCTATAGACCTATTGGCCTGCTACCGGTCCTAGGAAAAATCTACGAGAAAATGCTAATTGGACGAATAAAATGGCACATTCTCCCCCGAATAAGTACTCGCCAGTACGGGTTCATGCCTAAGAGAAGCACCGAAGACTCCCTCTATGATCTGATAAAATATATTCGATCAAAACTGGACAAGAAGAAAATTACGACGGTAGTATCTTTGGACATAGAGGGAGCCTTCGACAGTGCATGGTGGCCTATCATCCGAACCAGGCTGGCTGAGGAAGAGTGTCCGGTGAATCTCCGGCGAGTAATCGACAGCTACCTTGAAGATAGGAGAGTGAGAGTTCGATATGCCGGAGAAGAACACATAAAGGACACTTACAAAGGGTGCGTCCAGGGATCGATAGGAGGCCCGATTCTATGGAATCTCCTGCTAGACCCACTGTTGAAGGGCTTGGAACAGAGAGGAGATTATTGTCAGGCATTTGCGGATGACGTCGTGCTGGTGTTTGATGGGGACACGGCGCTAGAAGTGCAGCAGCGCGCAAATGCTACCCTTGCCTATGTTCAGGAGTGGGGTGTCATGAATAAGTTAAAATTTGCACCCCACAAAACAAATGCCATGGTCATTACGCGGAAATTAAAACATGACACACCACTCCTGAGGATGGGTGGGGTTGGCATTACCATGTCGCAGCAAATAAAGATCTTGGGGCTCCTAGTAGATGAGAAACTGACTTTTAATAACCATGTCACTAACACCTGCAAAAAAGCTATAAACATTTACAAACAGTTATCCAGAGCAGCAAAGATCAGCTGGGGTCTCCATCCTGAGGTCATTAGAATAATCTATACCGCAACAGTGGAGCCCGTAATCCTTTACGCAGCCGGTGCGTGGGGGTCAGCCGCAAAAAAGCTAGGAGTGCAAAAGCAATTCAATGTGGTCCAAAGGGGGTTTGCCCAAAAACTCAGTAAGGCATACCGTACCGTCTCCCTAAACTCATCACTAGTCCTGTCTGGGATGCTCCCACTTGACCTCAGAGTGCAGGAGGCAGCAGCCCTGTATGAGGCTAAGAGGGGGGCACTCCAGGCGGAACTAGCAGATAGAGAGGTCGAGCGATCGGTGCCGTACAGTGAGACGTGGCACCCCGCGGAGCATGAGGGCCTGGAGTTCAGCCTGATAGACCAACAACAAGTAGACCACTATAACCACCAAGCAGTAAAAATTTACACGGATGGCAGTAAGATTGAGGGCAAAGTCGGGGCGGCACTTTCCTTCTGGAAAGGTGACGCTGAGACCAAAACCCTCAAACTTAAACTGTCATCATACTGCACGGTCTATCAGGCTGAGCTTCTAGCCATATGCAGGGCCGCAAGAGAAATAACCAAGAGCTCAGAGTCAAGCTACGGGATATATAGTGACTCCAGGTCCGCACTGGAAACTATAACAAACCAGAGCTCCCTCCATCCCCTTGCAGTGGAAGTCCGAAAACATCTAAAGACTTCCAAGCGCCAAAACAAACAAGTCTCTCTGTTTTGGATAAAGGCACATGTGGGATTGGAGGGCAACGAAAGAGCAGATGAGCTGGCGAAACAAGCTGCCCTCAATAGCAAGAAGAAACCCGACTACGACCAGTGTCCGGTTTCATTCATCAAGCGACAGACCCGCTTGGGCTCGCTTGAGGAATGGAACCGGAGGTATAAGACAGGAGAAACGGCCGCGACGACAAAATTATTCTTCCCGGATGCAATAGATGCATATAAAATAGTCAGAAAATTTGAACCGACAAGCGCAATGACTCAGGTTATGACAGGACACGGTGGGTTCTCCGACTACTTGAGCCGCTTCAAGTGTAAGGAGGACCCATCGTGTATATGTGAGCCAGGAGTAAATGAAACCGCGATGCACGTTTTATTAGAATGCCCTGTTCATGCCCACAAAAGATATGAAGCCGAACAGCTATTAAATTGTGATCTTTCGGTAGAAAATCTAAGTAAAATTATGATAGACAGCACAAAGAGACGAACGTTTATAAAATATTGTACAGAAATTGTAAATTTAGTAATAAAAAGAAACAAATAGATAGATAGATAAAATATGATGAATATATATTGTTGAATATATAGGACATACATATATGTAACCTAGAAATAAAAATAAAAATAGAGATATGTATAATAAAGTTTGTATTTATATTTAAGAAGTATGTAAAACCAAAACCGATAGATTATATAAACTAAGAAAAACCTCAAATGTTAGTCGTGTAGCAATAAGTTTAATGTAATAAAGTAAGATAGTACATAAGTATAACCCGCAGAAAAAGAGGGTTTTTTATCCTACGGGATAACCTTAAATAAAGAAATACCCAGTCCTCAACTCCCAGATAGCCTACTAAAGTCCCATGATCATGTCAGGGGTATGTTAGTCGACGCCTTAGTGCCATTTCGAGATGGTGGTACGGGTAGGGAAAAAAAAAAAAAAAAAAAAAAAAAAAAACCTAACCTAACCTAACCTAACCTAACCTAACCTAACCTAACCTAACCTAACCTAACCTAACCTAACCTAACCTAACCTAACCTAACCTAACCTAACCTAACCTAACCTAACCTAACCTAACCTAACCTAACCTAACCTAACCTAACCTAACCTAACCTAACCTAACCTAACCTAACCTAACCTAACCTAACCTAACCTAACCTAACCTAACCTAACCTAACCTAACCTAACCTAACCTAACCTAACCTAACCTAACCTAACCTAACCTAACCTAACCTAACCTAACCTAACCTAACCTAACCAGTGTGTTTTGGGTGGTTTTTTAAACTTTTGTCCAACACCTGGCTTGAATCTGCACTTCTCGTGGCTGGATCACCTTTGCCCGACGTCACTGCACGTACCTGCAACAGAAAAAACACAAATATTAGCCAAAAAGTGAAAAATTGCCCGACCACCTAATACTGCATTTCTTCAAAATCCACCTAAGCCCTGACAACGCTCCATACATTTGATAAAAACTGAAATTTTTTTATTGACATACAGTCGCGTGCGACCTATCAAATTAAGCGTCTCGGTGTCCGTTTAGCGATCGTATTCTGTTATGACCCATCGTTTATACATAAATTTTGACTTTTCAACGTTTTTAGCATTTTTTGTTTAAAAACTTATAAAATTTTCATTAATTTTCGGCTTTATAAATTCTGTATTCCAAATTCTTAGCTTCTTTTTGTTTCTAAAATTGTAGTCTATCGCATCGGTTGTTTTCCCAGTTGCAGAGTGTCGTTTCGATAGTAAAAAGTCAAATTATTGACCGTTTTGCACTCGAAAACGACATTTTGTATAAGGAAAAAACGATAAAATATTTTTCTTGACTCCAACTTAAAGTGAATATAGCCGTGTAGTACATCATAAAAAGCGGCTCGCCGCGCTCTAGTTACTGAGCGAGTGCACGTATTCACTTGTCATAGAAAAATTTTCGAGAAACTGCAATTTTCCGGTATTTTTTGTAATTTTAGTGTGTTTTGGGTGGTTTTTTAAACTTTTGTCCAACACCTGGCTTGAATCTGCACTTCTCGTGGCTGGATCACCTTTGCCCGACGTCACTGCACGTACCTGCAACAGAAAAAACACAAATATTAGCCAAAAAGTGAAAAAAATCGCCCGCCCACCCACCCAGTACCTGCAACAGAAAAAACACAAATATTAGCCAAAAAGTGAAAAAAATCGCCCGCCCACCCACCCAGATTTTCGTTACCAAGGTAAAGATACTGGATTTCCAACATTAAATCATCCATAACTTCTAAAGTAGGCTATATATTTGGACACGGTTTTCGGTAAAGTACTCGTGCGTTGTCAGGCCTACTGTTCGCCATAGTAGACAGGCTCCAACTGGAATCGTTCCCAAAACTGACTTTTACCCTATGGTTTTTGCCTTAAAGTTCGGTTTATACACACCAGAAGGACTTGCATAAATAATAGAGACCGACTCTATATAGAGTTTCAAAATTTTATTGTTTTTATAATTTTGTTTATTGTTGCTATAACATTAGCATAGTCTTTTGACTGCGAATAACCTCTTGAGTGCAAGTTAAGTATAGGACTTACTCTATAATATATAGAGCAAACCACTTTATTTGATTTTACTTAGGATTATTTACACTTCATATTTACATCTATTTACAACTTTTACAAATTTACTTTTAATTACTCTATTGATACTTGACGGGCTCTCTGACAAAATGTTTGGACTGCGTACACCTGTTCCGAAGAAGGATAAACTGGTAGACCAAACCGGATCCTCCCAACAGGAAGGTCAATCGAACAACCTGATCGACCTGTCAGACCAAAAATCAGTCCAACAAAGACCTAACCTGACACGATCGCCAGTATCTCTGGACTTGACCTTCACGAAGGAGTGTGAAGAAGAAAAAACAATGCTGACGCAGAAGGAAGACAAAAAAGACCAAGAAAGTGACAGAGTGGGAGCGAGTCATTCCGACGAAGGCTTAAACCCTGACTCTAAGTTAGAGCAAGGCTCTAAGGTAGAGCAAACTACTACAAAGAAACAGGGAAGTGAGGAAAAAATGCTGACGCAGAAGGAAGACGACAAAAACCCACAGCCCTCAGGCTCGACAACAAAGAGAACTCTGTTTCAACTAAAGAGCAGAATCCCGACGCAAACGACAAGCTCGCCTAGCAACAGCAAACCTAGCCTGAAGAGTGCAGAGCGAGTGAGCGAGGCTAGAGGGTGCCTTGTCACTATAAAAACCAATCTCGGCCAATCGAAAAACTTCAAGAAAACGCTAGCTGAGAATATAATAGCTGCAGCAGACAGGCTTTTTCTTATGGTAAAAGAATGTGAAAGCGTTAAAGGAACTAAAATAGCTCAAGAACCCAAGAAAGACAAAGAACAAAAACCAGAAGAAAGACAAAACCAACACCTTGAAAAAGAAGGAGAAAAGCTAGCAAGAATAATACAACAGAGCAACGAACAGATGGAAAAGTTTAAAGACGCTATGAAGAAACACAAAGAAGACCAAGAAAAACTGATTCTGGAGAGCAACAAAAACATGGAGAAACTCACGGAGACAATAGCTAAACACCAGGAAATAGTGGAAAAGCAAACCTACGCAAGTGTAGCAGCGGCTCCCAGTGGGAGGCAGAACGCCAGACAGACCGCGCTACACTCAATAGTAGTAAGTGCAAAAGACGAAACAGAGACCGGAGAAGAAGTCCTAGATAGAATCAGAAAGACAGTCAACATGGAGTCAACGTGTCCCCCGCAACATGGAGACGGCTAACAGAAGCTGGAACCGTTGTGATTGACTTGCAGAAAGTTAAAGTGGCGGACCAATCACCGTTGGTCCAGTGTACTCTGTGCCTCGGCTACGGCCACGGTAGAAGGTTCTGCAAGGAGACGACCGAGAAATGTAGCCATTGTGGAGGACCCCACCTCAGGACAGTCTGTGCAGATTGGCTTGCCGGCGCTGTCCCCACGTGCACAAACTGCGTGCACGCTAAGCACGAGAAAACGGACCACAACGCCTTCAGTAATGAATGCCCGATCAGAAGAAGGTGGGACGCACTGGCTCGAGCCTCTGTGGCATATTGCTAAAGTGGTCGCAAGCCAAACAGCGCCTTTAAGCAATGCAAGGCCCTACTCTGTCGCCCAAGCTAACTTACAACGGAAAGCACTAGCTACACAGGAGTTGATTCTTGAGGCGACCAGTAGTAAACTGGCCTTTGCGTTGCTTCAAGAGCCTTACGTTGGGACTATTGGCAGAATGAAGGATTATGGGTCGGCCAGGATCTTCCAGAACGCAAACCAGGGAGATGGTACAGTCAAAGCAGCAATAGCTGTGTTTGATAGAGACATGGATGCCATTCTTTGTCCTGAGTTCACCACAAACAACATCGTAGTGGTGAAGCTCAGGACCAGCGCCTGGGAGATCGTGGTGGTCTCATATTACTTCGAGCCAAACCATAACACAATAGAGCCTTTCCTTACACACTTGCGGAAGATAGAAAGAGAGGTTGGAAATAACAAATTAATCTTGGGAGGGGATGCAAATGCCAAGCATACATGGTGGGGAAGCTTGAAAATAGACGAAAAAGGAGAAGAACTAGCTGGAACATTTGAAGAATTAGGATTGCAGGTACTCAATATTGGAGACACCCCAACATTCGATACTGTTAGAGGAGGGAAGACTTACACTAGCTTTGTCGACATCACCGCCTGCACAGTGGATCTTCTAAACCTGGTAGAAGACTGGGAGGTAAACGAAGGGCTGATTTCATCCGACCACAATGTGTTAACTTTTAAAATCAGATTGAAAAGAGCAGTAGGTATAAGCATTCAAAGAACCACACGTATTTATAACACTAAAAAAGCTAATTGGAGCCAGTTTCATAAGAAACTGGCTCAATTGCTCGAAGAAGATAATTTCAATAAAGAGGTAATAAGCAAAATTAAAAATAAAGCTGAATTAGAAACTAAAATAGAAACATACATTAAACTAACATTAGAAGCATGCAATAAAAATATTCCCAAGATAAAAGCAAACACAAAAAATAACTTACCATGGTGGTCGGAAGAACTCGCGCAGCTGAAGAAGGAGGTGAGAACCAGGAAGAGGAGAATCCGCTGTGCAGCGCCGGTCCGTAGAAAGAAGGTCATCGACGAGTACCTGCAAACAAAAGAAAAATATGAACAACAAGCAAAACAAGCACAAATAGACAGCTGGAAAGCTTTTTGTGGGAAGCAGAACAAGGAAGGGCTTTGGGAAGGGATCTACAGAGTAATCGGTAAAACGACAAAAAAGCAAGAAGACCTGCCCTTGATCAAAGAAGGTAAATCCCTAAGCCCCAAAGAGTCAGCGCAATTACTTTCCGAGACGTTCTACCCGGCAGATAGAGAGGAAAACGATACCGCGGATCATCAAATAATCAGAAAACTAGCTGACCAAGTAAACGAGTCGGGCCATGTTGAAAATCATGACCCTCCATTTACCATGGAAGAGATAACAACCGCGGTCAATAGTTTTAATCCTAAAAAGGCACCGGGATCAGATGGATTCACAGCAGACATCTGCAAACACACAATCCTGCAAGACCCAGAAACATACTTGGCCTTGGCAAATAAGTGCCTAGAATATGGACACTTTCCTAGCGCATGGAAAGAAGCTACGGTGGTTGTACTACGAAAGCCGGGGAAGAAGAACTATCAAGACCCAAAATCTTACCGACCGATAGGACTGCTCCCGGTCATGGGTAAGATCTTTGAGAAAGTGGTCATGGGCAGGATTAAGCACCATATTCTCCCAAAGCTTAGTACCCGCCAGTTTGGATTCATACCCCAAAGAAGCACCGAGGACGCCCTCTATGCCCTGATAAAACATATTCACCAGAAACTGGAACTTAAAAAACTCATCACAGTTGTATCATTGGACATAGAGGGCGCCTTCGATGGGGCTTGGTGGCCAGCAATCAGAGTCCGGCTGGCTGAGGAAGGATGCCCGATAAACATACGGAAAGTTGTGGACAGTTACCTGGATGGAAGGACGGTGAAAGTGCGATACGCTGGAGAACAAATCACCAGACCCACAACCAAAGGATGCGTCCAAGGCTCTATTGGGGGACCCATTCTATGGAACCTGCTCATTGACTCATTACTCAAAGGCCTGGAGCGAAGAGGCGACTACAACCAAGCATTCGCAGATGATGTGGTGATGGTCTTTGACGGGAACACCGCACTGGATATTCAGAGACAGGCAAATGCCGCTCTCGCCTATGTTCAGGAGTGGGGCATCAAAAATAAGTTAAAATTTGCGCCGCAAAAAACAACCGCGATGATTGTGACTAGGAAACTTAAGTATGATGCGCCGCTCCTGAGGATGGGCGGGATCGACATTGCCATGTCAAAAGAAATAAAAATATTGGGGCTTACGATTGACGACAAGCTGACCTTTAATCAGCACACGTCAAACGTCTGCAGGAAAGCCGTCAATATTTATAAGCAGCTAGCCAGAGCAGCAAAAATAAGCTGGGGCCTGCACCCAGAAGTTATCAGAACTATATACACTGCAGTTGTTGAACCAACTATAATGTATGCAGCAAGCGTCTGGGCCCCAGCAACTAAAAAACTGAGCATTCAAAAGGTACTTAACGCTGTCCAACGGGGGTTTGCCCAAAAATTATGCCGAGCATACAGAACTGCTTCTCTGAACTCAACACTGGTGCTGGCTGGAATACTACCCCTCGACCTCAGAGTACAAGAGGCAGCCGCCCTGTACGAGGCAAGGAGGGGAGTAGTCCAGCCCGCGCTAGGAGACAGAGAAGTGGAAAAGATGTCGGCATTTTCGTCGAAACCTCATCCAGCGGAGTATATGAGCCTGGAATTCATTTGCCTGGAAGACCAGCAGCAGGTAAACATCCATAGCGATTACGCAGTGCGGATGTTTACGGACGGTAGTAGGATTGAGGATAAGGTCGGAGCTGCATTATCCATATGGAATAGTGAGGCCGAGATCAAATCCATCAAACTGAAGCTTTCGTCACACTGCACTGTTTACCAGGCGGAATTGCTGGCCATATACAAAGCCACAGAGGAAATACTGAAGATGTCAGATAACCGTTTTGGTATTTACAGCGACTCTCAGTCATCGCTCCAAACCATAACAAATAACAGCTCCACACACCCTCTTGCTCTAAAAGTTCGTAAGAACTTGAAGGCAAGTAAGGCTCAGAACAAATGTGTTGATTTGTATTGGATAAAGGCACACGCTGGACTGGAAGGCAATGAAAGGGCCGATGCACTCGCAAAGGACGCTGCTCTAAAAATGAAGACCTCACCACTATATGATGCATGTCCTGTCTCATTCGTCAAGCGACAGATCCGTAGAGGAACTCTTGACGAATGGAACAGGAGATATTTAATAAGCGGAAATGCAGCCGTCACTAAAATGTTTTTTCCCGACATAATAAGAGCACATAAAATTGTAAAAAAGATAAAACCCTCTGGTGTACTCACGCAAGTAATGACGGGGCACGGTGGATTTTCAGAATACCTGAATCGGTTCAGGTGTAAGGAAAATCCATCGTGCATCTGTGAAACTGATAAGTTGGAAACGGTAGAGCACATTCTATTTGAATGTCCAGTGTTTGGTAAACGGAGATATGACGTCGAGCAGAAAATTGGTATGGAGTTAAAAGCAAAAAATATTAAAGATTATATAAGTAATGAAGATGTGAGAAACGAGTTTATAGACTATTGTATAGAAATAGCAAATATAGTAATAATAAGAAATAAAGATGTTTAACTTTTGCTGATCACTTATATTACTGAATATAAAGGAAACAGCAATAAATAAACAAAATAGGTAAAAAGAACTGTTGCAGAAAACATAGAATATAAATGAATGTATAAATAGATAAGATAATCTTAATATAAACAGAAAACTGTATTAGACTATAAATAGATATAAAGAAATGTAGAATGTTAAGAATGTATAAATTAAGTAAGAATATGTAGAATAAGATAGTATTAAAACAAACTGTACCTATGAGAGCTTAAAAACAAAAATACTTCAAATAAAGATAGAACCTGTTGTTGTCCCAAATCCTTAATAATTAGGCAAGAAAAACTCTGGCGATCGGTCAGAGAGCAACTACGTAGTGCCATTTCGAGATGGCGAAAAAAAAAAAAAAAAAAAAAAAAAAAAAAAAAAAAAAAAAAAAAACCTAACCTAACCTAACCTAACCTAACCTAACCTAACCTAACCTAACCTAACCTAACCTAACCTAACCTAACCTAACCTAACCTAACCTAACCTAACCTAACCTAACCTAACCAGTCTGCTCCGATCCGCAGTCGAGAGCGCCACGAATTGGAGCCGTTCCGCACGCGAAAAATCACAAAAATTGGAAAATTGAAGCAAATATACCCTTGTGATACATCAAAAGACGCGGATTCACGAGGCGCACACAGTGGTGAAAAGCGCGCAGTGATTAAACAAGTGGTTAAAAAGTTTTTAACAAAAAAGTGATTTTTGCGAAATTTTTAAAACTAAAAGCGTTTTATCTCGGGATCGGCAGCGACGACACGCACCTTTTCTTGTGCCTTTGGAAAGGCCTTCTGGTGATCTACAACCTGACACCATTTGCCGATTTTTCCTGCGCAGGAGCGCGGAGAAATCGACAAAAAAACAAAAAGCACGTGGCTACGAGGTCGGAGACCTGAGCTGCTGGACACAAATTGACTTCGGGACCACAAGGACCTAGCAGCGCTGACTCCGGAGGCACTTGAAAAATTCCAAAAAGTTAAGTTTTGACGGAATTACAGACTTTTTAAATTTTTCAAAATTTTATTGATAAATAACTTTTTAAATAGATCTTTTACCTATAGTTTATAAATTTGTATATTGTTAAGGTTTTGGTCCTCTACCAGCCTGCAAAAAATTGGATAGGATTGATCAGTTACTTTTTGAGATATCGAATTTTCAATTTTCAAGGTCACCACGAGGTACCCTAAATACAATAGGTAGACTCATTTAGCTAATCTTGTAATTTTACTGTTGTTTTATGTATAAGTTATCCGTTTTTAGACCTTAATTCTGACAAATACTTTAGTTTTTAGACGACTTTTTCTAGGAAAAATTAACATTTTCTTCTTTTTTAATTTACTGGTGTGTGTTATAGAATAGTTAGGTATAGCATTAGACTGGGCTTGTAAAGACCTTTCAAACAAGCCCAAACACAAGCCAATTCGGATGAAAACCGCCGAAGTTAGGAATCTGACGGCCATATTGGCCGCCATTTTGAATTTTTAAAACAGCTATATCTTTTGATCTGTTAGCCGTATGAGAACGGGATTTTCTGTGGTGTTGTTGTCGGGACCTACCCTCCTAATTAATTTCCGAAAAACACCCGTTTGGTGCGTGACTTAAGTTCCATATTTGACACCGGGAAGTTGTAGGTTACGGCAGGAGCATCTCGAGAGTCCAAACCCCAGCTTTCTGCGACAAAAACTGAGCCGAGAGCGGACTTTTAAAAAATACCGCCGCCATATTGGACGCCATCTTTGTTTTAGTAAAACATCCATAACTTTGGCTCCCTTTGTCGTAGAGAGTTGGGATTTTCTCCGGCCACACGGGAAGCACCCCCTCTACGAAAAGAAAAGAGCTCCGTCTCTACATAGAGCACAAAAGTTTTTTGAAAAATTTTTGACAACCAGTATTCCAATTTTGTGCTGGTTTTGGTGTATAACTAGGTTTAAATTAGATCATAGAATTAAGTTAAGAGACAGACTCTACATAGAGTCATATTTTATCTACATTCGTTCTCTGGTTTTTTAGGGTAAGATAACTATTGGTGGCCACTATACAGCCCTAAAAGTTTTCTTTGTCTTCGCCATTGCGACAGTTTGTCTTTGCCATTGTAGACTGTACGGCTTCATATTATTGAACTAAAGTTTTTAAAATCTGTACGGCTCAGTAAAGCGTTACTTACCTGGAGTAACGTACCTGCTCCACACTCCATACTCGTACATACATGTAGATACTCCACACGCGTTGACCCACAGGAACCGGAGACGCCATCTGAAAATACAAAAATTATTAATATAGTATACTTAGAAGAATTTAAAACTTATACAAACCTAAAAAGCTAGCAATAACATTTTCCCTAACCGTTTCCTAAATTGACCAAATATTTTATAACTTTTACAAACCTAAAATTTTGACACTATCTAAACTTGAGCGAGCTCGCTCCCTGACAAATCAAAAATGGGCTTTGGTATCCGCACCCCAGCTAAAAAGACGAGTGTCGCTAACGACACAGAATCCCTAAAATCTCCAGTCCCGACGGAGAAGGCAGGACCTTCTAGGACACCGGAGACTAAGACGAACCCAAATGTGAGACGTAGCATTGGAGAATGGGAAGCTGGGAAAACTGATGCGAAGGCTAAACCCTCAACCCCCCCGAAGAAAATACAAGAAGCTGAGACCTCAAAACCTAAACCCAAGACGACGATCCCACAAGAAAGCAGAATAACAGGACGTAAACTGTCAGTAGAAGTAGTCACCAACTCACCGACAAAGTACATAGACCGACTAACGGAAGCCAGAGCATGCGTAGTCAAAGCAAAAGGAAGCCTAGAAAGATCCAGAAACACCAAAACTGAGATCAAAACCGAAGTACTGCAAGCAATTGACCGACTCTTCCAACTAGTAAAAGAGGTAGACAGTATAAAGGGACAAGGGAAGGCTCAGAATAAAATCCAAGAAGAGACAAAGAAAACACCTCAAGAAAAAGAACCCCCAAGAGAAGGAAAGATAGAAGAAAGCGAACTAATGAAGAAAATAGAAGAACATTCGAGATTGATAGAAGAAAACAATAATAAGATGGAAAAACTAAGAGAAACAATCGAAAAACATCAGGAAGTACAGGAGAGATTGACTTACGCGGATATTGCGGCCGGCCAGCCCAGGAGGCAGCTCCCTGGGCAGACGGCACTGCACTCCATAGTAGTCTCCTCCAAAGACGAAAACGAAACAGGAGAAGAGGTGCTAAACCGAATCAGAGAGGCAGTGAACGCAAAAGACGGAGGAATTCAAGTGGATAGGGTTAGGAAGGCAAAGGATCGAAAGGTTATCGTAGGCTGCAGAACAGAGGAAGAGAGACAGAAGGTCAAAGAAAGGCTAAGAAAAGCGGAGTCACACCTCAACGTCGAAGAGGTTAAAAACAAAGACCCTCTTTTGATTCTTAAGGACGTGCTGAACTTCCACAGGGACGAAGACGTCCTAAGCGCCTTAAGAAATCAGAATGGAAGCATGCTCCAAGGTCTCAGAAACGAGGATGATAGAGTAGAGGTACGCTACAGGAAGAAAACGAGGAACTTACACACCTGCCATATCATCCTTAGAGTGTCGCCTGAGATTTGGAACCGCATCATAAACGTAGGCGAAGTACGTATCGACCTACAAAGGATAAAGGTTGCCGACCAGTCTCCTCTCGTGCAATGCTCACAATGCCTGGGCTATGGACATGGCAGGCGTTTTTGCAAGGAGACAGTGGAAAAATGTAGCCATTGTGGGGGCCCGCATATGAAGGCTGATTGCGCGGACTGGCTCGCTGGAGTGGCTCCCTCCTGCTGTAATTGCAGAAACGCTAAACTTGACGCACACGAGCATAACGCGTTCAGCCAAGAGTGCGCCGTCCGGAAGAGATGGGATGCACTAGCCCGGGCAACAGTAGCATATTGCTGAAGATGACAGAAGCAGCCAAATGAAAACCAACAGAGGCACCCCAACCAAAGAACAACCTTACCTGGTGATCCAAGCTAACCTTCAGAGGAAACAATTGGCTACTAACGAACTAATGATAGAAGCTAGCAACAGGAAGGTAACTCTTGCGCTGCTCCAGGAACCGTATGTGGGTGGGCTAAAAAAGATGAAGGCATACAAGGGATCTAGGATCTTCCAGAGCGCAAAACACGAAGACAATCCTGTCAAAGCCGCCATAGCAGTTTTCGACAGCGACGTGGACGTCATACAATGCCCAAAGTTCACCACGACCAACATTGTTGTGGTAAAGATCAGGACCAGCGCCTGGGAGATCACCGTGGTCTCCTTTTACTTTGAGCCGGACCAACCCATAGAACCGTACCTGGAGCAGCTCAAGAAGATAGAAGAAGAAACTGGACCCAGGAGAATCATAATGGGAGGCGATTCCAACGCCAAAAGCACTTGGTGGGGTAGCCAAACTGTTGACCATAGAGGCGAAGATATGTCAGGAGCCCTCGAAGAAATGGGCTTGCAGGTACTCAACGACGGAGACACCCCCACCTATGACACCATCAGAGGCGGTAAGACTTACTCCAGCTACATAGACATAACGGCTTGCTCACAGGACATGCTGGACCTTGTAGAGGGTTGGAAGGTGGAAGATAACATCACAAGCTCTGACCACAATGGCATAACATTTAAAATAAGACTAAAAAAGGCATCAGGAACAAACATTAAGCGAACCACCAGACTTTACAACACTAAAAAAGCAAATTGGGACCAGTTTCATGAGAAACTGGCCCAATTTCTTATAGACAATAACTTAAACAAAATAGAAATAGACAAAATTGATAGTAAAGCAGAATTAGAGGAAAAATTAGAAACTTACACAAACATAATAACACAAGTATGTACACTAGCAATACCTAAAAAGAAAATAAATGAAAAACTTACCTCGCCGTGGTGGTCCGAAGAGCTTGCGAAACTGAAGAGAGATGTTGTCACCAAGAAGCGCAGAGTCCGGTGTGCAGCGCCAGTCCGAAGAGCAAAAGTCGTCGAGGAGTACCTGCAAGCAAAAGAGAAATATGAAACTGAAGCAAAGAGAGCACAGATAGCTAGTTGGAAGGAGTTCTGTGGGAAGCAGGACAAGGAGGGAGTTTGGGAGGGGATTTATAGGGTTATAGGTAGAACGTGTAAGAGGCAGGAGGACCTACCGCTAGTAAAAGCTGGAATGGTGATGAGTCCGAAGGACTCTGTTAAACTCTTGGCAGATACTTTCTACCCGGAGGATCTTGAAGATCAAGACAATGAAGATCACCGGCGAACAAGACAATTAGCAGCCAGGGTAAACGACTGGGATCATGATGGAAAATATGATCCAGCGTTTACAACAGATGAGCTCAGGTTCGCCGTCGATAGTTTCAACCCGAAGAAAGCCCCGGGAGCAGACGGTCTCACAGCCGATATCTGCAAGCACGCCATCTTACAGGAGCCAGAGTTGTTCCTCACGCTGATAAACAAGTGCCTAGAACTTCAACACTTTCCCACTCCCTGGAAGGAGGCAACGGTGGTAATCTTGCGGAAGCCGGGAAAAGAGGACTACACAACACCTAAGTCCTATAGACCTATTGGCCTGCTACCGGTCCTAGGAAAAATCTACGAGAAAATGCTAATTGGACGAATAAAATGGCACATTCTCCCCCGAATAAGTACTCGCCAGTACGGGTTCATGCCTAAGAGAAGCACCGAAGACTCCCTCTATGATCTGATAAAATATATTCGATCAAAACTGGACAAGAAGAAAATTACGACGGTAGTATCTTTGGACATAGAGGGAGCCTTCGACAGTGCATGGTGGCCTATCATCCGAACCAGGCTGGCTGAGGAAGAGTGTCCGGTGAATCTCCGGCGAGTAATCGACAGCTACCTTGAAGATAGGAGAGTGAGAGTTCGATATGCCGGAGAAGAACACATAAAGGACACTTACAAAGGGTGCGTCCAGGGATCGATAGGAGGCCCGATTCTATGGAATCTCCTGCTAGACCCACTGTTGAAGGGCTTGGAACAGAGAGGAGACTATTGTCAGGCATTTGCGGATGACGTCGTGCTGGTGTTTGATGGGGACACGGCGCTAGAAGTGCAGCAGCGCGCAAATGCTACCCTTGCCTATGTTCAGGAGTGGGGTGTCATGAATAAGTTAAAATTTGCACCCCACAAAACAAATGCCATGGTCATTACGCGGAAATTAAAACATGACACACCACTCCTGAGGATGGGTGGGGTTGGCATTACCATGTCGCAGCAAATAAAGATCTTGGGGCTCCTAGTAGATGAGAAACTGACTTTTAATAACCATGTCACTAACACCTGCAAAAAAGCTATAAACATTTACAAACAGTTATCCAGAGCAGCAAAGATCAGCTGGGGTCTCCATCCTGAGGTCATTAGAATAATCTATACCGCAACAGTGGAGCCCGTAATCCTTTACGCAGCCGGTGCGTGGGGGTCAGCCGCAAAAAAGCTAGGAGTGCAAAAGCAATTCAATGTGGTCCAAAGGGGGTTTGCCCAAAAACTCAGTAAGGCATACCGTACCGTCTCCCTAAACTCATCACTAGTCCTGTCTGGGATGCTCCCACTTGACCTCAGAGTGCAGGAGGCAGCAGCCCTGTATGAGGCTAAGAGGGGGGCACTCCAGGCGGAACTAGCAGATAGAGAGGTCGAGCGATCGGTGCCGTACAGTGAGACGTGGCACCCCGCGGAGCATGAGGGCCTGGAGTTCAGCCTGATAGACCAACAACAAGTAGACCACTATAACCACCAAGCAGTAAAAATTTACACGGATGGCAGTAAGATTGAGGGCAAAGTCGGGGCGGCACTTTCCTTCTGGAAAGGTGACGCTGAGACCAAAACCCTCAAACTTAAACTGTCATCATACTGCACGGTCTATCAGGCTGAGCTTCTAGCCATATGCAGGGCCGCAAGAGAAATAACCAAGAGCTCAGAGTCAAGCTACGGGATATATAGTGACTCCAGGTCCGCACTGGAAACTATAACAAACCAGAGCTCCCTCCATCCCCTTGCAGTGGAAGTCCGAAAACATCTAAAGACTTCCAAGCGCCAAAACAAACAAGTCTCTCTGTTTTGGATAAAGGCACATGTGGGATTGGAGGGCAACGAAAGAGCAGATGAGCTGGCGAAACAAGCTGCCCTCAATAGCAAGAAGAAACCCGACTACGACCAGTGTCCGGTTTCATTCATCAAGCGACAGACCCGCTTGGGCTCGCTTGAGGAATGGAACCGGAGGTATAAGATAGGAGAAACGGCCGCGACGACAAAATTATTCTTCCCGGATGCAATAGATGCATATAAAATAGTCAGAAAATTTGAACCGACAAGCGCAATGACTCAGGTTATGACAGGACACGGTGGGTTCTCCGACTACTTGAGCCGCTTCAAGTGTAAGGAGGACCCATCGTGTATATGTGAGCCAGGAGTAAATGAAACCGCGATGCACGTTTTATTAGAATGCCCTGTTCATGCCCACAAAAGATATGAAGCCGAACAGCTATTAAATTGTGATCTTTCGGTAGAAAATCTAAGTAAAATTATGATAGACAGCACAAAGAGACGAACGTTTATAAAATATTGTACAGAAATTGTAAATTTAGTAATAAAAAGAAACAAATAGATAGATAGATAAAATATGATGAATATATATTGTTGAATATATAGGACATACATATATGTAACCTAGAAATAAAAATAAAAATAGAGATATGTATAATAAAGTTTGTATTTATATTTAAGAAGTATGTAAAACCAAAACCGATAGATTATATAAACTAAGAAAAACCTCAAATGTTAGTCGTGTAGCAATAAGTTTAATGTAATAAAGTAAGATAGTACATAAGTATAACCCGCAGAAAAAGAGGGTTTTTTATCCTACGGGATAACCTTAAATAAAGAAATACCCAGTCCTCAACTCCCAGATAGCCTACTAAAGTCCCATGATCATGTCAGGGGTATGTTAGTCGACGCCTTAGTGCCATTTCGAGATGGTGGTACGGGTAGGGAAAAAAAAAAAAAAAAAAAAAAAAAAAAAAAACCTAACCTAACCTAACCTAACCTAACCTAACCTAACCTAACCTAACCTAACCTAACCTAACCTAACCTAACCTAACCTAACCTAACCTAACCTAACCTAACCTAACCTAACCTAACCTAACCTAACCTAACCTAACCTAACCTAACCTAACCTAACCTAACCTAACCTAACCTAACCTAACCTAACCTAACCTAACCTAACCTAACCTAACCTAACCTAACCTAACCTAACCTAACCTAACCTAACCTAACCTAACCTAACCTAACCTAACCTAACCTAACCTAACCTAACCTAACCTAACCTAACCTAACCTAACCTAACCTAACCTAACCTAACCTAACCTAACCTAACCTAACCTAACCTAACCTAACCTAACCTAACCTAACCTAACCTAACCTAACCTAACCTAACCTAACCTAACCTAACCTAACCTAACCTAACCTAACCTAACCTAACCTAACCTAACCTAACCTAACCTAACCTAACCTAACCTAACCTAACCTAACCTAACCTAACCTAACCTAACCTAACCTAACCTAACCTAACCTAACCTAACCTAACCTAACCTAACCTAACCTAACCTAACCTAACCTAACCTAACCTTACCTAACCTAACCTAACCTAACCTAACCTAACCTAACCTAACCTAACCTAACCTAACCTAACCTAACCTAACCTAACCTAACCTAACCTTTTTTTTTTTTTTTTTTTTTTTTTTTTTTTTTTGAGGAGGGGAAAATGCCGTCGCATTTCCCTTCCATCACGGGGGTGACGGAAGGGGGTATGTGGGGCTCGAACCCACTAAAAACCCCCCCGTGAAGAAGCGTCATCCGCCGAAATGGGGCCAGATAGGGTCGCGTTTGCATTCAACTATCTCGCCCCGGCGGCCGGCCCGGATCACCATGACCGAGCCACTTCATAAGGGTGACCTTTCTTACCAAGGCCACTTATAAGGCATGTGGAGCCGTGCAAACCAATGGAAAGTCCCCCGACCTTCCACTGGTGACCCCACTACAGAGGAGGAAGGAGACGGGCGAACCGCCTCCTCCTTTGCCCTGTTCGTCTGCGACGGAGCACGTCAGCTTCGACGTCAGTCTCCCTAACTCGCTCCGCCGCCTCCTTCTGCATCATGACTGATTCGCAAAAGGAGACCACCGCTGTCCACGAACTCTCATCATCGAGCATGGCATTAACCACACTTGACAATGAGAGATTTCGGCCTATTTTTGCTGCCAGGACTTGCCGCTGTGGGCCCCAGGCGGCACACACCTCCAGCGTATGAAGCGCCGTGTCTTCCAGCGCCCCGCACTCGTGGCAGGCTGGAGTCACCTCCCGTCTTGCAATCTGATGCAGGTACTTTCCAAAACACCCATGACCGGAAAGCACCTGCACCAGTCTAAACGTCAACGACCCGAACGGCCGACTGGTCCACCTCTCGAGGACCGGGCGGATAGCTTCCACCGTCCACTGCCCAGGGACCGGTGGAGCTAAGTCCTCCTTCCATCGCTGCAGCAGAACGGCTCGCGCCTGCAGCCGCATGCTGGCTACCTCGTCCCACGCTGGAGGGTCTCCTTGAGATCTCCTCGCCGTTACGAAATGGTAAACTTCGGCGAGGATCTCAGCTTGGAGTTCCCAGGGGGGATCTCCGGCTAGTACGCACCCTGCCGTCCAGGACACCGTCCGGTATCCACGTATCGTCCTTGTCACAATGACCCGCTGCGGACGTCGCAGCAGGGTTTTGTTCCCGCGGTTTAGGGCATCCACCCAGACCGGTGCGCCGTACAGGGCCATACTGCGGATGACTCCGGAGTATAGCCGGCGGCAGTTGGTATTCGGGCCGCCCACATTGGGTAGCAACCTCCCTAAGGCGGCAGCGGCTCCCACGACTCTTGGGGCCAGCCGCTCAAAGTGGGCCCTAAAAGCCCACCTCCCATCCAGGATGAGTCCCAGGTACTTCATCTGTGTTCCGACCCGGACCTGAACCCCATCTAACATCACCCGTGCTCCGGGAGGGGGTCCTCCCCGAGGCCCATGGAACAACAGGGCTTCGGTCTTAGAGAGGGCGACCTTCAGTCCCAGGGCACGTATGCGGTCCATAACGAGGGTTGTACCCACCGTTGCCAATCGCACCGTTTCCCTGAGATCTTTCCCTCTAACAACGACTAGGGTGTCATCCGCGTAGCAAACGACCCGCATACTCGCAGGGAGCGCGCCACGGAGCACCCAGTCATAGCCTATGTTCCACAAGAGCGGTCCGAGGACCGAACCCTGTGGAACACCGCAGGAGACGCGGCGACGCCTCAAGCCATCACGTCCTTCAACAAGGACCTCGCGGTCCTGGAGGTAATCGGCCAACAGCCTTCGCAGATACAAGGGCACTCCATGAAAGCAGAGTGCCTCTTTAATCGTCGCGTGCGGTAGGCTGTTGAAGGCGTTGGCTATATCGAGTGACACTGCCAACGCCTTTTGCCCCTCACTAACCGCATCCTGCGTCCACCCTTTGAGCCAGAGAATGGCATCAATTGTGGACCTTCTGGCTCTAAACCCGTACTGAGTGTCGGAGAGCCCAGGCCCAGTCCCCTCCAAGTGTCGGATGACACGATTGGCCACTACTCTCTCTAGCAGCTTACCCGTATCATCTAGCAGGACTATGGGCCTATATCCGGCAGGTGAGTCAACAGCTCGACCCTCCTTCCGCAATAGGCATAATCGGCCATCTTTCCAGGGCTTCGGGAACCGTCCCGACGCAAGACACGTATCAAACAGTTCCCGAAGCTGATTACCCATCACCTTTAGGGCGATCCCGAGGACCCGCCCAGGGATCCCATCTGGGCCCGGAGCAGTCCTTTTGCCTCGCAGGCGGTCGACCGCAACTTCCATTTCTACCTCCGAGACTGGCGGGACAGAGGCCAGCTCCAACTCCTCGGGAGAGGGCAGAGCCATCGTCGGAGGGGTGAAGTGGGAGCTACTATCAGGGAATAGCCCCTCTAACACTCTATCCAGGATCTCTGGCTCCAGAGACTCTGCAACCGGAGGCGTTCTTCCCCGGAACTTTTTCCGGGCAGCCTTGTACGGACGCCCCCAGGGATCCCTGTCGAGGCTCTCTAGGGTCTCTACCCAGGCTTGAGACTTCGCCCGACTGATGGCTTGCTGCAGCTCCCGCTTCGCTTCGCGGTATTCGCAATGCAGCTGGCCCTCAGCTGCCAGTTCGTCCTCCGACAGCTCACTATCGGTCCGGCCGTTGCGCCGCCTCCTGCAGCGGGTATAGGACCGCCGCTTTTCCGAGCAGGTAGTTCGAAGGTCCGCTACCTCCGCGCACCACCAATACACCTCACGCCGGTCAGGAAGGCGTCGAGACCTTGGCATGGCCGCGTCGCATACGGCCGTCACCGACTCGCGAAAGCGGCCTGCTGCGACGTCCACTTCTGGATGCGTGGGGGCAGCCAACCACGACTGAACCAACACCGCTTCTTTTGCCAGGTCGGCGTTGAGACGACTAATTGCCCAGCGTGGGAAAACCACTTGCGCCACGCGCCGAGACCCTACTTGGCTTTGGGAGGTGGAGATCTCGAACCTTATGTATTTGTGGTCCGAGAGAGTCTCCTCATCCAATACCCTCCAGGCCAAGACATGTGCCGCGACAGCCGGAGTGGCGAACGACACGTCTACCACGGACCCTCCATTATGTCGGACGCAAGTGTGAACCGACCCTCTATTAAGCAAGGTAAGTCCTGCAGCAACCGCCCACTCTCTGACAATCTCACCTCGCGAGTCAGTGGATGGGTTACCCCAGTCTCGAGCCTTGGCATTCAGGTCACCCATAAGGAGGACTTGACATAGTGCCTGCCTTCTTACCACCGCGGCCAAGAGGTCCACGAAGACCTCTAACTCTGCAGCAGTTTTATTGGGGGAGAAATATACGCCGACAATGGCATACTCTCCCCACTTAGCGACCACGTACCCCGAACCCCTCTCTACGAGTGAGAGGGTGGGGCCACCACCCGATCGACCGATAATAGCAATGGAGCCATCCAGGTCCCCAGCCCAGCAGGGATGGGGAGGAACGTAATACGGCTCCGCAGCAACCGCCACGTCTATTTGGTACTGCGCCAGGGTCTGCATAAGCAGGTCTTGAGCCCCAGCGCAGTGGTTTAGGTTCGTCTGGAGGAGGTTGTGATGGCGGACTTGATCCATCAATTCGACATTACAGCCTCCTCACTCGCCGCATGGCGTTCGGCTCTGGGAGCGGTCCATGCCATCCCTTTCGTCTTCGGGGGAGCACAGTTGCGTGCCCCCATTATGTGGCCAGAAGGCCTTCCTGACTCCGCGCAGATCGCGCAGTGTGGGTCAGTCTTCCCACAGCTGGCCGCCCGATGGCCTGCGTCTCCACATCTGAAACACTGATCTCCTCTATCAGCTGCTGCGGGACACTGAGGGCGCGTGTGCCCCAGCCCCATGCACCTGTAGCAGCGCATGGGACGCATCTCCAGTGCTACCACACGCACCGAGCTCCACCCCACCTTAATCCTGCGCTTTGCCAGCACCGCCTTGGCTGCCAAAACTGGACAAGAAACAAGGACAGAGCCGACGCCGCCCCAGCCGCGGTTAATCTCGCTGGGCTTCACGAGCCCCACGTCACAGCCACCCGCCGCAGCGACTGCCACCGCCACTTTTTGCTCAGTGGCGGAATCGTCCAGACCAGTGATCCTCAGATCCGCAGATTTGATGGGCCTGCCTATGTTGGCCACCTCGGACAGGACTCCACGGAGCTTCTCCGCAAGCCTATCAGCCTTCTCACCGTTTTGGGAGCCAGGGATCGACAACATCCTGGCTCCTGTGGCCGTTTGGCGGAACCGGATTTGTTCAATACCCAGTTCCTGAATATCGATTCTTTGCTGCGCTGCTTCTAGAATGTCATGGTAAGTGACACCCTTCTCCACGGCTTCAGGTTTCAGCGCCAGCACAACAGCCACAGACTTTGGAGCCTTCAGGGCTGTTTTGGCAGGAGTGACTGCCGGCTTGGGCTTGGGCTTGGGCTTGGGCTTAGTCTGTGTAGCAGTTGCGGAGGCAGTTGTGGGAGCAGAAGAAGACTTTCCCTTGCCCTTCCCTTTGCCCTTCCCTTTACCTTTGCCCTTCCGCGTTACCTCAGCCCAAGTATCCGCCTCGGGGGCAGTAGGAAGGGAGTCCTCATTTATGCTTTCACCCCCAGGAGATGACTCTGGGGGCGTGTCCGTCTTTGAAGCCTGGCCGGCCCGCTTATCCGCTTCAGGGGCTGGTTTGGGCACCGGCTTTTGGGTTGGCACGGCTTCCGCCGCCTTCCTGGCGTCTGCTCTAAGCGGCGGACGGATCGTCGGGGCAGGCAGAAGCCGTTCCTCAATGCCCGCAAGTCGGGCATTAAGCATTTGCCCGAAGGTCGTCGTCAAAGAGCATTTTAACTCTTCTAACAGTTCGGCAGCTCCCAACACGGTGGTGGGGGGTGCCTGTGTCTCCGGCGTAGTGACAGCGGCGGCAGCGGCAGCAGTTCTCGCTGCAGCAGCTTGCGTCTTGGCCTCCGTGAAGCCGCGACGCAGCTCCTTCACCTCAACCTTACAAGCTTCGACTTCGAGTCGCAGGCGGTTATTTTCAGCTCTGAGCCGCCTCGTCTCTTCCACCTCGCTCCTGCTTGCAAGAGCCTCAACCACTTCTTTAAGGGTCGCCGCAGAGTTTTTGAGCCGCCCGATGAACTCCCCTTTAAGGTTGCCTGATCTTTTGGCTACTTCTAAGATGCAGTTGAGCTTTTCGCCCGCCTGCACCTTTAATTCCTGGGCATTCAGCCCACTAATATCGTCCGTCGCGTCAGCGTAGCCGGACCTGCTTCCAGCGTCTGAATCAGACAGGCTGGCTACGGCATCCGCCGGCCCCTTACTGTACTGCCTGCTTTTCAGTACATCCTCCAGCACAATGGCAGGCTTCATAAAGTCCTGCCTGGAAGGAGCAACTTTAGCAGTCCCTCCCTTGCCTCTTTTGGCCGATCCCCCTCTGACGACCGCCTTTCCCTTTTCTTCAGTCTCTGTATCAGAGTCCATAGGTCCTTTCACGACGGCCGGAGTAGGCGGACGCTTACGGCGGGTGCGGACCCTGTTCGTGGTCTCCGCATCGCCAGACAACTCCTGACAACTCATGTCAGAACTCGAGGCTACGACTAGGCTCTGAGAAGGGCCTTTTTTAAATTTTCCAGCTGCGTCTCGCGGCTGGTTGGTCTTCACGACCTCCACCTCTACATGACTCTCCAAGAGAGCAAAGCTATTGCTGCAAGCAGCACCCTCTCGTGCCTTCTCGGCACCATCACGCGCAGATGCGCCAACTTTCGTCTCGTCATTGTTTGTTTGTTTTATATTCAGCTCCATATTAGTTCCCACGATTAGGAGGGAAGCATTCAGTCACCCCGACCAGTGCCCTCTGTGGCCGGGGAAGGGTACATACTGCGAAGGTCCCCTGGTATTCGCAGGTTTTAACGTGTTTTCTCACGGGTTATTTGTTTCAAGGTTTTCCTTCCTCTGGGCCCGGCCAATAAAGGCAACGCCCCTTCGGTCCATGCCGCAACCATCGTACCCCCCTTAGCCCCGACGGGAGGTGGTTGACGGAAGCAGCATGGATACCGGTGGAGAGGCGGCGAACTCTCTCCGGTGAACTAGTCAATGGGGTTAGCACCGACCAGTCCACCATCCCGTCGCTGAATGATGTAAAACGACATCACTTATCTCACCATTTACAACATTGTACAAAAGTAAGTACAATATATTTACAACACTATTTATTTACAATATTATTTTATTATATACATACGGCTGGAGAGTCGGCAAGTCTCTCTACGAACTGATTAATGGGCTTAGCCTTTCCCAGTCCGGCTCAGCTTTGTTCGATGTCACTAAATGACATATCAAAACAAACCTCATTTGTTCTAAAAACGCTTTAAAAAGACATTTTTAGCTAACCTCTTTATCCCCCCATAAACAAACAACCTTTCACCCTTCCCCTTATACTACGGCATCCCGCCCTCCCCCTTACAAACAAGACCCCCCCCATTCCAAAACCCCAACCAACTTAACAATACCCTTAAACCCCAAACTGGGCATCCTGCCCTCCCACTCTCACTCCATTACCCCCCTCCCCAGAACCCCTACCCTGCTTCCTCTGAAGCTATCCCCCCCACCAACGCGGCCCAAAAGGACCACGAAGGCGCCTGGTGGTTTTAGTTACGTCTATTTCGGAAGGAAATAGACCAATAACAGGCAGCAACCACGTGAAGGAAACCACCAGACTTGCCCTGAGGATCATCACGACTGTTGCGCTCTCCCCCAGGGCCATTCGCCTCCATACCGCGCCCCCTGCGCCGATATGGAAGGCCTGCATTTATCCAATTTAATGGATAAACCCAGACCCGCCCAAACCTAACCTAACCTAACCTAACCTAACCTAACCTAACCTAACCTAACCTAACCTAACCTAACCTAACCTAACCTAACCTAACCTAACCTAACCTAACCTAACCTAACCTAACCTAACCTAACCTAACCTAACCTAACCTAACCCCTGACCCAATTGCTGGAAGAAAATAAAATAAACATAGAAAATATTAAAAACATTTTAGATAAAACAGAATTGGAACAAAAAATTGAACTTTACGTTAAAACAGTAGTAGAAACTAGTAATCAAAGTATACCAAAAAAGAAAAGCAATAGTAAAATTACCTTACCTTGGTGGTCCGAAAAACTCGAAGAACTGAAGAGAGAAGTACTTACCAGGAAACGCCGGATCCGATGTGCAGCGCTGGTCCGAAGAGATAAAGTTGTCAATGAGTACCTGCAACATAAAGAAAAGTATGAGTACGAGGCTAAGCAAGCCCAAATACAGAGCTGGAAGGAGTTCTGTGGGAAACAAGACAAAGAGGGAGTATGGGAGGGGATATACAGAGTGATCGGAAGAACAACAAAAAGACAGGAAGATCTTCCTCTGTCTAATAATGGAAAAGTTGTAACTTCAGAAAAATCGGCAAAACTTCTAGCAGACACTTTTTTCCCGGAGGATTCCGAGTGCCAGGACAACGCTGACCACCGTAAAATTAGAGTAGCAGCCAACGGGGTAAACGACTGGGTTAATGGTGAAAAACATGACCCACCGTTTACGATGGAAGAGCTGAGAGTTACGGTGGAAAGTTTTAACCCCAAAAAAGCCCCGGGTGCAGACGGTCTAACAGCCGATATATGTCATCAGGCGATCACTCACAATCCAGAGTTGTTCCTTGCTCTAGCTAATAAATGTCTGGCACTTCATCACTTTCCGGTGATCTGGAAGGAGGCCACGGTAGTGGCCCTGCGAAAACCGGGCAAGGACGACTACACAAGCCCCAAGTCATATAGACCCATAGGCTTATTACCAGTAATGGGCAAAATACTGGAAAAAATGATCGTTGGACGTCTGAAGTGGCACTTACTCCCCAAAATGTGTACCCGTCAGTATGGTTTTATGCCCCAAAAAAGTACCGAGGACTCCCTCTATGACCTGATACATTACATACGAAGAAAACTAGACCAGAAAAAACTCATAACGATGGTATCACTGGACATAGAGGGAGCCTTCGACAGCGCTTGGTGGCCCGTAATTAGAACCAGACTGGCGGAGGAAAGGTGCCCAGTAAATATAAGAAGAATTATAGACAGTTACCTGCAGGAACGGAAGGTGATGTTGAGGTACGCCGGGCAAGAGTACTCGAAAGGCACAAACAAGGGATGTGTGCAGGGGTCGATAGGCGGACCCATTTTATGGAACCTTCTTCTCGACTCTCTCTTAAAAGGGCTGGAACATCGGCATGACTACTGTCAAGCTTTCGCTGACGACGTAATACTGGTGTTCGACGGTGACACAGCACTGGAGGTACAAAGACAAGCTAATGCTGCCCTCGCCTATGTTCAGGAGTGGGGTGTCAAAAATAAGTTAAAGTTTGCACCACACAAGACAAATGCCATGGTCATAACAAGAAAACTTAAATATGACACACCACTGCTGAGAATGGGCGAGGTCAACATTGGCATGTCAACAGAGATCAAGATTCTGGGGCTCACGATAGATGATAAGTTGACTTTTAATAGCCACACGGTGAATGTCTGCAGGAAAGCTTTAAACATCTATAAGCAGCTATCCAGAGCCGCCAAAATCAGTTGGGGCCTCCACCCCGAAGTCATCCGAACCATATATTTAGCTACAGTGGAGCCCGTTATTATGTACGCCGCCAGTGTCTGGGCACCAGCAACCCATAAACTCGGAATACAAAAGCAGCTAAATGCCGTACAAAGGGGCTTTGCACAAAAGTTGAGCAGAGCATATCGCACCGTCTCACTAAACTCGGCCTTAGTGCTGGCCGGGATACTCCCGCTTGATCTCAGGATACAGGAGGCAGCAGCCCTGTATGAGTCCAAGCGAGGGGTGCTCCGGCCAGACCTAGGGGACCGGGAGGTTGAGCAAATGGTGCCATATGCTAGGATCTCCCACCCGGCAGACCATATGCGCTTGGAGTTTGTAAGCTTGGTGGACCGAGAAGAAGTAGATAGGCACAATACTCAGGCAGTCAGGATTTATACCGATGGGAGTAAAATTGAGGGCAAAGTTGGAGCCGCATTGTCCGTCTGGAACAATGAAGCCGAGACCCAAGCCCTCAAGTTAAAACTTGCATCGCACTGCACGGTCTACCAAGCGGAACTGCTTGCTATATGGAAGGCCTCACAGGAGATCCTCAAACGCAATGAATCAAGCTTCGGAGTATATAGTGACTCAAAATCAGCATTAGAAACCGTCATAAACCCAAGTTCAATCCATCCGCTAGCTGTAGAAGCCAGGAAAAACATACAAACTAGCAAACTCCAGAACAAAGATGTATCTTTGTTCTGGATAAAAGCTCATGCTGGACTGGATGAAAATGAACGAGCGGATCAATTAGCCAAAGATGCTGCACTAAAGCTGAAAAGAAGGGCTGACTACGATCCTATTCCGATTTCATTTGTCAAGCGACACATCCGTAAGGAGACGCTTGATAAATGGAACCAGAGATATAATGCAGCGAGCACAGCAGCCATTACAAAAATGTTTTTACCAGACGCAGTTGAAGCGTACAAGGTGATTAGGCAGTTTGAACTCACCGGTATTATGACGCAAGTAATGACAGGGCACGGTGGGTTTTCTGAGTACCTGACTCGTTTCAAGTGCAAAGAGAACCCATCGTGCATATGCGAGCAGGGAGTTAGCGAGACTGTAACGCATGTTTTATTTGAATGCCCCGCAAATGGATTGAGACGTTTCGAAGCCGAGCAAGTACTCCAATGCAAATTAGATCCAGAAAATGCAAGCATACTTATGATAGATAAAATAAGACGACATAAATTCATAGAATACTGTACTGATATAGTAGCTGATGTAATAAAAAGAAACAGATGAATAAAATATGATGTATATATATTATGATAATATATAGCCACAGCATATGTATACATAAGAATAGAAATATAATTAACAATGGTAAATTAGTGAAGTATAGTTTAACTTAACAGAAAAATAGAAAGTAAATACAAAAAAGAAAGAACAAAACAGATAAACAAAGACTCATGACCTTCGTCAGAGGAATAGAAAAAAAAAAAAAAAAAAAAAAAAAAAAAAAAAAAAAAAAAACCTAACCTAACCTCCGAGTCAGAAGAACCGTACGTAGGGGCGGTAGGCAGAATGAAGAACTACGGGGGAGCCAGGGTCTTCCAAAACTCGAATCAAGGAGATGGCACCATAAAGGCAGCAATAGCGGTCTTCGATGACGATATGGACGTCATCCAGCTACCGAACCTCACCACAAATAACGTCGTAGTGGTGAAATTAAAAACGAGTGCTTGGGAGATCGTGGTTGCCTCGTTTTACTTCGAGCCTGGCCTGATAATTGGGGGAGATGCAAACGCGAAGAACTCTTGGTGGGGAAGCAATGTTGTAGACCACAAGGGTGAAGAAATGGCAGGGTTTCTAGAAGAGGCAGGCTTGCAGATACTCAACGACGGCGACATACCTACGTTTGACACAATAAGGGGAAACAAGCAGTACACCAGCTTCGTGGACATAACGGCCTGCACAACGGACATGCTAAGTTTGGTTGAAGACTGGAGAGTTAACGAGGGTGCCATAAGTTCGGACCACAACGCAATAACATTCAAAATTAGGCTTACAAAATCAAAAGGAATAACTATAAATCGAACCACTAGAATCTACAACAGTAAAAAAGCTAATTGGAACCAATTTAATGAAAAATTGGCCCAATTGCTCGAGGAAAACCACATCAATATAAAAGAAATAGAAAAAATAGATAGTAAAATAGAACTAGACCAAAAAGTAGAATCATACATTAGCACAATAGTAAAAACATGTGATAGTGTTATACCAAAAATAAAAACATGCAGTAAACTTACCTTACCGTGGTGGTCCGGAGAACTCGAGGAACTGAAGAACGAAGTCAAAACCAAGAAGCGTCGAATCCGATGTGCAGCGCCGGTCCGGAGGAGCAAAGTCGTCGATGAGTACCTGCAAGCAAAAGAAAAGTATGAGACAGAAGCCAAGAAGGCACAGACAGAGAGCTGGAAAGAGTTTTGTGGGAGACAGGATAGAGAAGGATTATGGGAGGGGATTTATAGAGTGATAGGAAGGACTACAAAGAGGCAGGAGGATATCCCCCTGATGAAGGAAGGTAAGGTGCTATGTGCCAAGCAATCGGCAAAGACACTGGCGGAAGTTTTCTACCCGGAGGACTTGCAAAGTGAGGATAACGAAGACCACCGACAGACAAGAGCAGAAGCCAACAAAATAAACGACTGGGTCCATGATGAGCACCATGACCCACCGTTTACCATGGAGGAACTCAATACAGCTATGGGCAGCTTCAATCCCAAAAAAGCCCCGGGTAGGGATGGTCTCACGGCAGACATTTGCAGCAAGGCAATAGCACAAGATCCTGGGACGTACCTTGCTCTAGCCAACAAATGCCTAACGTTGCACCACTTTCCAACCACCTGGAAGGAGGCCACAGTAATAGTCCTGAGAAAGCCGGGGAAAAAAGAGTACACGGACCCTAAGTCATATAGACCGATTGGCTTACTCCCGGTTATGGGGAAGGTCCTGGAGAAGATGTTAGTTGGACGCATAAAATGGCATGTGATTCCGAGGATTAGTACTCGCCAGTATGGGTTCATGCCCCAGAAGAGCACCGAAGACTCCCTCTATGATCTTGTGCAACATTTGCGTACCAAACTGGAACAGAAGAAATTGATAACAATGATATCACTAGACATAGAGGGAGCATTTGACAGCGCGTGGTGGCCAGCTATAAGAACCAGACTGGCTGAGGAAGAGTGCCCCGTGAACATACGAAGGCTTTTGGACAGCTACCTACAAGATCGCAGTGTGAGAGTTAGGTATGCTGGGCAGGAACACGCAAGAAAGACCAACAAAGGGTGTGTCCAGGGATCAATAGGTGGACCAATGTTGTGGAACCTTCTTCTGGACCCCCTTTTGAGAGGCCTCGAACAGAGAGGAGACTACTGTCAAGCTTTCGCCGACGACGTTGTGCTGGTCTTTGATGGGGATACGGCGCTCAAAGTCCAAAGACAAGCAAATGCCGCCCTCGACTATGTTCAGGAGTGGGGTGTCAAAAACAACTTGAAATTCGCACCACACAAAACCAATGCAATGGTCATAACGAGGAAGCTGAAATTTGACACACCACTCCTGAGGATGAACGGGATCGGTATTGGCATGTCTGAGGAAATAAAGATTCTGGGGGTCACGATAGACCACAAGCTGACATTCAATTGCCACGCAGCGAATGTCTGCAAGAAGGCGCTCAACATCTACAAGAAATTAGCGACGGCCGCCAGAGTCAGTTGGGGTCTTCATCCAGAAGTCATTCGGACTATTTACGTGGCAACGGTAGAGCCAGTAATTTTGTACGCAGCGAGTGTCTGGGCTCAAGAAACAAAAAAGATCAGCGTACAGAAACAACTAAACGCCGTGCAGAGAGGCTTCGCTCAGAAATTAACGAGAGCATACCGAACGGTCTCGCTAAACTCTGCCCTGGTGCTGGCAGGGTTGCTCCCGCTAGACTTCCGAATACAAGAGGCAGCCGCCCTGTATAAGGCTAAGCGAGGGGTACCCCTGCCATCACTAGCAGACAGAGAGGTGGAGAGGATGGTAGATTACACGATGGCCCCCCACCCAGCGGACAACATGTGTATAGAGTTTACTGAGCTAATTGACCAAGAAGCAGTGGATGGCCACAATAACCAGGACGTAAAGATATTTACAGACGGCAGTAAACTCGAGGGCCAAGTCGGAGCAGCACTGTCCTTTTGGAACAGTGAAGCTGAGACAAAAACCCTCAAGTTAAAACTGTCGTCATACTGCACAGTATATCAAGCGGAACTCCTAGCGATATGCCGAGCCACGGAGGAGATACTCAAGCGGCCTGAGCGAAGCTTCGGACTGTATAGCGACTCCAGGTCTGCGTTAGAAACACTCCAAAACCCAGGCTCTATCCATCCACTCGCAGTTGAAACTAGGTCAAACCTCCGGAGGGCTTTTGTCCAGAACAAGGAGGTATCCTTGTTCTGGATAAAAGCCCACGCTGGACTAGAAGGCAATGAGCGGGCAGACCAACTCGCCAAAGATGCTGCTCTAAAGACCAAACGGAAGGCAGACTATGAACATTGCCCAACCTCCTTCGTCAAAAATCAAATCAGGATGGAGACTCTTACAAAATGGAATGAACGGTACAAGTCAGGTGACACAGCGACAATAACAAAAATATTCTTCCCAGACGCAATACACGCTTTTAAGACTGTACGTCAACTGGAACTGACAAGTACAATGACACAAATAATGACAGGGCATGGTGGGTTCTCTGAATATTTGGCCAGGTTCAAATGTAAGGAGAACTCATCATGTGTATGCGAACCAGACGTGAGCGAAACAGTGCCGCACATTCTGTTTGAATGCCCCGTGAACGGAAAGAAAAGGTACGATACGGAGCAAAAACTCGAGTGTAAACTAGAGGCTGACAATGTAAATACGCTCATAAGCGACAAAAAGAAAAGAAGTATCTTAATAGAATACTGTAAATATGTAGCAGAAATAGTTATAAAAAGAAATAAAGATGTATAAAATATGGTGAATATATATTATAAGATATATATAAACAGCATATATAAATAAACAGCATAAGTAAATATAAGTTAATTTAGATGAAAACAGTTAATATATTAAAAATAAGATGTAAATAAATAGTGTATAGAACATTTGTATTTTGTTTTCATAAAGAAAACAAAATGTAAAAGTAAATATATAGAATAAGTCTCAATAACCTAAACAGATCACCCCTAAATATAAGATATGTAAAAGTTAGTTTAAGTTCTCCTGTAATTGACCAATAAAGTGTCTATTCTGTGTTTTTCATAAATAAAGTAACCAAGGTCTCTGATAACGTCAGAGGTATCATCGTAGTGCCATTTCAAGATGGCTTTAAAAAAAAAAAAAAAAAAAAAAAAAAAAAAAACCGCATCTGTGAGCCCGACGTGTGTGAGACGGTGGAGCACATACTCTTAGATTGTCCCGTTTTTTCCCTCAAGAGACACGAAGCCGAGCAAGTACTCAATGTAAAGCTGACCTCCGAAAACCTCAATGAAATAATGACAAAGGGAGAACTAAGAGAGCATTTTATAGAATATTGTACGGATATAGTTAAAAAAGTATTACTAAGGAACAAATAGGTATGTAAATTATGTTGAATATATATTTTTAGAAATATGTAGATCAGCATAAAAACTAATATGTAAAAATTTTGTAAAGATAAACTAGTATAATAATATACCTATAAGATGTAAAATAAGTATAAAATAAATTTTGAAATGTACTAAATAAATAAGATAGAAATAAGTAGTATATATAAGCCCTAGCCTAAGCTTTTTCACTTGTAACTGTTAGAAACTATTGTAATGTACTTAATGTAAGCAAATTGTTTTAAATATTTTTAAGCACCACCTAGACCCCACGAGGGTATGATGAGAATGTAAGTCCCACCCGTAGTTAGAAATAAAGTACAAAAGACTTTGATTCATTACACGTCAAAGGAACGAGATAAAAAAAAAAAAAAAAAAAAAAAAAAAAAAAAAAACCTAACCTAACCTAACCTAACCTAACCTAACCCAGTCTGCTCCGATCCGCAGTCGAGAGCGCCACGAATTGAAGCCGTTCCGCACCAGAAAAATCACGAAAAATTGAAAATTCGCGCAAATATACCCGTGTTGCATATCAAAACACGTGGGCCGTCGAGGCGCACACAGTGGCGCAAACTGCGCAGTGATACAACAAGTGATCAAAAAGTTATTGGTGAAAAAGTGAAATTTTGAAACAAAAAGTGGAATATCTCGGGATCGGTAGCGACGATACACACCTTTTTTGGTGCCTTCTGGAAGCCCTTAAGACGCCCTACAAGCTGACACCTTTTGGCTTTTTCTACCGTGCATGGGCACGGAATAAAAGCCAAAAAAACAAGTACCACGTGGCCACGAGGTCACTGATCCAGTGCCGCTGGACATCATTGAACACCATCACCAGCAGCGAAGCACCACGAGGACCCCGGAGGCACCTGCAGATTTAGTTAAAGTTAAGTTTTGACCTAATTACAAGTAGTTTTAGTTTCTTTGCGGTTGCATCTAAATTTTAAACATAAATTTAAGAAAACCTACAGCGGTAACATATAATTTTTATTTGCTCAAATCGTAGTCCTTTCGTAGTAGTTAATATAATAAAAAATTGAGGTGCACTTAATGCTTAAAAATTTTTAGTTATTGATTTTAGCAATTCAAGGTCAACCGCAAAGAAATTGGTTTTGACTAGTTTTGTATGAGAAAGTTTATAGAATCCAAAATTTTACCTAGTGATAATTGTAACTGTATCTTACTCCTGAAAATCGTGTACCCACTTTTACCCCCCTCACCCCCCCCACTCATCCCCATACCTTAAGTACCCCAAATCCCTATTTTAAACTCATTTCAAAATTCTATCAAATAGTTCATACCATATAAAGTTCCGTAAAAATTTTCCCCTCCCTCTCACCCATACCTAACCCCAACTACAGCTATCAAAATCTTTAAAGTTAAATATCTCGGAAACTAGAAGAGTTAGAGCATTTTTGATGCTGGATTGTATTTTAGATATATATCTAAAATACAGAATAGTTTCTCTTTTTATATAGTTAAAAATTTCCCCCCCCCCTTTTTTCCCCAACATTTTGAAAATTTGTAAAATTTTAGACGCTTGTATCTCGTACACAGTGGCTTCAAATTGAGTGTGGTTTTTTGCCTACACCTGTGCTCGGACTCTACAATACAGTGCATTACATTGACCGACTCTAGGTAGAGCCTAAAATATTTCTGACTTTCTCACTTAGTGACTCATCTGGACGGAGAAATTGGGCTTTATTGAGCCAATTACAGTTTGTAGACAGACTCAACTTAGAGTAAAGCATTTTGAAATCGTTATTTGACAATTATATTATCTGACTTACAAGATAAAGTGTCATCTTTATCCATAGTTATAATTTATTTTTACACCAAATTTACATTTTTACAACTTATACAAATTTACACTACCCAATACCATTTAAAATTGACGCAATCCTTTGACAAGCGGCAATAAAATGTTTGCAATTCACACCCCTAAAAAAAGGCCTGCAGCTAAAGAACAGAGCCCAACTACATCCGGGCACTCAAGTAGACAGGTTCCAACATTGCAGGAACGTGAAAAAACTCAGGCAACAGGAACACAAAGCTCAAGCGTTCGTAAAAGTATAGGAGAATGGGAGCAAGGCGCTTCAACAGGTTGTGGACAGGGGTGGGGGACCACCCCGCCGAATAAGGCTGTGTTGGCGGAACCCCTAAAGCCAAAACCATTGAGGACTCTCTCGCAAGACAACAGGGCTCCAGCCCGAAGAATACCGACAGAGACAGCGGGAAGTCCACCGACACAACAAAAACAAAAACTAAAATTTACTGACCGGCTGGCGGAAGCAAAAGCTTGTGTCCAAAAGGCAAAAACGCATCTCGGAAACTCGAGAAACATAAAAACCGAGATTAAAACGGAGGTGACACAAGCAATAGAAAGGCTTTACCAATTGGTCAAGGAATCAGACAGTGTAAAAGGACAAGGGAAAAAGGAAGCAAGCGAACCAGATAAGGAAACAGAACCCGAAAGAACACCTGAAAAAGAATCGGAAAAATCACAGAGGATAGATGAAAAAGAGCTAATGAGGAAAATAGAAGAACACACCAGGCTTATACAGGAAAGCAACGAGAAAATGGAAAGATTGAAGGAGACGATTGACAAACACCAAGAGACACAAGAAAAGATGACATACGCTAGTGTGGCAGCGGTTAACCCCAGGAGACGGTCCCCGGAGCAGACCGCGTTACACTCAGTGGTAGTCACAGCGAAGAACGAGACAGAAACAGGAGAGGAAATACTGAATAGGATAAGGGAGGTGGTCAAGGCAAAAGACGGAGGGGTAGAAGTTGAAAGAATCCGGAAAGGAAGGGACAGGAAAGTGATTGTGGGGTGCAGAACGGAAAAAGACAGGGAACAAATAAAAGAAAGGCTTAAGAAAGCGGAAGAGCACCTAAATGTTCAAGAGGTGAAAAACAAGGACCCGCTAGTCATATTAAGGGATGTGTTTCAGTACAACAGTGATCAAGACATCATAGGATCACTGTGGACACAAAACAAAAAAGTACTAGGGGATTTAAATGAAAAAGAAAACAAGGTGGAAATCTTGTACAAGAAAAGATCGCGGAACCCACAAGCAAACAGCATTATAATGAGAGTGTCACCTGGAGTCTGGCAGCGCTTGGTGGATGCGGAAACGATCAAGATCGACCTGCAACGTGTGAAAGTATTGGACCAGTCACCGCTCGTGCAATGCTCACTCTGCCTAGGTTACGGGCATGGGCGACGCTTTTGCAAGGAAACAACCGAGAAGTGCAGCCACTGCGGAGGTCCTCATATGAAGATAAACTGCGCGGATTGGCTTGCGGGTGAAACCCCAACATGTTGCAACTGTGCGCACGCCAAGCATGAGAAACTTGACCACAATGCATTCAGCAGTGAATGCCCGATCAGGAAGAGGTGGGACACTATAGCACGGGCCACAATAGCATACCAGTGCTAAAGTGGTCCCACACGTAATATCTTCGTCAACCAGCGCAAAGGCCTACGTCATAGCACAAGTAAACCTACAAAGAAAGGAACTAGCGACACACGAGATAATGCTACTGGCAAGTGAGAAGAAAATGGCCTTTGCGCTACTACAAGAACCGTATGTGGGATCAATTGGCAGAATGAGGAACTACGGGGGGACCAGGATCTTCCAGAACACCAATCAAGGGGACGGTACCATAAAGGCGGCAATAGCCGTCTTTGATGATGATATGGATGTGATCCAATTACCAAACCTCACCACAAACAACATCATCGTGGTGAAATTAAGAACGAGTGCCTGGGAGATCTTGGTCGTCTCGTTTTACTTCGAGCCTGACCATGCAAGCATAGACACATACCTAGAACAGTTGAGGAAGATAGAACATCAGGAAAAACCAGCATATATGTTGCTTGGGGGAGACGCAAACGCAAAAAGCACTTGGTGGGGAAGCAAAGCCATAGACCAGAAGGGCGAGGAACTATCAGGTTATCTAGAAGAGAGAGGCTTGCAGATACTCAACGACGGTGACATCCCTACGTTTGACACAATACGGGGTAGCAAGAGGTACTCTAGTTTCGTGGACATCACGGCATGCACAGCGGATATGCTAAACCTGATTGAAGACTGGAGAGTAAACGAAGGAGTGATAAGTTCGGACCACAACGCAGTAACATTCAAATTGAGACTTACAAAATCTAAAGGAATCAGTATTAATAGAACTACCAGAATCTACAATAGTAAGAAAGCTAATTGGAGCCAATTTCATGAGAAATTGGCCCAATTGCAAACTGAAAACCAAATAAATCAGGAAGAGATAGTAAAAATAAATAATAAAATAGAACTAGACCAAAAAACAGAACTATACATAAATACAATAATAAATACATGCAATGAAAGTATACCTAAAATAAAAATAGTCAAAAAACTTACCTTACCGTGGTGGTCCGAAGAACTCGAGAAGTTGAAGAAGGAAGTCCGAACCAGGAAGCGTCGAATCCGATGTGCAGCGCCAGTCCGTAGGGATCACGTCGTCGATGAGTACCTGCAAGCAAAAGAAAGATATGAGACAGAAGCCAAGAAAGCACAGACAGAGAGTTGGAAGGAGTTCTGCGGTAAACAGGACAGAGAGGGAATGTGGGAGGGAATATACAGAGTGATAGGAAGAACAACAAAGAGGCAAGAGGATATACCGTTGGTTAAAGATGGAAAGGTGTTGTGCCCCAAGCAATCGGCAAAATTACTTGCCGAAACCTTTTACCCGGAGGACTTAGAAAGCCAAGACAATCAAGACCACCGACGGACAAGAATAGAAGCCGACCAAGTAAACGACTGGGTTCATGATGAACACCATGACCCACCGTTTACAATGGAAGAACTGAAAGCCGCGGTGGGCAGCTTTAATCCCAAAAAAGCTCCGGGTAGAGATGGTCTCACTGCAGATATTTGCAGCAAGGCGATAGGACATGACCCGGAAACCTATCTTGCTTTAGCCAACAAATGCTTGGCGTTGCATCACTTCCCGACCATCTGGAAGGAGGCAACAGTCGTGATTCTGAGAAAGCCAGGCAAGAAAGATTTCACAAGCCCAAAGTCCTATAGGCCCATTGGTCTGCTACCTGTTATGGGAAAGATACTTGAAAAAATGCTGGTCGGGCGCATTAAATGGCATGTACTTCCGAGAGTTAGTACTCGTCAGTATGGTTTTATGCCCCAGAAGAGCACCGAAGACTCCCTCTATGACCTCATGCAACACTTACGAACCAAACTGGGACAGAAAAAACTAATAACCATGATCTCACTGGACATAGAGGGAGCCTTCGACAGCGCCTGGTGGCCAGCCATAAGAACTAGACTGGCTGAGGAACAGTGTCCTGTAAACGTAAGACGGCTCTTGGATAGTTACCTACAGGATCGAAGCGTAAGAGTGAGGTATGCTGGACAAGAGCACGTAAGGAAGACCTACAAGGGATGTGTCCAAGGATCGATCGGTGGACCAATGCTCTGGAATCTTCTCCTAGATTCCCTCCTGAAGGGCCTTGAACAACGAAAGGACTATTGTCAGGCCTTTGCTGACGACGTGGTGCTGGTGATTGACGGTGATACCGCACTAGAAGTTCAAAGACAGGCCAATGCCGCCCTCGCCTATGTTCAGGGGTGGGGTGTCAAAAATAAGTTGAAATTTGCACCACATAAAACAAACGCCATGGTCATTACCAAAAAACTGAAGTTTGACACACCACTGCTGAGGATGGGCGGGGTCGACATTGAAATGTCTGATGAAATAAAAATCCTGGGTGTTACGATAGACCACAAACTGACCTTCAACAACCACACGGCAAATGTCTGCAAGAAAGCTCTTAATATTTACAAAAAGCTAGCCACAGCTGCAAAGGTTAGTTGGGGTCTTCACCCGGAGGTCATCCGCACAATATACACAACAACCGTGGAGCCAATCATTATGTACGCTGCGAGTGTCTGGGCCCAAGAAACTAAGAAATTAGGTATACAGAAGCAGCTCAACACGGTGCAGAGAGGATTTGCTCAGAAGATAACGAAAGCATACCGAACTGTGTCTTTGAACTCGGCCCTGGTACTGGCTGGGTTACTCCCGCTTGACTTCAGGATCCAAGAAGCAGCTGCTTTGTATATAGCCAAGCGTGGAGTGACCCTGCCAGTCCTAGCAGATAGAGAGATAGAGAAGATGGTCAGTTACACAATGACTCCCCACCCAGCTAGTTACATGAACATAGAGTTTACAAACTTGAGTGACCAGGCAGCTGTGGATAGTCACAGCAACCAAGACCTCAAAATTTTTACTGATGGCAGTAAACTTGAGGGCAAAGTTGGAGCAGCACTGTCCTTTTGGGACAGTGAAGCGGAGACGAAAACCCTCAAGCTTAAATTAACATCATACTGCACAGTGTACCAGGCAGAACTCTTGGCCATATGCTGAGCAACGCAAGAGATACTTAACCGTCCCGAGCGGAGCTACGGAATATATAGCGATGCAAAATCTGCCTTGGAAACAATCGCAAACGCAGGCTCTACACATCCACTCGCTGTTGAGGCTCGAAGTAACCTCCGCGAGGCGTTGACCCAGAATAAGAAAGTCTCCTTGTTCTGGATCAAGGCCCACGCCGGTCTGGAAGGTAATGAGCGGGTGGACCAGCTTGCCAAAGAAGCTGCTCTGAAATCCAAAAAGAAATCAGATTATGAATTTTGCCCAGCCTCCTATGTCAAGAGGCAGATTCGACAAGAGACACTGACTAAATGGAATGACCGATACATGACTGCCGACACCGCGAAAATCACAAAGATCTTCTTTCCTGACGCAATACATGCCTTTAAGACAGTACGACAAATTGAACCGACTAGCACATTGACGCAACTAATGACGGGGCATGGTGGTTTCTCCGAATATTTGACCCGGTTCAAATGTAAGGAGAACCCATCATGCGTCTGCGAGCCAGGTGTCAGTGAAAGTGTACCGCATATTTTGTTCGAATGCCCTGTAAACGGTTTTAAAAGATACGAAGCGGAGCAAAAGCTTGAATGTCAAATAGAAGCCAAAAATGTTAACTCACTTATGGCTGATAAAACAAAAAGATATATACTAATGGAATACTGTAAAAATGTAGCGGAGATAGTGATAAAAAGAAATAAAGATGCATAAAATATGGTGAATATATATTATATGATATATATAAACAGCATATAAGAATAAATAGCATAAGTAAACTTAAGTTAAATAGTATAAGCAGTAAATTAATTAGAAATAAGATATAAATAAAACATGTAGTAGTTAATATTAAGAACAAAATGTAAGATTAGATATAAACAAAAGTAAGATACCTTAATAAATGTAACTAGTTATTAAGACCCCCTAGACCCTTAACGGGTACGCTAAGAATGTAATCCACACCAGTAGATAGAAATAAAGAAAATAACTGTCTTTGATTACGTCAAAGGAATAGTCGACGCCTAGTGCCATTTAGAGATGGTGGTATGGGTAGGGAAAAAAAAAAAAAAAAAAAAAAAAAAAAAAAAAAAAAAAAAAAAAACCTAACCTAACCTAACCTAACCTAACCTAACCTAACCTAACCTAACCTAACCTAACCTAACCTTTTTTTTTTTTTTTTTGATGACGGGGGGAAATCTGCAACCAGACACCTTACCGCACGAGGGATGCGATAAGGTAGTGTGAGGATGACGGACTCGTCGACTCACTAAAACCACCCCGGTGACCGGCCTCGATGCATGTCAAGGGGCTCCGAGAACTCTTAAAAGAACACTTCGGTGCCCCTCTCGCATATCGCCTATAAAGCACATCCCGGGAAATGGCTACCACAGCCACCCCCGTGCTTACGGCGACACTTGTCACAAGTGCCACCGCCTTCCCGAAATCCGCATACGGACGGACAGAGCCCTCACTCGGACCGCCCACGGATCTGAAAAGGCCCCTGTTTGGCAGGGGCTACCACTCGTCCCCTTGCGGGGCAGGCGGCGCAGGATCACTGAGACAGCGACCCTTTACCGCCTCCATCCCGAGCGGAATCGGACTCTCCGATCTCCGCTCAACGGCCTCTAGACGTGTTGCATGGTGGCAGAGTCTGCCAATCGTGGTGGGTGCACGATCGGCTCCTCACCTGTCCATCAACACGCCAGATGGATAGCTGCGGAAGCGGCATAGCCACTCCATCGCTTTCCCATAACACACAAGGGCTCCCCGCCCTCGGTGATACGCCGCGGGTAATTTTTTAGAGAGGTTTTCTTCCTCGCAGCCCGGGCGGCTAAGCCAAGGCCCTCAGTCCCACATGAGTCACGAATGACCATGCGGGGTTCCGAGCTCTGGACGCTGGCAAAGGAGAACCCTTCTCCAGTGCCTACTCGGTGGCCTGGTTAGTGCACGCCGAGCACGTCCCGCTTCATCCACTGCGCCCTCCGCTAATCAGAGGGACGCGCGGAGAAGCTCCCTCCCGACAGGCTATTGGTTGTCCGAGAGTAATCCCCCAATTGATGATGGATATCCTATAAAAGGACATCAATCGAGGAATTAGTCTCGTACGTAACAGGGTACACCGTCCCGTTAACCTAAAGATCTCTCCGGACATGCCACCAAGGTCGCCCGAAGGCACTAGGGCTGAGCCCGCCCGAGATATCCGAAGAGGTCAATAGCTTAACAGGCGCTCGAGAAGGTTGCCTGCCATGGTACCCCAACCTAACCTAACCTAACCTAACCTAACCTAACCTAACCTAACCTAACCTAACCGGATAAAAACTGAAAATTTTTTATTGACATACAGTCGCGTGCGACCTATCAAATTAAGCGTCTCGGTGTCCGTTTAGCGATCGTATTCTGTTACGACCCATCGTTTATACATAAATTTTGACTTTTCAACGTTTTTAGCATTTTTTGTTTAAAAACTTATAAAATTTTCATTAATTTTCGGCTTTATAAATTCTGTATTCCAAATTCTTAGCTTCTTTTTGTTTCTAAAATTGTAGTCTATCGCATCGGTTGTTTTCCCAGTTGCAGAGTGTCGTTTCGATAGTAAAAAGTCAAATTATTGACCGTTTTGCACTCGAAAACGACATTTTGTGTAAGGAAAAAGCGATAAAATATTTTTCTTGACTCCAACTTAAAGTGAATATAGCCGTGTAGTACATCATAAAAAGCGGCTCGCCGCGCTCTAGTTATTGAGCGAGTGCACGTATTCACTTGTCATAGGAAAATTTTCGAGAAACTGCAATTTTCCGGTATTTTTTGTAATTTTAGTGTGTTTTGGGTGGTTTTTTAAACTTTTGTCCAACACCTGGCTTGAATCTGCACTTCTCGTGGCTGGATCACCTTTGCCCGACGTCACTGCACGTACCTGCAACAGAAAAAACACAAATATTAGCCAAAAAGTGAAAAATTGCCCGACCACCTAATACTGCATTTCTTCAAAATCCACCTAAGCCCTGACAACGCTCCATACATTTGATAAAAACTGAAAATTTTTTATTGACATACAGTCGCGTGCGACCTATCAAATTAAGCGTCTCGGTGTCCGTTTAGCGATCGTATTCTGTTACGACCCATCGTTTATACATAAATTTTGACTTTTCAACGTTTTTAGCATTTTTTGTTTAAAAACTTATAAAATTTTCATTAATTTTCGGCTTTATAAATTCTGTATTCCAAATTCTTAGCTTCTTTTTGTTTCTAAAATTGTAGTCTATCGCATCGGTTGTTTTCCCAGTTGCAGAGTGTCGTTTCGATAGTAAAAAGTCAAATTATTGACCGTTTTGCACTCGAAAACGACATTTTGTGTAAGGAAAAAGCGATAAAATATTTTTCTTGACTCCAACTTAAAGTGAATATAGCCGTGTAGTACATCATAAAAAGCGGCTCGCCGCGCTCTAGTTATTGAGCGAGTGCACGTATTCACTTGTCATAGGAAAATTTTCGAGAAACTGCAATTTTCCGGTATTTTTTGTAATTTTAGTGTGTTTTGGGTGGTTTTTTAAACTTTTGTCCAACACCTGGCTTGAATCTGCACTTCTCGTGGCTGGATCACCTTTGCCCGACGTCACTGCACGTACCTGCAACAGAAAAAACACAAATATTAGCCAAAAAGTGAAAAATTGCCCGACCACCTAATACTGCATTTCTTCAAAATCCACCTAAGCCCTGACAACGCTCCATACATTTGATAAAAACTGAAAATTTTTTATTGACATACAGTCGCGTGCGACCTATCAAATTAAGCGTCTCGGTGTCCGTTTAGCGATCGTATTCTGTTACGACCCATCGTTTATACATAAATTTTGACTTTTCAACGTTTTTAGCATTTTTTGTTTAAAAACTTATAAAATTTTCATTAATTTTCGGCTTTATAAATTCTGTATTCCAAATTCTTAGCTTCTTTTTGTTTCTAAAATTGTAGTCTATCGCATCGGTTGTTTTCCCAGTTGCAGAGTGTCGTTTCGATAGTAAAAAGTCAAATTATTGACCGTTTTGCACTCGAAAACGACATTTTGTGTAAGGAAAAAGCGATAAAATATTTTTCTTGACTCCAACTTAAAGTGAATATAGCCGTGTAGTACATCATAAAAAGCGGCTCGCCGCGCTCTAGTTATTGAGCGAGTGCACGTATTCACTTGTCATAGGAAAATTTTCGAGAAACTGCAATTTTCCGGTATTTTTTGTAATTTTAGTGTGTTTTGGGTGGTTTTTTAAACTTTTGTCCAACACCTGGCTTGAATCTGCACTTCTCGTGGCTGGATCACCTTTGCCCGACGTCACTGCACGTACCTGCAACAGAAAAAACACAAATATTAGCCAAAAAGTGAAAAATTGCCCGACCACCTAATACTGCATTTCTTCAAAATCCACCTAAGCCCTGACAACGCTCCATACATTTGATAAAAACTGAAAATTTTTTATTGACATACAGTCGCGTGCGACCTATCAAATTAAGCGTCTCGGTGTCCGTTTAGCGATCGTATTCTGTTACGACCCATCGTTTATACATAAATTTTGACTTTTCAACGTTTTTAGCATTTTTTGTTTAAAAACTTATAAAATTTTCATTAATTTTCGGCTTTATAAATTCTGTATTCCAAATTCTTAGCTTCTTTTTGTTTCTAAAATTGTAGTCTATCGCATCGGTTGTTTTCCCAGTTGCAGAGTGTCGTTTCGATAGTAAAAAGTCAAATTATTGACCGTTTTGCACTCGAAAACGACATTTTGTGTAAGGAAAAAGCGATAAAATATTTTTCTTGACTCCAACTTAAAGTGAATATAGCCGTGTAGTACATCATAAAAAGCGGCTCGCCGCGCTCTAGTTATTGAGCGAGTGCACGTATTCACTTGTCATAGGAAAATTTTCGAGAAACTGCAATTTTCCGGTATTTTTTGTAATTTTAGTGTGTTTTGGGTGGTTTTTTAAACTTTTGTCCAACACCTGGCTTGAATCTGCACTTCTCGTGGCTGGATCACCTTTGCCCGACGTCACTGCACGTACCTGCAACAGAAAAAACACAAATATTAGCCAAAAAGTGAAAAATTGCCCGACCACCTAATACTGCATTTCTTCAAAATCCACCTAAGCCCTGACAACGCTCCATACATTTGATAAAAACTGAAAATTTTTTATTGACATACAGTCGCGTGCGACCTATCAAATTAAGCGTCTCGGTGTCCGTTTAGCGATCGTATTCTGTTACGACCCATCGTTTATACATAAATTTTGACTTTTCAACGTTTTTAGCATTTTTTGTTTAAAAACTTATAAAATTTTCATTAATTTTCGGCTTTATAAATTCTGTATTCCAAATTCTTAGCTTCTTTTTGTTTCTAAAATTGTAGTCTATCGCATCGGTTGTTTTCCCAGTTGCAGAGTGTCGTTTCGATAGTAAAAAGTCAAATTATTGACCGTTTTGCACTCGAAAACGACATTTTGTGTAAGGAAAAAGCGATAAAATATTTTTCTTGACTCCAACTTAAAGTGAATATAGCCGTGTAGTACATCATAAAAAGCGGCTCGCCGCGCTCTAGTTATTGAGCGAGTGCACGTATTCACTTGTCATAGGAAAATTTTCGAGAAACTGCAATTTTCCGGTATTTTTTGTAATTTTAGTGTGTTTTGGGTGGTTTTTTAAACTTTTGTCCAACACCTGGCTTGAATCTGCACTTCTCGTGGCTGGATCACCTTTGCCCGACGTCACTGCACGTACCTGCAACAGAAAAAACACAAATATTAGCCAAAAAGTGAAAAATTGCCCGACCACCTAATACTGCATTTCTTCAAAATCCACCTAAGCCCTGACAACGCTCCATACATTTGATAAAAACTGAAAATTTTTTATTGACATACAGTCGCGTGCGACCTATCAAATTAAGCGTCTCGGTGTCCGTTTAGCGATCGTATTCTGTTACGACCCATCGTTTATACATAAATTTTGACTTTTCAACGTTTTTAGCATTTTTTGTTTAAAAACTTATAAAATTTTCATTAATTTTCGGCTTTATAAATTCTGTATTCCAAATTCTTAGCTTCTTTTTGTTTCTAAAATTGTAGTCTATCGCATCGGTTGTTTTCCCAGTTGCAGAGTGTCGTTTCGATAGTAAAAAGTCAAATTATTGACCGTTTTGCACTCGAAAACGACATTTTGTGTAAGGAAAAAGCGATAAAATATTTTTCTTGACTCCAACTTAAAGTGAATATAGCCGTGTAGTACATCATAAAAAGCGGCTCGCCGCGCTCTAGTTATTGAGCGAGTGCACGTATTCACTTGTCATAGGAAAATTTTCGAGAAACTGCAATTTTCCGGTATTTTTTGTAATTTTAGTGTGTTTTGGGTGGTTTTTTAAACTTTTGTCCAACACCTGGCTTGAATCTGCACTTCTCGTGGCTGGATCACCTTTGCCCGACGTCACTGCACGTACCTGCAACAGAAAAAACACAAATATTAGCCAAAAAGTGAAAAATTGCCCGACCACCTAATACTGCATTTCTTCAAAATCCACCTAAGCCCTGACAACGCTCCATACATTTGATAAAAACTGAAAATTTTTTATTGACATACAGTCGCGTGCGACCTATCAAATTAAGCGTCTCGGTGTCCGTTTAGCGATCGTATTCTGTTACGACCCATCGTTTATACATAAATTTTGACTTTTCAACGTTTTTAGCATTTTTTGTTTAAAAACTTATAAAATTTTCATTAATTTTCGGCTTTATAAATTCTGTATTCCAAATTCTTAGCTTCTTTTTGTTTCTAAAATTGTAGTCTATCGCATCGGTTGTTTTCCCAGTTGCAGAGTGTCGTTTCGATAGTAAAAAGTCAAATTATTGACCGTTTTGCACTCGAAAACGACATTTTGTGTAAGGAAAAAGCGATAAAATATTTTTCTTGACTCCAACTTAAAGTGAATATAGCCGTGTAGTACATCATAAAAAGCGGCTCGCCGCGCTCTAGTTATTGAGCGAGTGCACGTATTCACTTGTCATAGGAAAATTTTCGAGAAACTGCAATTTTCCGGTATTTTTTGTAATTTTAGTGTGTTTTGGGTGGTTTTTTAAACTTTTGTCCAACACCTGGCTTGAATCTGCACTTCTCGTGGCTGGATCACCTTTGCCCGACGTCACTGCACGTACCTGCAACAGAAAAAACACAAATATTAGCCAAAAAGTGAAAAATTGCCCGACCACCTAATACTGCATTTCTTCAAAATCCACCTAAGCCCTGACAACGCTCCATACATTTGATAAAAACTGAAAATTTTTTATTGACATACAGTCGCGTGCGACCTATCAAATTAAGCGTCTCGGTGTCCGTTTAGCGATCGTATTCTGTTACGACCCATCGTTTATACATAAATTTTGACTTTTCAACGTTTTTAGCATTTTTTGTTTAAAAACTTATAAAATTTTCATTAATTTTCGGCTTTATAAATTCTGTATTCCAAATTCTTAGCTTCTTTTTGTTTCTAAAATTGTAGTCTATCGCATCGGTTGTTTTCCCAGTTGCAGAGTGTCGTTTCGATAGTAAAAAGTCAAATTATTGACCGTTTTGCACTCGAAAACGACATTTTGTGTAAGGAAAAAGCGATAAAATATTTTTCTTGACTCCAACTTAAAGTGAATATAGCCGTGTAGTACATCATAAAAAGCGGCTCGCCGCGCTCTAGTTATTGAGCGAGTGCACGTATTCACTTGTCATAGGAAAATTTTCGAGAAACTGCAATTTTCCGGTATTTTTTGTAATTTTAGTGTGTTTTGGGTGGTTTTTTAAACTTTTGTCCAACACCTGGCTTGAATCTGCACTTCTCGTGGCTGGATCACCTTTGCCCGACGTCACTGCACGTACCTGCAACAGAAAAAACACAAATATTAGCCAAAAAGTGAAAAATTGCCCGACCACCTAATACTGCATTTCTTCAAAATCCACCTAAGCCCTGACAACGCTCCATACATTTGATAAAAACTGAAAATTTTTTATTGACATACAGTCGCGTGCGACCTATCAAATTAAGCGTCTCGGTGTCCGTTTAGCGATCGTATTCTGTTACGACCCATCGTTTATACATAAATTTTGACTTTTCAACGTTTTTAGCATTTTTTGTTTAAAAACTTATAAAATTTTCATTAATTTTCGGCTTTATAAATTCTGTATTCCAAATTCTTAGCTTCTTTTTGTTTCTAAAATTGTAGTCTATCGCATCGGTTGTTTTCCCAGTTGCAGAGTGTCGTTTCGATAGTAAAAAGTCAAATTATTGACCGTTTTGCACTCGAAAACGACATTTTGTGTAAGGAAAAAGCGATAAAATATTTTTCTTGACTCCAACTTAAAGTGAATATAGCCGTGTAGTACATCATAAAAAGCGGCTCGCCGCGCTCTAGTTATTGAGCGAGTGCACGTATTCACTTGTCATAGGAAAATTTTCGAGAAACTGCAATTTTCCGGTATTTTTTGTAATTTTAGTGTGTTTTGGGTGGTTTTTTAAACTTTTGTCCAACACCTGGCTTGAATCTGCACTTCTCGTGGCTGGATCACCTTTGCCCGACGTCACTGCACGTACCTGCAACAGAAAAAACACAAATATTAGCCAAAAAGTGAAAAATTGCCCGACCACCTAATACTGCATTTCTTCAAAATCCACCTAAGCCCTGACAACGCTCCATACATTTGATAAAAACTGAAAATTTTTTATTGACATACAGTCGCGTGCGACCTATCAAATTAAGCGTCTCGGTGTCCGTTTAGCGATCGTATTCTGTTACGACCCATCGTTTATACATAAATTTTGACTTTTCAACGTTTTTAGCATTTTTTGTTTAAAAACTTATAAAATTTTCATTAATTTTCGGCTTTATAAATTCTGTATTCCAAATTCTTAGCTTCTTTTTGTTTCTAAAATTGTAGTCTATCGCATCGGTTGTTTTCCCAGTTGCAGAGTGTCGTTTCGATAGTAAAAAGTCAAATTATTGACCGTTTTGCACTCGAAAACGACATTTTGTGTAAGGAAAAAGCGATAAAATATTTTTCTTGACTCCAACTTAAAGTGAATATAGCCGTGTAGTACATCATAAAAAGCGGCTCGCCGCGCTCTAGTTATTGAGCGAGTGCACGTATTCACTTGTCATAGGAAAATTTTCGAGAAACTGCAATTTTCCGGTATTTTTTGTAATTTTAGTGTGTTTTGGGTGGTTTTTTAAACTTTTGTCCAACACCTGGCTTGAATCTGCACTTCTCGTGGCTGGATCACCTTTGCCCGACGTCACTGCACGTACCTGCAACAGAAAAAACACAAATATTAGCCAAAAAGTGAAAAATTGCCCGACCACCTAATACTGCATTTCTTCAAAATCCACCTAAGCCCTGACAACGCTCCATACATTTGATAAAAACTGAAAATTTTTTATTGACATACAGTCGCGTGCGACCTATCAAATTAAGCGTCTCGGTGTCCGTTTAGCGATCGTATTCTGTTACGACCCATCGTTTATACATAAATTTTGACTTTTCAACGTTTTTAGCATTTTTTGTTTAAAAACTTATAAAATTTTCATTAATTTTCGGCTTTATAAATTCTGTATTCCAAATTCTTAGCTTCTTTTTGTTTCTAAAATTGTAGTCTATCGCATCGGTTGTTTTCCCAGTTGCAGAGTGTCGTTTCGATAGTAAAAAGTCAAATTATTGACCGTTTTGCACTCGAAAACGACATTTTGTGTAAGGAAAAAGCGATAAAATATTTTTCTTGACTCCAACTTAAAGTGAATATAGCCGTGTAGTACATCATAAAAAGCGGCTCGCCGCGCTCTAGTTATTGAGCGAGTGCACGTATTCACTTGTCATAGGAAAATTTTCGAGAAACTGCAATTTTCCGGTATTTTTTGTAATTTTAGTGTGTTTTGGGTGGTTTTTTAAACTTTTGTCCAACACCTGGCTTGAATCTGCACTTCTCGTGGCTGGATCACCTTTGCCCGACGTCACTGCACGTACCTGCAACAGAAAAAACACAAATATTAGCCAAAAAGTGAAAAATTGCCCGACCACCTAATACTGCATTTCTTCAAAATCCACCTAAGCCCTGACAACGCTCCATACATTTGATAAAAACTGAAAATTTTTTATTGACATACAGTCGCGTGCGACCTATCAAATTAAGCGTCTCGGTGTCCGTTTAGCGATCGTATTCTGTTACGACCCATCGTTTATACATAAATTTTGACTTTTCAACGTTTTTAGCATTTTTTGTTTAAAAACTTATAAAATTTTCATTAATTTTCGGCTTTATAAATTCTGTATTCCAAATTCTTAGCTTCTTTTTGTTTCTAAAATTGTAGTCTATCGCATCGGTTGTTTTCCCAGTTGCAGAGTGTCGTTTCGATAGTAAAAAGTCAAATTATTGACCGTTTTGCACTCGAAAACGACATTTTGTGTAAGGAAAAAGCGATAAAATATTTTTCTTGACTCCAACTTAAAGTGAATATAGCCGTGTAGTACATCATAAAAAGCGGCTCGCCGCGCTCTAGTTATTGAGCGAGTGCACGTATTCACTTGTCATAGGAAAATTTTCGAGAAACTGCAATTTTCCGGTATTTTTTGTAATTTTAGTGTGTTTTGGGTGGTTTTTTAAACTTTTGTCCAACACCTGGCTTGAATCTGCACTTCTCGTGGCTGGATCACCTTTGCCCGACGTCACTGCACGTACCTGCAACAGAAAAAACACAAATATTAGCCAAAAAGTGAAAAATTGCCCGACCACCTAATACTGCATTTCTTCAAAATCCACCTAAGCCCTGACAACGCTCCATACATTTGATAAAAACTGAAAATTTTTTATTGACATACAGTCGCGTGCGACCTATCAAATTAAGCGTCTCGGTGTCCGTTTAGCGATCGTATTCTGTTACGACCCATCGTTTATACATAAATTTTGACTTTTCAACGTTTTTAGCATTTTTTGTTTAAAAACTTATAAAATTTTCATTAATTTTCGGCTTTATAAATTCTGTATTCCAAATTCTTAGCTTCTTTTTGTTTCTAAAATTGTAGTCTATCGCATCGGTTGTTTTCCCAGTTGCAGAGTGTCGTTTCGATAGTAAAAAGTCAAATTATTGACCGTTTTGCACTCGAAAACGACATTTTGTGTAAGGAAAAAGCGATAAAATATTTTTCTTGACTCCAACTTAAAGTGAATATAGCCGTGTAGTACATCATAAAAAGCGGCTCGCCGCGCTCTAGTTATTGAGCGAGTGCACGTATTCACTTGTCATAGGAAAATTTTCGAGAAACTGCAATTTTCCGGTATTTTTTGTAATTTTAGTGTGTTTTGGGTGGTTTTTTAAACTTTTGTCCAACACCTGGCTTGAATCTGCACTTCTCGTGGCTGGATCACCTTTGCCCGACGTCACTGCACGTACCTGCAACAGAAAAAACACAAATATTAGCCAAAAAGTGAAAAATTGCCCGACCACCTAATACTGCATTTCTTCAAAATCCACCTAAGCCCTGACAACGCTCCATACATTTGATAAAAACTGAAAATTTTTTATTGACATACAGTCGCGTGCGACCTATCAAATTAAGCGTCTCGGTGTCCGTTTAGCGATCGTATTCTGTTACGACCCATCGTTTATACATAAATTTTGACTTTTCAACGTTTTTAGCATTTTTTGTTTAAAAACTTATAAAATTTTCATTAATTTTCGGCTTTATAAATTCTGTATTCCAAATTCTTAGCTTCTTTTTGTTTCTAAAATTGTAGTCTATCGCATCGGTTGTTTTCCCAGTTGCAGAGTGTCGTTTCGATAGTAAAAAGTCAAATTATTGACCGTTTTGCACTCGAAAACGACATTTTGTGTAAGGAAAAAGCGATAAAATATTTTTCTTGACTCCAACTTAAAGTGAATATAGCCGTGTAGTACATCATAAAAAGCGGCTCGCCGCGCTCTAGTTATTGAGCGAGTGCACGTATTCACTTGTCATAGGAAAATTTTCGAGAAACTGCAATTTTCCGGTATTTTTTGTAATTTTAGTGTGTTTTGGGTGGTTTTTTAAACTTTTGTCCAACACCTGGCTTGAATCTGCACTTCTCGTGGCTGGATCACCTTTGCCCGACGTCACTGCACGTACCTGCAACAGAAAAAACACAAATATTAGCCAAAAAGTGAAAAATTGCCCGACCACCTAATACTGCATTTCTTCAAAATCCACCTAAGCCCTGACAACGCTCCATACATTTGATAAAAACTGAAAATTTTTTATTGACATACAGTCGCGTGCGACCTATCAAATTAAGCGTCTCGGTGTCCGTTTAGCGATCGTATTCTGTTACGACCCATCGTTTATACATAAATTTTGACTTTTCAACGTTTTTAGCATTTTTTGTTTAAAAACTTATAAAATTTTCATTAATTTTCGGCTTTATAAATTCTGTATTCCAAATTCTTAGCTTCTTTTTGTTTCTAAAATTGTAGTCTATCGCATCGGTTGTTTTCCCAGTTGCAGAGTGTCGTTTCGATAGTAAAAAGTCAAATTATTGACCGTTTTGCACTCGAAAACGACATTTTGTGTAAGGAAAAAGCGATAAAATATTTTTCTTGACTCCAACTTAAAGTGAATATAGCCGTGTAGTACATCATAAAAAGCGGCTCGCCGCGCTCTAGTTATTGAGCGAGTGCACGTATTCACTTGTCATAGGAAAATTTTCGAGAAACTGCAATTTTCCGGTATTTTTTGTAATTTTAGTGTGTTTTGGGTGGTTTTTTAAACTTTTGTCCAACACCTGGCTTGAATCTGCACTTCTCGTGGCTGGATCACCTTTGCCCGACGTCACTGCACGTACCTGCAACAGAAAAAACACAAATATTAGCCAAAAAGTGAAAAATTGCCCGACCACCTAATACTGCATTTCTTCAAAATCCACCTAAGCCCTGACAACGCTCCATACATTTGATAAAAACTGAAAATTTTTTATTGACATACAGTCGCGTGCGACCTATCAAATTAAGCGTCTCGGTGTCCGTTTAGCGATCGTATTCTGTTACGACCCATCGTTTATACATAAATTTTGACTTTTCAACGTTTTTAGCATTTTTTGTTTAAAAACTTATAAAATTTTCATTAATTTTCGGCTTTATAAATTCTGTATTCCAAATTCTTAGCTTCTTTTTGTTTCTAAAATTGTAGTCTATCGCATCGGTTGTTTTCCCAGTTGCAGAGTGTCGTTTCGATAGTAAAAAGTCAAATTATTGACCGTTTTGCACTCGAAAACGACATTTTGTGTAAGGAAAAAGCGATAAAATATTTTTCTTGACTCCAACTTAAAGTGAATATAGCCGTGTAGTACATCATAAAAAGCGGCTCGCCGCGCTCTAGTTATTGAGCGAGTGCACGTATTCACTTGTCATAGGAAAATTTTCGAGAAACTGCAATTTTCCGGTATTTTTTGTAATTTTAGTGTGTTTTGGGTGGTTTTTTAAACTTTTGTCCAACACCTGGCTTGAATCTGCACTTCTCGTGGCTGGATCACCTTTGCCCGACGTCACTGCACGTACCTGCAACAGAAAAAACACAAATATTAGCCAAAAAGTGAAAAATTGCCCGACCACCTAATACTGCATTTCTTCAAAATCCACCTAAGCCCTGACAACGCTCCATACATTTGATAAAAACTGAAAATTTTTTATTGACATACAGTCGCGTGCGACCTATCAAATTAAGCGTCTCGGTGTCCGTTTAGCGATCGTATTCTGTTACGACCCATCGTTTATACATAAATTTTGACTTTTCAACGTTTTTAGCATTTTTTGTTTAAAAACTTATAAAATTTTCATTAATTTTCGGCTTTATAAATTCTGTATTCCAAATTCTTAGCTTCTTTTTGTTTCTAAAATTGTAGTCTATCGCATCGGTTGTTTTCCCAGTTGCAGAGTGTCGTTTCGATAGTAAAAAGTCAAATTATTGACCGTTTTGCACTCGAAAACGACATTTTGTGTAAGGAAAAAGCGATAAAATATTTTTCTTGACTCCAACTTAAAGTGAATATAGCCGTGTAGTACATCATAAAAAGCGGCTCGCCGCGCTCTAGTTATTGAGCGAGTGCACGTATTCACTTGTCATAGGAAAATTTTCGAGAAACTGCAATTTTCCGGTATTTTTTGTAATTTTAGTGTGTTTTGGGTGGTTTTTTAAACTTTTGTCCAACACCTGGCTTGAATCTGCACTTCTCGTGGCTGGATCACCTTTGCCCGACGTCACTGCACGTACCTGCAACAGAAAAAACACAAATATTAGCCAAAAAGTGAAAAATTGCCCGACCACCTAATACTGCATTTCTTCAAAATCCACCTAAGCCCTGACAACGCTCCATACATTTGATAAAAACTGAAAATTTTTTATTGACATACAGTCGCGTGCGACCTATCAAATTAAGCGTCTCGGTGTCCGTTTAGCGATCGTATTCTGTTACGACTCATCGTTTATACATAAATTTTGACTTTTCAACGTTTTTAGCATTTTTTGTTTAAAAACTTATAAAATTTTCATTAATTTTCGGCTTTATAAATTCTGTATTCCAAATTCTTAGCTTCTTTTTGTTTCTAAAATTGTAGTCTATCGCATCGGTTGTTTTCCCAGTTGCAGAGTGTCGTTTCGATAGTAAAAAGTCAAATTATTGACCGTTTTGCACTCGAAAACGACATTTTGTGTAAGGAAAAAGCGATAAAATATTTTTCTTGACTCCAACTTAAAGTGAATATAGCCGTGTAGTACATCATAAAAAGCGGCTCGCCGCGCTCTAGTTATTGAGCGAGTGCACGTATTCACTTGTCATAGGAAAATTTTCGAGAAACTGCAATTTTCCGGTATTTTTTGTAATTTTAGTGTGTTTTGGGTGGTTTTTTAAACTTTTGTCCAACACCTGGCTTGAATCTGCACTTCTCGTGGCTGGATCACCTTTGCCCGACGTCACTGCACGTACCTGCAACAGAAAAAACACAAATATTAGCCAAAAAGTGAAAAATTGCCCGACCACCTAATACTGCATTTCTTCAAAATCCACCTAAGCCCTGACAACGCTCCATACATTTGATAAAAACTGAAAATTTTTTATTGACATACAGTCGCGTGCGACCTATCAAATTAAGCGTCTCGGTGTCCGTTTAGCGATCGTATTCTGTTACGACCCATCGTTTATACATAAATTTTGACTTTTCAACGTTTTTAGCATTTTTTGTTTAAAAACTTATAAAATTTTCATTAATTTTCGGCTTTATAAATTCTGTATTCCAAATTCTTAGCTTCTTTTTGTTTCTAAAATTGTAGTCTATCGCATCGGTTGTTTTCCCAGTTGCAGAGTGTCGTTTCGATAGTAAAAAGTCAAATTATTGACCGTTTTGCACTCGAAAACGACATTTTGTGTAAGGAAAAAGCGATAAAATATTTTTCTTGACTCCAACTTAAAGTGAATATAGCCGTGTAGTACATCATAAAAAGCGGCTCGCCGCGCTCTAGTTATTGAGCGAGTGCACGTATTCACTTGTCATAGGAAAATTTTCGAGAAACTGCAATTTTCCGGTATTTTTTGTAATTTTAGTGTGTTTTGGGTGGTTTTTTAAACTTTTGTCCAACACCTGGCTTGAATCTGCACTTCTCGTGGCTGGATCACCTTTGCCCGACGTCACTGCACGTACCTGCAACAGAAAAAACACAAATATTAGCCAAAAAGTGAAAAATTGCCCGACCACCTAATACTGCATTTCTTCAAAATCCACCTAAGCCCTGACAACGCTCCATACATTTGATAAAAACTGAAAATTTTTTATTGACATACAGTCGCGTGCGACCTATCAAATTAAGCGTCTCGGTGTCCGTTTAGCGATCGTATTCTGTTACGACCCATCGTTTATACATAAATTTTGACTTTTCAACGTTTTTAGCATTTTTTGTTTAAAAACTTATAAAATTTTCATTAATTTTCGGCTTTATAAATTCTGTATTCCAAATTCTTAGCTTCTTTTTGTTTCTAAAATTGTAGTCTATCGCATCGGTTGTTTTCCCAGTTGCAGAGTGTCGTTTCGATAGTAAAAAGTCAAATTATTGACCGTTTTGCACTCGAAAACGACATTTTGTGTAAGGAAAAAGCGATAAAATATTTTTCTTGACTCCAACTTAAAGTGAATATAGCCGTGTAGTACATCATAAAAAGCGGCTCGCCGCGCTCTAGTTATTGAGCGAGTGCACGTATTCACTTGTCATAGGAAAATTTTCGAGAAACTGCAATTTTCCGGTATTTTTTGTAATTTTAGTGTGTTTTGGGTGGTTTTTTAAACTTTTGTCCAACACCTGGCTTGAATCTGCACTTCTCGTGGCTGGATCACCTTTGCCCGACGTCACTGCACGTACCTGCAACAGAAAAAACACAAATATTAGCCAAAAAGTGAAAAATTGCCCGACCACCTAATACTGCATTTCTTCAAAATCCACCTAAGCCCTGACAACGCTCCATACATTTGATAAAAACTGAAAATTTTTTATTGACATACAGTCGCGTGCGACCTATCAAATTAAGCGTCTCGGTGTCCGTTTAGCGATCGTATTCTGTTACGACCCATCGTTTATACATAAATTTTGACTTTTCAACGTTTTTAGCATTTTTTGTTTAAAAACTTATAAAATTTTCATTAATTTTCGGCTTTATAAATTCTGTATTCCAAATTCTTAGCTTCTTTTTGTTTCTAAAATTGTAGTCTATCGCATCGGTTGTTTTCCCAGTTGCAGAGTGTCGTTTCGATAGTAAAAAGTCAAATTATTGACCGTTTTGCACTCGAAAACGACATTTTGTGTAAGGAAAAAGCGATAAAATATTTTTCTTGACTCCAACTTAAAGTGAATATAGCCGTGTAGTACATCATAAAAAGCGGCTCGCCGCGCTCTAGTTATTGAGCGAGTGCACGTATTCACTTGTCATAGGAAAATTTTCGAGAAACTGCAATTTTCCGGTATTTTTTGTAATTTTAGTGTGTTTTGGGTGGTTTTTTAAACTTTTGTCCAACACCTGGCTTGAATCTGCACTTCTCGTGGCTGGATCACCTTTGCCCGACGTCACTGCACGTACCTGCAACAGAAAAAACACAAATATTAGCCAAAAAGTGAAAAATTGCCCGACCACCTAATACTGCATTTCTTCAAAATCCACCTAAGCCCTGACAACGCTCCATACATTTGATAAAAACTGAAAATTTTTTATTGACATACAGTCGCGTGCGACCTATCAAATTAAGCGTCTCGGTGTCCGTTTAGCGATCGTATTCTGTTACGACCCATCGTTTATACATAAATTTTGACTTTTCAACGTTTTTAGCATTTTTTGTTTAAAAACTTATAAAATTTTCATTAATTTTCGGCTTTATAAATTCTGTATTCCAAATTCTTAGCTTCTTTTTGTTTCTAAAATTGTAGTCTATCGCATCGGTTGTTTTCCCAGTTGCAGAGTGTCGTTTCGATAGTAAAAAGTCAAATTATTGACCGTTTTGCACTCGAAAACGACATTTTGTGTAAGGAAAAAGCGATAAAATATTTTTCTTGACTCCAACTTAAAGTGAATATAGCCGTGTAGTACATCATAAAAAGCGGCTCGCCGCGCTCTAGTTATTGAGCGAGTGCACGTATTCACTTGTCATAGGAAAATTTTCGAGAAACTGCAATTTTCCGGTATTTTTTGTAATTTTAGTGTGTTTTGGGTGGTTTTTTAAACTTTTGTCCAACACCTGGCTTGAATCTGCACTTCTCGTGGCTGGATCACCTTTGCCCGACGTCACTGCACGTACCTGCAACAGAAAAAACACAAATATTAGCCAAAAAGTGAAAAATTGCCCGACCACCTAATACTGCATTTCTTCAAAATCCACCTAAGCCCTGACAACGCTCCATACATTTGATAAAAACTGAAAATTTTTTATTGACATACAGTCGCGTGCGACCTATCAAATTAAGCGTCTCGGTGTCCGTTTAGCGATCGTATTCTGTTACGACTCATCGTTTATACATAAATTTTGACTTTTCAACGTTTTTAGCATTTTTTGTTTAAAAACTTATAAAATTTTCATTAATTTTCGGCTTTATAAATTCTGTATTCCAAATTCTTAGCTTCTTTTTGTTTCTAAAATTGTAGTCTATCGCATCGGTTGTTTTCCCAGTTGCAGAGTGTCGTTTCGATAGTAAAAAGTCAAATTATTGACCGTTTTGCACTCGAAAACGACATTTTGTGTAAGGAAAAAGCGATAAAATATTTTTCTTGACTCCAACTTAAAGTGAATATAGCCGTGTAGTACATCATAAAAAGCGGCTCGCCGCGCTCTAGTTATTGAGCGAGTGCACGTATTCACTTGTCATAGGAAAATTTTCGAGAAACTGCAATTTTCCGGTATTTTTTGTAATTTTAGTGTGTTTTGGGTGGTTTTTTAAACTTTTGTCCAACACCTGGCTTGAATCTGCACTTCTCGTGGCTGGATCACCTTTGCCCGACGTCACTGCACGTACCTGCAACAGAAAAAACACAAATATTAGCCAAAAAGTGAAAAATTGCCCGACCACCTAATACTGCATTTCTTCAAAATCCACCTAAGCCCTGACAACGCTCCATACATTTGATAAAAACTGAAAATTTTTTATTGACATACAGTCGCGTGCGACCTATCAAATTAAGCGTCTCGGTGTCCGTTTAGCGATCGTATTCTGTTACGACCCATCGTTTATACATAAATTTTGACTTTTCAACGTTTTTAGCATTTTTTGTTTAAAAACTTATAAAATTTTCATTAATTTTCGGCTTTATAAATTCTGTATTCCAAATTCTTAGCTTCTTTTTGTTTCTAAAATTGTAGTCTATCGCATCGGTTGTTTTCCCAGTTGCAGAGTGTCGTTTCGATAGTAAAAAGTCAAATTATTGACCGTTTTGCACTCGAAAACGACATTTTGTGTAAGGAAAAAGCGATAAAATATTTTTCTTGACTCCAACTTAAAGTGAATATAGCCGTGTAGTACATCATAAAAAGCGGCTCGCCGCGCTCTAGTTATTGAGCGAGTGCACGTATTCACTTGTCATAGGAAAATTTTCGAGAAACTGCAATTTTCCGGTATTTTTTGTAATTTTAGTGTGTTTTGGGTGGTTTTTTAAACTTTTGTCCAACACCTGGCTTGAATCTGCACTTCTCGTGGCTGGATCACCTTTGCCCGACGTCACTGCACGTACCTGCAACAGAAAAAACACAAATATTAGCCAAAAAGTGAAAAATTGCCCGACCACCTAATACTGCATTTCTTCAAAATCCACCTAAGCCCTGACAACGCTCCATACATTTGATAAAAACTGAAAATTTTTTATTGACATACAGTCGCGTGCGACCTATCAAATTAAGCGTCTCGGTGTCCGTTTAGCGATCGTATTCTGTTACGACCCATCGTTTATACATAAATTTTGACTTTTCAACGTTTTTAGCATTTTTTGTTTAAAAACTTATAAAATTTTCATTAATTTTCGGCTTTATAAATTCTGTATTCCAAATTCTTAGCTTCTTTTTGTTTCTAAAATTGTAGTCTATCGCATCGGTTGTTTTCCCAGTTGCAGAGTGTCGTTTCGATAGTAAAAAGTCAAATTATTGACCGTTTTGCACTCGAAAACGACATTTTGTGTAAGGAAAAAGCGATAAAATATTTTTCTTGACTCCAACTTAAAGTGAATATAGCCGTGTAGTACATCATAAAAAGCGGCTCGCCGCGCTCTAGTTATTGAGCGAGTGCACGTATTCACTTGTCATAGGAAAATTTTCGAGAAACTGCAATTTTCCGGTATTTTTTGTAATTTTAGTGTGTTTTGGGTGGTTTTTTAAACTTTTGTCCAACACCTGGCTTGAATCTGCACTTCTCGTGGCTGGATCACCTTTGCCCGACGTCACTGCACGTACCTGCAACAGAAAAAACACAAATATTAGCCAAAAAGTGAAAAATTGCCCGACCACCTAATACTGCATTTCTTCAAAATCCACCTAAGCCCTGACAACGCTCCATACATTTGATAAAAACTGAAAATTTTTTATTGACATACAGTCGCGTGCGACCTATCAAATTAAGCGTCTCGGTGTCCGTTTAGCGATCGTATTCTGTTACGACTCATCGTTTATACATAAATTTTGACTTTTCAACGTTTTTAGCATTTTTTGTTTAAAAACTTATAAAATTTTCATTAATTTTCGGCTTTATAAATTCTGTATTCCAAATTCTTAGCTTCTTTTTGTTTCTAAAATTGTAGTCTATCGCATCGGTTGTTTTCCCAGTTGCAGAGTGTCGTTTCGATAGTAAAAAGTCAAATTATTGACCGTTTTGCACTCGAAAACGACATTTTGTGTAAGGAAAAAGCGATAAAATATTTTTCTTGACTCCAACTTAAAGTGAATATAGCCGTGTAGTACATCATAAAAAGCGGCTCGCCGCGCTCTAGTTATTGAGCGAGTGCACGTATTCACTTGTCATAGGAAAATTTTCGAGAAACTGCAATTTTCCGGTATTTTTTGTAATTTTAGTGTGTTTTGGGTGGTTTTTTAAACTTTTGTCCAACACCTGGCTTGAATCTGCACTTCTCGTGGCTGGATCACCTTTGCCCGACGTCACTGCACGTACCTGCAACAGAAAAAACACAAATATTAGCCAAAAAGTGAAAAATTGCCCGACCACCTAATACTGCATTTCTTCAAAATCCACCTAAGCCCTGACAACGCTCCATACATTTGATAAAAACTGAAAATTTTTTATTGACATACAGTCGCGTGCGACCTATCAAATTAAGCGTCTCGGTGTCCGTTTAGCGATCGTATTCTGTTACGACCCATCGTTTATACATAAATTTTGACTTTTCAACGTTTTTAGCATTTTTTGTTTAAAAACTTATAAAATTTTCATTAATTTTCGGCTTTATAAATTCTGTATTCCAAATTCTTAGCTTCTTTTTGTTTCTAAAATTGTAGTCTATCGCATCGGTTGTTTTCCCAGTTGCAGAGTGTCGTTTCGATAGTAAAAAGTCAAATTATTGACCGTTTTGCACTCGAAAACGACATTTTGTGTAAGGAAAAAGCGATAAAATATTTTTCTTGACTCCAACTTAAAGTGAATATAGCCGTGTAGTACATCATAAAAAGCGGCTCGCCGCGCTCTAGTTATTGAGCGAGTGCACGTATTCACTTGTCATAGGAAAATTTTCGAGAAACTGCAATTTTCCGGTATTTTTTGTAATTTTAGTGTGTTTTGGGTGGTTTTTTAAACTTTTGTCCAACACCTGGCTTGAATCTGCACTTCTCGTGGCTGGATCACCTTTGCCCGACGTCACTGCACGTACCTGCAACAGAAAAAACACAAATATTAGCCAAAAAGTGAAAAATTGCCCGACCACCTAATACTGCATTTCTTCAAAATCCACCTAAGCCCTGACAACGCTCCATACATTTGATAAAAACTGAAAATTTTTTATTGACATACAGTCGCGTGCGACCTATCAAATTAAGCGTCTCGGTGTCCGTTTAGCGATCGTATTCTGTTACGACCCATCGTTTATACATAAATTTTGACTTTTCAACGTTTTTAGCATTTTTTGTTTAAAAACTTATAAAATTTTCATTAATTTTCGGCTTTATAAATTCTGTATTCCAAATTCTTAGCTTCTTTTTGTTTCTAAAATTGTAGTCTATCGCATCGGTTGTTTTCCCAGTTGCAGAGTGTCGTTTCGATAGTAAAAAGTCAAATTATTGACCGTTTTGCACTCGAAAACGACATTTTGTGTAAGGAAAAAGCGATAAAATATTTTTCTTGACTCCAACTTAAAGTGAATATAGCCGTGTAGTACATCATAAAAAGCGGCTCGCCGCGCTCTAGTTATTGAGCGAGTGCACGTATTCACTTGTCATAGGAAAATTTTCGAGAAACTGCAATTTTCCGGTATTTTTTGTAATTTTAGTGTGTTTTGGGTGGTTTTTTAAACTTTTGTCCAACACCTGGCTTGAATCTGCACTTCTCGTGGCTGGATCACCTTTGCCCGACGTCACTGCACGTACCTGCAACAGAAAAAACACAAATATTAGCCAAAAAGTGAAAAATTGCCCGACCACCTAATACTGCATTTCTTCAAAATCCACCTAAGCCCTGACAACGCTCCATACATTTGATAAAAACTGAAAATTTTTTATTGACATACAGTCGCGTGCGACCTATCAAATTAAGCGTCTCGGTGTCCGTTTAGCGATCGTATTCTGTTACGACCCATCGTTTATACATAAATTTTGACTTTTCAACGTTTTTAGCATTTTTTGTTTAAAAACTTATAAAATTTTCATTAATTTTCGGCTTTATAAATTCTGTATTCCAAATTCTTAGCTTCTTTTTGTTTCTAAAATTGTAGTCTATCGCATCGGTTGTTTTCCCAGTTGCAGAGTGTCGTTTCGATAGTAAAAAGTCAAATTATTGACCGTTTTGCACTCGAAAACGACATTTTGTGTAAGGAAAAAGCGATAAAATATTTTTCTTGACTCCAACTTAAAGTGAATATAGCCGTGTAGTACATCATAAAAAGCGGCTCGCCGCGCTCTAGTTATTGAGCGAGTGCACGTATTCACTTGTCATAGGAAAATTTTCGAGAAACTGCAATTTTCCGGTATTTTTTGTAATTTTAGTGTGTTTTGGGTGGTTTTTTAAACTTTTGTCCAACACCTGGCTTGAATCTGCACTTCTCGTGGCTGGATCACCTTTGCCCGACGTCACTGCACGTACCTGCAACAGAAAAAACACAAATATTAGCCAAAAAGTGAAAAATTGCCCGACCACCTAATACTGCATTTCTTCAAAATCCACCTAAGCCCTGACAACGCTCCATACATTTGATAAAAACTGAAAATTTTTTATTGACATACAGTCGCGTGCGACCTATCAAATTAAGCGTCTCGGTGTCCGTTTAGCGATCGTATTCTGTTACGACCCATCGTTTATACATAAATTTTGACTTTTCAACGTTTTTAGCATTTTTTGTTTAAAAACTTATAAAATTTTCATTAATTTTCGGCTTTATAAATTCTGTATTCCAAATTCTTAGCTTCTTTTTGTTTCTAAAATTGTAGTCTATCGCATCGGTTGTTTTCCCAGTTGCAGAGTGTCGTTTCGATAGTAAAAAGTCAAATTATTGACCGTTTTGCACTCGAAAACGACATTTTGTGTAAGGAAAAAGCGATAAAATATTTTTCTTGACTCCAACTTAAAGTGAATATAGCCGTGTAGTACATCATAAAAAGCGGCTCGCCGCGCTCTAGTTATTGAGCGAGTGCACGTATTCACTTGTCATAGGAAAATTTTCGAGAAACTGCAATTTTCCGGTATTTTTTGTAATTTTAGTGTGTTTTGGGTGGTTTTTTAAACTTTTGTCCAACACCTGGCTTGAATCTGCACTTCTCGTGGCTGGATCACCTTTGCCCGACGTCACTGCACGTACCTGCAACAGAAAAAACACAAATATTAGCCAAAAAGTGAAAAATTGCCCGACCACCTAATACTGCATTTCTTCAAAATCCACCTAAGCCCTGACAACGCTCCATACATTTGATAAAAACTGAAAATTTTTTATTGACATACAGTCGCGTGCGACCTATCAAATTAAGCGTCTCGGTGTCCGTTTAGCGATCGTATTCTGTTACGACCCATCGTTTATACATAAATTTTGACTTTTCAACGTTTTTAGCATTTTTTGTTTAAAAACTTATAAAATTTTCATTAATTTTCGGCTTTATAAATTCTGTATTCCAAATTCTTAGCTTCTTTTTGTTTCTAAAATTGTAGTCTATCGCATCGGTTGTTTTCCCAGTTGCAGAGTGTCGTTTCGATAGTAAAAAGTCAAATTATTGACCGTTTTGCACTCGAAAACGACATTTTGTGTAAGGAAAAAGCGATAAAATATTTTTCTTGACTCCAACTTAAAGTGAATATAGCCGTGTAGTACATCATAAAAAGCGGCTCGCCGCGCTCTAGTTATTGAGCGAGTGCACGTATTCACTTGTCATAGGAAAATTTTCGAGAAACTGCAATTTTCCGGTATTTTTTGTAATTTTAGTGTGTTTTGGGTGGTTTTTTAAACTTTTGTCCAACACCTGGCTTGAATCTGCACTTCTCGTGGCTGGATCACCTTTGCCCGACGTCACTGCACGTACCTGCAACAGAAAAAACACAAATATTAGCCAAAAAGTGAAAAATTGCCCGACCACCTAATACTGCATTTCTTCAAAATCCACCTAAGCCCTGACAACGCTCCATACATTTGATAAAAACTGAAAATTTTTTATTGACATACAGTCGCGTGCGACCTATCAAATTAAGCGTCTCGGTGTCCGTTTAGCGATCGTATTCTGTTACGACCCATCGTTTATACATAAATTTTGACTTTTCAACGTTTTTAGCATTTTTTGTTTAAAAACTTATAAAATTTTCATTAATTTTCGGCTTTATAAATTCTGTATTCCAAATTCTTAGCTTCTTTTTGTTTCTAAAATTGTAGTCTATCGCATCGGTTGTTTTCCCAGTTGCAGAGTGTCGTTTCGATAGTAAAAAGTCAAATTATTGACCGTTTTGCACTCGAAAACGACATTTTGTGTAAGGAAAAAGCGATAAAATATTTTTCTTGACTCCAACTTAAAGTGAATATAGCCGTGTAGTACATCATAAAAAGCGGCTCGCCGCGCTCTAGTTATTGAGCGAGTGCACGTATTCACTTGTCATAGGAAAATTTTCGAGAAACTGCAATTTTCCGGTATTTTTTGTAATTTTAGTGTGTTTTGGGTGGTTTTTTAAACTTTTGTCCAACACCTGGCTTGAATCTGCACTTCTCGTGGCTGGATCACCTTTGCCCGACGTCACTGCACGTACCTGCAACAGAAAAAACACAAATATTAGCCAAAAAGTGAAAAATTGCCCGACCACCTAATACTGCATTTCTTCAAAATCCACCTAAGCCCTGACAACGCTCCATACATTTGATAAAAACTGAAAATTTTTTATTGACATACAGTCGCGTGCGACCTATCAAATTAAGCGTCTCGGTGTCCGTTTAGCGATCGTATTCTGTTACGACCCATCGTTTATACATAAATTTTGACTTTTCAACGTTTTTAGCATTTTTTGTTTAAAAACTTATAAAATTTTCATTAATTTTCGGCTTTATAAATTCTGTATTCCAAATTCTTAGCTTCTTTTTGTTTCTAAAATTGTAGTCTATCGCATCGGTTGTTTTCCCAGTTGCAGAGTGTCGTTTCGATAGTAAAAAGTCAAATTATTGACCGTTTTGCACTCGAAAACGACATTTTGTGTAAGGAAAAAGCGATAAAATATTTTTCTTGACTCCAACTTAAAGTGAATATAGCCGTGTAGTACATCATAAAAAGCGGCTCGCCGCGCTCTAGTTATTGAGCGAGTGCACGTATTCACTTGTCATAGGAAAATTTTCGAGAAACTGCAATTTTCCGGTATTTTTTGTAATTTTAGTGTGTTTTGGGTGGTTTTTTAAACTTTTGTCCAACACCTGGCTTGAATCTGCACTTCTCGTGGCTGGATCACCTTTGCCCGACGTCACTGCACGTACCTGCAACAGAAAAAACACAAATATTAGCCAAAAAGTGAAAAATTGCCCGACCACCTAATACTGCATTTCTTCAAAATCCACCTAAGCCCTGACAACGCTCCATACATTTGATAAAAACTGAAAATTTTTTATTGACATACAGTCGCGTGCGACCTATCAAATTAAGCGTCTCGGTGTCCGTTTAGCGATCGTATTCTGTTACGACCCATCGTTTATACATAAATTTTGACTTTTCAACGTTTTTAGCATTTTTTGTTTAAAAACTTATAAAATTTTCATTAATTTTCGGCTTTATAAATTCTGTATTCCAAATTCTTAGCTTCTTTTTGTTTCTAAAATTGTAGTCTATCGCATCGGTTGTTTTCCCAGTTGCAGAGTGTCGTTTCGATAGTAAAAAGTCAAATTATTGACCGTTTTGCACTCGAAAACGACATTTTGTGTAAGGAAAAAGCGATAAAATATTTTTCTTGACTCCAACTTAAAGTGAATATAGCCGTGTAGTACATCATAAAAAGCGGCTCGCCGCGCTCTAGTTATTGAGCGAGTGCACGTATTCACTTGTCATAGGAAAATTTTCGAGAAACTGCAATTTTCCGGTATTTTTTGTAATTTTAGTGTGTTTTGGGTGGTTTTTTAAACTTTTGTCCAACACCTGGCTTGAATCTGCACTTCTCGTGGCTGGATCACCTTTGCCCGACGTCACTGCACGTACCTGCAACAGAAAAAACACAAATATTAGCCAAAAAGTGAAAAATTGCCCGACCACCTAATACTGCATTTCTTCAAAATCCACCTAAGCCCTGACAACGCTCCATACATTTGATAAAAACTGAAAATTTTTTATTGACATACAGTCGCGTGCGACCTATCAAATTAAGCGTCTCGGTGTCCGTTTAGCGATCGTATTCTGTTACGACCCATCGTTTATACATAAATTTTGACTTTTCAACGTTTTTAGCATTTTTTGTTTAAAAACTTATAAAATTTTCATTAATTTTCGGCTTTATAAATTCTGTATTCCAAATTCTTAGCTTCTTTTTGTTTCTAAAATTGTAGTCTATCGCATCGGTTGTTTTCCCAGTTGCAGAGTGTCGTTTCGATAGTAAAAAGTCAAATTATTGACCGTTTTGCACTCGAAAACGACATTTTGTGTAAGGAAAAAGCGATAAAATATTTTTCTTGACTCCAACTTAAAGTGAATATAGCCGTGTAGTACATCATAAAAAGCGGCTCGCCGCGCTCTAGTTATTGAGCGAGTGCACGTATTCACTTGTCATAGGAAAATTTTCGAGAAACTGCAATTTTCCGGTATTTTTTGTAATTTTAGTGTGTTTTGGGTGGTTTTTTAAACTTTTGTCCAACACCTGGCTTGAATCTGCACTTCTCGTGGCTGGATCACCTTTGCCCGACGTCACTGCACGTACCTGCAACAGAAAAAACACAAATATTAGCCAAAAAGTGAAAAATTGCCCGACCACCTAATACTGCATTTCTTCAAAATCCACCTAAGCCCTGACAACGCTCCATACATTTGATAAAAACTGAAAATTTTTTATTGACATACAGTCGCGTGCGACCTATCAAATTAAGCGTCTCGGTGTCCGTTTAGCGATCGTATTCTGTTACGACCCATCGTTTATACATAAATTTTGACTTTTCAACGTTTTTAGCATTTTTTGTTTAAAAACTTATAAAATTTTCATTAATTTTCGGCTTTATAAATTCTGTATTCCAAATTCTTAGCTTCTTTTTGTTTCTAAAATTGTAGTCTATCGCATCGGTTGTTTTCCCAGTTGCAGAGTGTCGTTTCGATAGTAAAAAGTCAAATTATTGACCGTTTTGCACTCGAAAACGACATTTTGTGTAAGGAAAAAGCGATAAAATATTTTTCTTGACTCCAACTTAAAGTGAATATAGCCGTGTAGTACATCATAAAAAGCGGCTCGCCGCGCTCTAGTTATTGAGCGAGTGCACGTATTCACTTGTCATAGGAAAATTTTCGAGAAACTGCAATTTTCCGGTATTTTTTGTAATTTTAGTGTGTTTTGGGTGGTTTTTTAAACTTTTGTCCAACACCTGGCTTGAATCTGCACTTCTCGTGGCTGGATCACCTTTGCCCGACGTCACTGCACGTACCTGCAACAGAAAAAACACAAATATTAGCCAAAAAGTGAAAAATTGCCCGACCACCTAATACTGCATTTCTTCAAAATCCACCTAAGCCCTGACAACGCTCCATACATTTGATAAAAACTGAAAATTTTTTATTGACATACAGTCGCGTGCGACCTATCAAATTAAGCGTCTCGGTGTCCGTTTAGCGATCGTATTCTGTTACGACCCATCGTTTATACATAAATTTTGACTTTTCAACGTTTTTAGCATTTTTTGTTTAAAAACTTATAAAATTTTCATTAATTTTCGGCTTTATAAATTCTGTATTCCAAATTCTTAGCTTCTTTTTGTTTCTAAAATTGTAGTCTATCGCATCGGTTGTTTTCCCAGTTGCAGAGTGTCGTTTCGATAGTAAAAAGTCAAATTATTGACCGTTTTGCACTCGAAAACGACATTTTGTGTAAGGAAAAAGCGATAAAATATTTTTCTTGACTCCAACTTAAAGTGAATATAGCCGTGTAGTACATCATAAAAAGCGGCTCGCCGCGCTCTAGTTATTGAGCGAGTGCACGTATTCACTTGTCATAGGAAAATTTTCGAGAAACTGCAATTTTCCGGTATTTTTTGTAATTTTAGTGTGTTTTGGGTGGTTTTTTAAACTTTTGTCCAACACCTGGCTTGAATCTGCACTTCTCGTGGCTGGATCACCTTTGCCCGACGTCACTGCACGTACCTGCAACAGAAAAAACACAAATATTAGCCAAAAAGTGAAAAATTGCCCGACCACCTAATACTGCATTTCTTCAAAATCCACCTAAGCCCTGACAACGCTCCATACATTTGATAAAAACTGAAAATTTTTTATTGACATACAGTCGCGTGCGACCTATCAAATTAAGCGTCTCGGTGTCCGTTTAGCGATCGTATTCTGTTACGACTCATCGTTTATACATAAATTTTGACTTTTCAACGTTTTTAGCATTTTTTGTTTAAAAACTTATAAAATTTTCATTAATTTTCGGCTTTATAAATTCTGTATTCCAAATTCTTAGCTTCTTTTTGTTTCTAAAATTGTAGTCTATCGCATCGGTTGTTTTCCCAGTTGCAGAGTGTCGTTTCGATAGTAAAAAGTCAAATTATTGACCGTTTTGCACTCGAAAACGACATTTTGTGTAAGGAAAAAGCGATAAAATATTTTTCTTGACTCCAACTTAAAGTGAATATAGCCGTGTAGTACATCATAAAAAGCGGCTCGCCGCGCTCTAGTTATTGAGCGAGTGCACGTATTCACTTGTCATAGGAAAATTTTCGAGAAACTGCAATTTTCCGGTATTTTTTGTAATTTTAGTGTGTTTTGGGTGGTTTTTTAAACTTTTGTCCAACACCTGGCTTGAATCTGCACTTCTCGTGGCTGGATCACCTTTGCCCGACGTCACTGCACGTACCTGCAACAGAAAAAACACAAATATTAGCCAAAAAGTGAAAAATTGCCCGACCACCTAATACTGCATTTCTTCAAAATCCACCTAAGCCCTGACAACGCTCCATACATTTGATAAAAACTGAAAATTTTTTATTGACATACAGTCGCGTGCGACCTATCAAATTAAGCGTCTCGGTGTCCGTTTAGCGATCGTATTCTGTTACGACTCATCGTTTATACATAAATTTTGACTTTTCAACGTTTTTAGCATTTTTTGTTTAAAAACTTATAAAATTTTCATTAATTTTCGGCTTTATAAATTCTGTATTCCAAATTCTTAGCTTCTTTTTGTTTCTAAAATTGTAGTCTATCGCATCGGTTGTTTTCCCAGTTGCAGAGTGTCGTTTCGATAGTAAAAAGTCAAATTATTGACCGTTTTGCACTCGAAAACGACATTTTGTGTAAGGAAAAAGCGATAAAATATTTTTCTTGACTCCAACTTAAAGTGAATATAGCCGTGTAGTACATCATAAAAAGCGGCTCGCCGCGCTCTAGTTATTGAGCGAGTGCACGTATTCACTTGTCATAGGAAAATTTTCGAGAAACTGCAATTTTCCGGTATTTTTTGTAATTTTAGTGTGTTTTGGGTGGTTTTTTAAACTTTTGTCCAACACCTGGCTTGAATCTGCACTTCTCGTGGCTGGATCACCTTTGCCCGACGTCACTGCACGTACCTGCAACAGAAAAAACACAAATATTAGCCAAAAAGTGAAAAATTGCCCGACCACCTAATACTGCATTTCTTCAAAATCCACCTAAGCCCTGACAACGCTCCATACATTTGATAAAAACTGAAAATTTTTTATTGACATACAGTCGCGTGCGACCTATCAAATTAAGCGTCTCGGTGTCCGTTTAGCGATCGTATTCTGTTACGACCCATCGTTTATACATAAATTTTGACTTTTCAACGTTTTTAGCATTTTTTGTTTAAAAACTTATAAAATTTTCATTAATTTTCGGCTTTATAAATTCTGTATTCCAAATTCTTAGCTTCTTTTTGTTTCTAAAATTGTAGTCTATCGCATCGGTTGTTTTCCCAGTTGCAGAGTGTCGTTTCGATAGTAAAAAGTCAAATTATTGACCGTTTTGCACTCGAAAACGACATTTTGTGTAAGGAAAAAGCGATAAAATATTTTTCTTGACTCCAACTTAAAGTGAATATAGCCGTGTAGTACATCATAAAAAGCGGCTCGCCGCGCTCTAGTTATTGAGCGAGTGCACGTATTCACTTGTCATAGGAAAATTTTCGAGAAACTGCAATTTTCCGGTATTTTTTGTAATTTTAGTGTGTTTTGGGTGGTTTTTTAAACTTTTGTCCAACACCTGGCTTGAATCTGCACTTCTCGTGGCTGGATCACCTTTGCCCGACGTCACTGCACGTACCTGCAACAGAAAAAACACAAATATTAGCCAAAAAGTGAAAAATTGCCCGACCACCTAATACTGCATTTCTTCAAAATCCACCTAAGCCCTGACAACGCTCCATACATTTGATAAAAACTGAAAATTTTTTATTGACATACAGTCGCGTGCGACCTATCAAATTAAGCGTCTCGGTGTCCGTTTAGCGATCGTATTCTGTTACGACCCATCGTTTATACATAAATTTTGACTTTTCAACGTTTTTAGCATTTTTTGTTTAAAAACTTATAAAATTTTCATTAATTTTCGGCTTTATAAATTCTGTATTCCAAATTCTTAGCTTCTTTTTGTTTCTAAAATTGTAGTCTATCGCATCGGTTGTTTTCCCAGTTGCAGAGTGTCGTTTCGATAGTAAAAAGTCAAATTATTGACCGTTTTGCACTCGAAAACGACATTTTGTGTAAGGAAAAAGCGATAAAATATTTTTCTTGACTCCAACTTAAAGTGAATATAGCCGTGTAGTACATCATAAAAAGCGGCTCGCCGCGCTCTAGTTATTGAGCGAGTGCACGTATTCACTTGTCATAGGAAAATTTTCGAGAAACTGCAATTTTCCGGTATTTTTTGTAATTTTAGTGTGTTTTGGGTGGTTTTTTAAACTTTTGTCCAACACCTGGCTTGAATCTGCACTTCTCGTGGCTGGATCACCTTTGCCCGACGTCACTGCACGTACCTGCAACAGAAAAAACACAAATATTAGCCAAAAAGTGAAAAATTGCCCGACCACCTAATACTGCATTTCTTCAAAATCCACCTAAGCCCTGACAACGCTCCATACATTTGATAAAAACTGAAAATTTTTTATTGACATACAGTCGCGTGCGACCTATCAAATTAAGCGTCTCGGTGTCCGTTTAGCGATCGTATTCTGTTACGACCCATCGTTTATACATAAATTTTGACTTTTCAACGTTTTTAGCATTTTTTGTTTAAAAACTTATAAAATTTTCATTAATTTTCGGCTTTATAAATTCTGTATTCCAAATTCTTAGCTTCTTTTTGTTTCTAAAATTGTAGTCTATCGCATCGGTTGTTTTCCCAGTTGCAGAGTGTCGTTTCGATAGTAAAAAGTCAAATTATTGACCGTTTTGCACTCGAAAACGACATTTTGTGTAAGGAAAAAGCGATAAAATATTTTTCTTGACTCCAACTTAAAGTGAATATAGCCGTGTAGTACATCATAAAAAGCGGCTCGCCGCGCTCTAGTTATTGAGCGAGTGCACGTATTCACTTGTCATAGGAAAATTTTCGAGAAACTGCAATTTTCCGGTATTTTTTGTAATTTTAGTGTGTTTTGGGTGGTTTTTTAAACTTTTGTCCAACACCTGGCTTGAATCTGCACTTCTCGTGGCTGGATCACCTTTGCCCGACGTCACTGCACGTACCTGCAACAGAAAAAACACAAATATTAGCCAAAAAGTGAAAAATTGCCCGACCACCTAATACTGCATTTCTTCAAAATCCACCTAAGCCCTGACAACGCTCCATACATTTGATAAAAACTGAAAATTTTTTATTGACATACAGTCGCGTGCGACCTATCAAATTAAGCGTCTCGGTGTCCGTTTAGCGATCGTATTCTGTTACGACCCATCGTTTATACATAAATTTTGACTTTTCAACGTTTTTAGCATTTTTTGTTTAAAAACTTATAAAATTTTCATTAATTTTCGGCTTTATAAATTCTGTATTCCAAATTCTTAGCTTCTTTTTGTTTCTAAAATTGTAGTCTATCGCATCGGTTGTTTTCCCAGTTGCAGAGTGTCGTTTCGATAGTAAAAAGTCAAATTATTGACCGTTTTGCACTCGAAAACGACATTTTGTGTAAGGAAAAAGCGATAAAATATTTTTCTTGACTCCAACTTAAAGTGAATATAGCCGTGTAGTACATCATAAAAAGCGGCTCGCCGCGCTCTAGTTATTGAGCGAGTGCACGTATTCACTTGTCATAGGAAAATTTTCGAGAAACTGCAATTTTCCGGTATTTTTTGTAATTTTAGTGTGTTTTGGGTGGTTTTTTAAACTTTTGTCCAACACCTGGCTTGAATCTGCACTTCTCGTGGCTGGATCACCTTTGCCCGACGTCACTGCACGTACCTGCAACAGAAAAAACACAAATATTAGCCAAAAAGTGAAAAATTGCCCGACCACCTAATACTGCATTTCTTCAAAATCCACCTAAGCCCTGACAACGCTCCATACATTTGATAAAAACTGAAAATTTTTTATTGACATACAGTCGCGTGCGACCTATCAAATTAAGCGTCTCGGTGTCCGTTTAGCGATCGTATTCTGTTACGACCCATCGTTTATACATAAATTTTGACTTTTCAACGTTTTTAGCATTTTTTGTTTAAAAACTTATAAAATTTTCATTAATTTTCGGCTTTATAAATTCTGTATTCCAAATTCTTAGCTTCTTTTTGTTTCTAAAATTGTAGTCTATCGCATCGGTTGTTTTCCCAGTTGCAGAGTGTCGTTTCGATAGTAAAAAGTCAAATTATTGACCGTTTTGCACTCGAAAACGACATTTTGTGTAAGGAAAAAGCGATAAAATATTTTTCTTGACTCCAACTTAAAGTGAATATAGCCGTGTAGTACATCATAAAAAGCGGCTCGCCGCGCTCTAGTTATTGAGCGAGTGCACGTATTCACTTGTCATAGGAAAATTTTCGAGAAACTGCAATTTTCCGGTATTTTTTGTAATTTTAGTGTGTTTTGGGTGGTTTTTTAAACTTTTGTCCAACACCTGGCTTGAATCTGCACTTCTCGTGGCTGGATCACCTTTGCCCGACGTCACTGCACGTACCTGCAACAGAAAAAACACAAATATTAGCCAAAAAGTGAAAAATTGCCCGACCACCTAATACTGCATTTCTTCAAAATCCACCTAAGCCCTGACAACGCTCCATACATTTGATAAAAACTGAAAATTTTTTATTGACATACAGTCGCGTGCGACCTATCAAATTAAGCGTCTCGGTGTCCGTTTAGCGATCGTATTCTGTTACGACCCATCGTTTATACATAAATTTTGACTTTTCAACGTTTTTAGCATTTTTTGTTTAAAAACTTATAAAATTTTCATTAATTTTCGGCTTTATAAATTCTGTATTCCAAATTCTTAGCTTCTTTTTGTTTCTAAAATTGTAGTCTATCGCATCGGTTGTTTTCCCAGTTGCAGAGTGTCGTTTCGATAGTAAAAAGTCAAATTATTGACCGTTTTGCACTCGAAAACGACATTTTGTGTAAGGAAAAAGCGATAAAATATTTTTCTTGACTCCAACTTAAAGTGAATATAGCCGTGTAGTACATCATAAAAAGCGGCTCGCCGCGCTCTAGTTATTGAGCGAGTGCACGTATTCACTTGTCATAGGAAAATTTTCGAGAAACTGCAATTTTCCGGTATTTTTTGTAATTTTAGTGTGTTTTGGGTGGTTTTTTAAACTTTTGTCCAACACCTGGCTTGAATCTGCACTTCTCGTGGCTGGATCACCTTTGCCCGACGTCACTGCACGTACCTGCAACAGAAAAAACACAAATATTAGCCAAAAAGTGAAAAATTGCCCGACCACCTAATACTGCATTTCTTCAAAATCCACCTAAGCCCTGACAACGCTCCATACATTTGATAAAAACTGAAAATTTTTTATTGACATACAGTCGCGTGCGACCTATCAAATTAAGCGTCTCGGTGTCCGTTTAGCGATCGTATTCTGTTACGACCCATCGTTTATACATAAATTTTGACTTTTCAACGTTTTTAGCATTTTTTGTTTAAAAACTTATAAAATTTTCATTAATTTTCGGCTTTATAAATTCTGTATTCCAAATTCTTAGCTTCTTTTTGTTTCTAAAATTGTAGTCTATCGCATCGGTTGTTTTCCCAGTTGCAGAGTGTCGTTTCGATAGTAAAAAGTCAAATTATTGACCGTTTTGCACTCGAAAACGACATTTTGTGTAAGGAAAAAGCGATAAAATATTTTTCTTGACTCCAACTTAAAGTGAATATAGCCGTGTAGTACATCATAAAAAGCGGCTCGCCGCGCTCTAGTTATTGAGCGAGTGCACGTATTCACTTGTCATAGGAAAATTTTCGAGAAACTGCAATTTTCCGGTATTTTTTGTAATTTTAGTGTGTTTTGGGTGGTTTTTTAAACTTTTGTCCAACACCTGGCTTGAATCTGCACTTCTCGTGGCTGGATCACCTTTGCCCGACGTCACTGCACGTACCTGCAACAGAAAAAACACAAATATTAGCCAAAAAGTGAAAAATTGCCCGACCACCTAATACTGCATTTCTTCAAAATCCACCTAAGCCCTGACAACGCTCCATACATTTGATAAAAACTGAAAATTTTTTATTGACATACAGTCGCGTGCGACCTATCAAATTAAGCGTCTCGGTGTCCGTTTAGCGATCGTATTCTGTTACGACCCATCGTTTATACATAAATTTTGACTTTTCAACGTTTTTAGCATTTTTTGTTTAAAAACTTATAAAATTTTCATTAATTTTCGGCTTTATAAATTCTGTATTCCAAATTCTTAGCTTCTTTTTGTTTCTAAAATTGTAGTCTATCGCATCGGTTGTTTTCCCAGTTGCAGAGTGTCGTTTCGATAGTAAAAAGTCAAATTATTGACCGTTTTGCACTCGAAAACGACATTTTGTGTAAGGAAAAAGCGATAAAATATTTTTCTTGACTCCAACTTAAAGTGAATATAGCCGTGTAGTACATCATAAAAAGCGGCTCGCCGCGCTCTAGTTATTGAGCGAGTGCACGTATTCACTTGTCATAGGAAAATTTTCGAGAAACTGCAATTTTCCGGTATTTTTTGTAATTTTAGTGTGTTTTGGGTGGTTTTTTAAACTTTTGTCCAACACCTGGCTTGAATCTGCACTTCTCGTGGCTGGATCACCTTTGCCCGACGTCACTGCACGTACCTGCAACAGAAAAAACACAAATATTAGCCAAAAAGTGAAAAATTGCCCGACCACCTAATACTGCATTTCTTCAAAATCCACCTAAGCCCTGACAACGCTCCATACATTTGATAAAAACTGAAAATTTTTTATTGACATACAGTCGCGTGCGACCTATCAAATTAAGCGTCTCGGTGTCCGTTTAGCGATCGTATTCTGTTACGACCCATCGTTTATACATAAATTTTGACTTTTCAACGTTTTTAGCATTTTTTGTTTAAAAACTTATAAAATTTTCATTAATTTTCGGCTTTATAAATTCTGTATTCCAAATTCTTAGCTTCTTTTTGTTTCTAAAATTGTAGTCTATCGCATCGGTTGTTTTCCCAGTTGCAGAGTGTCGTTTCGATAGTAAAAAGTCAAATTATTGACCGTTTTGCACTCGAAAACGACATTTTGTGTAAGGAAAAAGCGATAAAATATTTTTCTTGACTCCAACTTAAAGTGAATATAGCCGTGTAGTACATCATAAAAAGCGGCTCGCCGCGCTCTAGTTATTGAGCGAGTGCACGTATTCACTTGTCATAGGAAAATTTTCGAGAAACTGCAATTTTCCGGTATTTTTTGTAATTTTAGTGTGTTTTGGGTGGTTTTTTAAACTTTTGTCCAACACCTGGCTTGAATCTGCACTTCTCGTGGCTGGATCACCTTTGCCCGACGTCACTGCACGTACCTGCAACAGAAAAAACACAAATATTAGCCAAAAAGTGAAAAATTGCCCGACCACCTAATACTGCATTTCTTCAAAATCCACCTAAGCCCTGACAACGCTCCATACATTTGATAAAAACTGAAAATTTTTTATTGACATACAGTCGCGTGCGACCTATCAAATTAAGCGTCTCGGTGTCCGTTTAGCGATCGTATTCTGTTACGACCCATCGTTTATACATAAATTTTGACTTTTCAACGTTTTTAGCATTTTTTGTTTAAAAACTTATAAAATTTTCATTAATTTTCGGCTTTATAAATTCTGTATTCCAAATTCTTAGCTTCTTTTTGTTTCTAAAATTGTAGTCTATCGCATCGGTTGTTTTCCCAGTTGCAGAGTGTCGTTTCGATAGTAAAAAGTCAAATTATTGACCGTTTTGCACTCGAAAACGACATTTTGTGTAAGGAAAAAGCGATAAAATATTTTTCTTGACTCCAACTTAAAGTGAATATAGCCGTGTAGTACATCATAAAAAGCGGCTCGCCGCGCTCTAGTTATTGAGCGAGTGCACGTATTCACTTGTCATAGGAAAATTTTCGAGAAACTGCAATTTTCCGGTATTTTTTGTAATTTTAGTGTGTTTTGGGTGGTTTTTTAAACTTTTGTCCAACACCTGGCTTGAATCTGCACTTCTCGTGGCTGGATCACCTTTGCCCGACGTCACTGCACGTACCTGCAACAGAAAAAACACAAATATTAGCCAAAAAGTGAAAAATTGCCCGACCACCTAATACTGCATTTCTTCAAAATCCACCTAAGCCCTGACAACGCTCCATACATTTGATAAAAACTGAAAATTTTTTATTGACATACAGTCGCGTGCGACCTATCAAATTAAGCGTCTCGGTGTCCGTTTAGCGATCGTATTCTGTTACGACCCATCGTTTATACATAAATTTTGACTTTTCAACGTTTTTAGCATTTTTTGTTTAAAAACTTATAAAATTTTCATTAATTTTCGGCTTTATAAATTCTGTATTCCAAATTCTTAGCTTCTTTTTGTTTCTAAAATTGTAGTCTATCGCATCGGTTGTTTTCCCAGTTGCAGAGTGTCGTTTCGATAGTAAAAAGTCAAATTATTGACCGTTTTGCACTCGAAAACGACATTTTGTGTAAGGAAAAAGCGATAAAATATTTTTCTTGACTCCAACTTAAAGTGAATATAGCCGTGTAGTACATCATAAAAAGCGGCTCGCCGCGCTCTAGTTATTGAGCGAGTGCACGTATTCACTTGTCATAGGAAAATTTTCGAGAAACTGCAATTTTCCGGTATTTTTTGTAATTTTAGTGTGTTTTGGGTGGTTTTTTAAACTTTTGTCCAACACCTGGCTTGAATCTGCACTTCTCGTGGCTGGATCACCTTTGCCCGACGTCACTGCACGTACCTGCAACAGAAAAAACACAAATATTAGCCAAAAAGTGAAAAATTGCCCGACCACCTAATACTGCATTTCTTCAAAATCCACCTAAGCCCTGACAACGCTCCATACATTTGATAAAAACTGAAAATTTTTTATTGACATACAGTCGCGTGCGACCTATCAAATTAAGCGTCTCGGTGTCCGTTTAGCGATCGTATTCTGTTACGACCCATCGTTTATACATAAATTTTGACTTTTCAACGTTTTTAGCATTTTTTGTTTAAAAACTTATAAAATTTTCATTAATTTTCGGCTTTATAAATTCTGTATTCCAAATTCTTAGCTTCTTTTTGTTTCTAAAATTGTAGTCTATCGCATCGGTTGTTTTCCCAGTTGCAGAGTGTCGTTTCGATAGTAAAAAGTCAAATTATTGACCGTTTTGCACTCGAAAACGACATTTTGTGTAAGGAAAAAGCGATAAAATATTTTTCTTGACTCCAACTTAAAGTGAATATAGCCGTGTAGTACATCATAAAAAGCGGCTCGCCGCGCTCTAGTTATTGAGCGAGTGCACGTATTCACTTGTCATAGGAAAATTTTCGAGAAACTGCAATTTTCCGGTATTTTTTGTAATTTTAGTGTGTTTTGGGTGGTTTTTTAAACTTTTGTCCAACACCTGGCTTGAATCTGCACTTCTCGTGGCTGGATCACCTTTGCCCGACGTCACTGCACGTACCTGCAACAGAAAAAACACAAATATTAGCCAAAAAGTGAAAAATTGCCCGACCACCTAATACTGCATTTCTTCAAAATCCACCTAAGCCCTGACAACGCTCCATACATTTGATAAAAACTGAAAATTTTTTATTGACATACAGTCGCGTGCGACCTATCAAATTAAGCGTCTCGGTGTCCGTTTAGCGATCGTATTCTGTTACGACCCATCGTTTATACATAAATTTTGACTTTTCAACGTTTTTAGCATTTTTTGTTTAAAAACTTATAAAATTTTCATTAATTTTCGGCTTTATAAATTCTGTATTCCAAATTCTTAGCTTCTTTTTGTTTCTAAAATTGTAGTCTATCGCATCGGTTGTTTTCCCAGTTGCAGAGTGTCGTTTCGATAGTAAAAAGTCAAATTATTGACCGTTTTGCACTCGAAAACGACATTTTGTGTAAGGAAAAAGCGATAAAATATTTTTCTTGACTCCAACTTAAAGTGAATATAGCCGTGTAGTACATCATAAAAAGCGGCTCGCCGCGCTCTAGTTATTGAGCGAGTGCACGTATTCACTTGTCATAGGAAAATTTTCGAGAAACTGCAATTTTCCGGTATTTTTTGTAATTTTAGTGTGTTTTGGGTGGTTTTTTAAACTTTTGTCCAACACCTGGCTTGAATCTGCACTTCTCGTGGCTGGATCACCTTTGCCCGACGTCACTGCACGTACCTGCAACAGAAAAAACACAAATATTAGCCAAAAAGTGAAAAATTGCCCGACCACCTAATACTGCATTTCTTCAAAATCCACCTAAGCCCTGACAACGCTCCATACATTTGATAAAAACTGAAAATTTTTTATTGACATACAGTCGCGTGCGACCTATCAAATTAAGCGTCTCGGTGTCCGTTTAGCGATCGTATTCTGTTACGACCCATCGTTTATACATAAATTTTGACTTTTCAACGTTTTTAGCATTTTTTGTTTAAAAACTTATAAAATTTTCATTAATTTTCGGCTTTATAAATTCTGTATTCCAAATTCTTAGCTTCTTTTTGTTTCTAAAATTGTAGTCTATCGCATCGGTTGTTTTCCCAGTTGCAGAGTGTCGTTTCGATAGTAAAAAGTCAAATTATTGACCGTTTTGCACTCGAAAACGACATTTTGTGTAAGGAAAAAGCGATAAAATATTTTTCTTGACTCCAACTTAAAGTGAATATAGCCGTGTAGTACATCATAAAAAGCGGCTCGCCGCGCTCTAGTTATTGAGCGAGTGCACGTATTCACTTGTCATAGGAAAATTTTCGAGAAACTGCAATTTTCCGGTATTTTTTGTAATTTTAGTGTGTTTTGGGTGGTTTTTTAAACTTTTGTCCAACACCTGGCTTGAATCTGCACTTCTCGTGGCTGGATCACCTTTGCCCGACGTCACTGCACGTACCTGCAACAGAAAAAACACAAATATTAGCCAAAAAGTGAAAAATTGCCCGACCACCTAATACTGCATTTCTTCAAAATCCACCTAAGCCCTGACAACGCTCCATACATTTGATAAAAACTGAAAATTTTTTATTGACATACAGTCGCGTGCGACCTATCAAATTAAGCGTCTCGGTGTCCGTTTAGCGATCGTATTCTGTTACGACCCATCGTTTATACATAAATTTTGACTTTTCAACGTTTTTAGCATTTTTTGTTTAAAAACTTATAAAATTTTCATTAATTTTCGGCTTTATAAATTCTGTATTCCAAATTCTTAGCTTCTTTTTGTTTCTAAAATTGTAGTCTATCGCATCGGTTGTTTTCCCAGTTGCAGAGTGTCGTTTCGATAGTAAAAAGTCAAATTATTGACCGTTTTGCACTCGAAAACGACATTTTGTGTAAGGAAAAAGCGATAAAATATTTTTCTTGACTCCAACTTAAAGTGAATATAGCCGTGTAGTACATCATAAAAAGCGGCTCGCCGCGCTCTAGTTATTGAGCGAGTGCACGTATTCACTTGTCATAGGAAAATTTTCGAGAAACTGCAATTTTCCGGTATTTTTTGTAATTTTAGTGTGTTTTGGGTGGTTTTTTAAACTTTTGTCCAACACCTGGCTTGAATCTGCACTTCTCGTGGCTGGATCACCTTTGCCCGACGTCACTGCACGTACCTGCAACAGAAAAAACACAAATATTAGCCAAAAAGTGAAAAATTGCCCGACCACCTAATACTGCATTTCTTCAAAATCCACCTAAGCCCTGACAACGCTCCATACATTTGATAAAAACTGAAAATTTTTTATTGACATACAGTCGCGTGCGACCTATCAAATTAAGCGTCTCGGTGTCCGTTTAGCGATCGTATTCTGTTACGACCCATCGTTTATACATAAATTTTGACTTTTCAACGTTTTTAGCATTTTTTGTTTAAAAACTTATAAAATTTTCATTAATTTTCGGCTTTATAAATTCTGTATTCCAAATTCTTAGCTTCTTTTTGTTTCTAAAATTGTAGTCTATCGCATCGGTTGTTTTCCCAGTTGCAGAGTGTCGTTTCGATAGTAAAAAGTCAAATTATTGACCGTTTTGCACTCGAAAACGACATTTTGTGTAAGGAAAAAGCGATAAAATATTTTTCTTGACTCCAACTTAAAGTGAATATAGCCGTGTAGTACATCATAAAAAGCGGCTCGCCGCGCTCTAGTTATTGAGCGAGTGCACGTATTCACTTGTCATAGGAAAATTTTCGAGAAACTGCAATTTTCCGGTATTTTTTGTAATTTTAGTGTGTTTTGGGTGGTTTTTTAAACTTTTGTCCAACACCTGGCTTGAATCTGCACTTCTCGTGGCTGGATCACCTTTGCCCGACGTCACTGCACGTACCTGCAACAGAAAAAACACAAATATTAGCCAAAAAGTGAAAAATTGCCCGACCACCTAATACTGCATTTCTTCAAAATCCACCTAAGCCCTGACAACGCTCCATACATTTGATAAAAACTGAAAATTTTTTATTGACATACAGTCGCGTGCGACCTATCAAATTAAGCGTCTCGGTGTCCGTTTAGCGATCGTATTCTGTTACGACCCATCGTTTATACATAAATTTTGACTTTTCAACGTTTTTAGCATTTTTTGTTTAAAAACTTATAAAATTTTCATTAATTTTCGGCTTTATAAATTCTGTATTCCAAATTCTTAGCTTCTTTTTGTTTCTAAAATTGTAGTCTATCGCATCGGTTGTTTTCCCAGTTGCAGAGTGTCGTTTCGATAGTAAAAAGTCAAATTATTGACCGTTTTGCACTCGAAAACGACATTTTGTGTAAGGAAAAAGCGATAAAATATTTTTCTTGACTCCAACTTAAAGTGAATATAGCCGTGTAGTACATCATAAAAAGCGGCTCGCCGCGCTCTAGTTATTGAGCGAGTGCACGTATTCACTTGTCATAGGAAAATTTTCGAGAAACTGCAATTTTCCGGTATTTTTTGTAATTTTAGTGTGTTTTGGGTGGTTTTTTAAACTTTTGTCCAACACCTGGCTTGAATCTGCACTTCTCGTGGCTGGATCACCTTTGCCCGACGTCACTGCACGTACCTGCAACAGAAAAAACACAAATATTAGCCAAAAAGTGAAAAATTGCCCGACCACCTAATACTGCATTTCTTCAAAATCCACCTAAGCCCTGACAACGCTCCATACATTTGATAAAAACTGAAAATTTTTTATTGACATACAGTCGCGTGCGACCTATCAAATTAAGCGTCTCGGTGTCCGTTTAGCGATCGTATTCTGTTACGACCCATCGTTTATACATAAATTTTGACTTTTCAACGTTTTTAGCATTTTTTGTTTAAAAACTTATAAAATTTTCATTAATTTTCGGCTTTATAAATTCTGTATTCCAAATTCTTAGCTTCTTTTTGTTTCTAAAATTGTAGTCTATCGCATCGGTTGTTTTCCCAGTTGCAGAGTGTCGTTTCGATAGTAAAAAGTCAAATTATTGACCGTTTTGCACTCGAAAACGACATTTTGTGTAAGGAAAAAGCGATAAAATATTTTTCTTGACTCCAACTTAAAGTGAATATAGCCGTGTAGTACATCATAAAAAGCGGCTCGCCGCGCTCTAGTTATTGAGCGAGTGCACGTATTCACTTGTCATAGGAAAATTTTCGAGAAACTGCAATTTTCCGGTATTTTTTGTAATTTTAGTGTGTTTTGGGTGGTTTTTTAAACTTTTGTCCAACACCTGGCTTGAATCTGCACTTCTCGTGGCTGGATCACCTTTGCCCGACGTCACTGCACGTACCTGCAACAGAAAAAACACAAATATTAGCCAAAAAGTGAAAAAAAATCGCCCGCCCACCCACCCAGATTGTAGTTACTAAGGTAAAGATACAGAATTTCAAACAGTAAATCATCGATAACTTTTAAAGTAGACCACATAATTGGACACGGTTTTCAGGACAGTACCCGTACGTCATCAGGCTTATTGTTTGTCTTACTAGACAGGCTCCAACTGGAGTCACTTACTGATTGACCATATACAGAGATAACTATTGTTATATCTGTTTGATTTTACTTTAAGTTGACCTTCGTGATAGTTTTATTTTCTTTATTTTGTATTTTACTTTGTTTTACAACCTACTCACCTTTTTACAACTTTTACAAATTTACGCTATCTTTATATTAAGAAGTTGACGAGTTCTTTGACGAGTGTTTTTAACAATGGTCAGTTTTCACACCCCTAAGAAAGGGCTTAAGCCCATAGTTGAAGAGCATAGCCCAACATCATCTGGGCACGCAAGTAGACAAGTCCCAACCTTGCGGGAACATGAAATAAGCAAAACAACAGGAGCACACTCTTCAAATGTGCGCAAGAGCATAGGAGAGTGGGAGTCCGGGAAATCTGTAGAAGTGCCAAAGACAACCTCACCACCAAAGAAACCTGTGTCGATGGAACCCACTAGGCCGAAATCACTGAGGACTCTCTCACAAGACAGCAGGGCCCCAGCCCGAAGAACATCGATGGAAGCAGTGGGAAGTCCACCGACACAGCTAAAACTCAAATATAACGACCGTTTGGCAGAAGCGAAAGCATGTGTCCAAAAGGCTAAAACACACCTCGGTAACTCAAGAAATATCAAAACTGAGATAAAAAATGAGGTGACACAGGCGATCGAACGGTTGTATCAACTGGTTAAGGAAGCAGATAGTGTAAAAGGGCAGGGACAGAAGAAAGCTAATGAACCCGAGAAGGAAACAGAACCTGGAAAAGAAAAAGAACCTGAAGAAAAACCATCGAAAGAACAGAAAAAAGAAGAACAAGAGCTCATGAGAAAAATTGAAGAACACGCTAAACTTATTCAAGAAAGCAACGAGAAAATGGAAAAACTGAAAGAGACGATCGAAAAACAACAAGAGATCCAAGAAAAGATGACGTACGCGAGTGTGGCAGCGGTGCATCCCAAGAGACACTTCCCGGAGCAGACCGCGCTACACTCAGTCGTGGTTACAGCCAAAGACGAGACAGAAACAGGGGATGAAATACTGAACAGGATAAGGGAGGTGGTCAAGGCAAAAGAAGGAGGAATAGAAGTGGAAAGAATACGGAAAGGAAAGGATAGGAAAGTGATCGTGGGTTGCAGAACGGAAAAAGACAGGGAGCAAATAAAAGAAAGGCTCAAGAGAGCAGAAGAGCATCTAAATGTACAAGAAGTGAAGAACAAAGATCCACTAGTTATACTGAAGGACGTCTTTCAATATAACAGTGACAAAGATATCATAGAAGCACTTTGGACGCAGAACAAAAAAACCCTAAAAGACCTGGAAGAAAAAGAGAACAAGGTAGAAATCCTGTACAAAAAACGATCGCGGAACCCTAAAGCGCACAGCGTAGTCATGAGAGTGTCACCCGGTGTCTGGGCGCGATTGATGGACGCAGAATCAGTCAAGATCGATCTACAAAGAGTAAGAGTGTTCGACCAATCACCATTGGTCCAGTGCTCACTCTGTCTAGGTTATGGACACGGCCGACGATTCTGCAAAGAGACCATCGAAAAGTGCAGTCACTGTGGTGGACCTCACGTGAGAGCAAACTGCGTAGATTGGCTTGCAGGAGCAACCCCAACGTGCTGCAACTGCCTTCACGCCAAGCATGAAAAGGTTGATCATAATGCCTTCAGCACGGAATGCCCAATCAGGAAGAAGTGGGATACTATAGCACGGGCCACGATAGCATACCAGTGCTAAGGTGGTCCCAAACGCAATATCATCCTCAGCCAGCGCAAGGGCCTACTGCATAGCTCAAGCAAATTTGCAAAGAAAGGAACTGGCAACACAAGAGATAATGCTAATGGCAAGTAATAAGAAAATGGCCTTTGCGCTGATTCAAGAACCGTACGTAGGGGCGGTAGGCAGAATGAAGAACTACGGGGGAGCCAGGGTCTTCCAAAACTCGAATCAAGGAGATGGCACCATAAAGGCAGCAATAGCGGTCTTCGATGACGATATGGACGTCATCCAGCTACCGAACCTCACCACAAATAACGTCGTAGTGGTGAAATTAAAAACGAGTGCTTGGGAGATCGTGGTTGCCTCGTTTTACTTCGAGCCTGGCCACACCACCATTGAACCGTACCTAGAACACCTGAGGAAGATAAAACAAGAAGAAAAACCTACGAACCTGATAATTGGGGGAGATGCAAACGCGAAGAACTCTTGGTGGGGAAGCAATGTTGTAGACCACAAGGGTGAAGAAATGGCAGGGTTTCTAGAAGAGGCAGGCTTGCAGATACTCAACGACGGCGACATACCTACGTTTGACACAATAAGGGGAAACAAGCAGTACACCAGCTTCGTGGACATAACGGCCTGCACAACGGACATGCTAAGTTTGGTTGAAGACTGGAGAGTTAACGAGGGTGCCATAAGTTCGGACCACAACGCAATAACATTCAAAATTAGGCTTACAAAATCAAAAGGAATAACTATAAATCGAACCACTAGAATCTACAACAGTAAAAAAGCTAATTGGAACCAATTTAATGAAAAATTGGCCCAATTGCTCGAGGAAAACCACATCAATATAAAAGAAATAGAAAAAATAAATAGTAAAATAGAACTAGACCAAAAAGTAGAATCATACATTAGCACAATAGTAAAAACATGTGATAGTGTTATACCAAAAATAAAAACATGCAGTAAACTTACCTTACCGTGGTGGTCCGGAGAACTCGAGGAACTGAAGAACGAAGTCAAAACCAAGAAGCGTCGAATCCGATGTGCAGCGCCGGTCCGGAGGAGCAAAGTCGTCGATGAGTACCTGCAAGCAAAAGAAAAGTATGAGACAGAAGCCAAGAAGGCACAGACAGAGAGCTGGAAAGAGTTTTGTGGGAGACAGGATAGAGAAGGATTATGGGAGGGGATTTATAGAGTGATAGGAAGGACTACAAAGAGGCAGGAGGATATCCCCCTGATGAAGGAAGGTAAGGTGCTATGTGCCAAGCAATCGGCAAAGACACTGGCGGAAGTCTTCTACCCGGAGGACTTGCAAAGTGAGGATAACGAAGACCACCGACGGACAAGAGCAGAAGCCGACAAAATAAACGACTGGGTCCATGATGAGCACCATGACCCACCGTTTACCATGGAGGAACTCAATACAGCTATGGGCAGCTTCAATCCCAAAAAAGCCCCGGGTAGGGATGGTCTCACGGCAGACATTTGCAGCAAGGCAATAGCACAAGATCCTGGGACGTACCTTGCTCTAGCCAACAAATGCCTAACGTTGCACCACTTTCCAACCACCTGGAAGGAGGCCACAATAATAGTCCTGAGAAAGCCGGGGAAAAAAGAGTACACGGACCCTAAGTCATATAGACCGATTGGCTTACTCCCGGTTATGGGGAAGGTCCTGGAGAAGATGTTAGTTGGACGCATAAAATGGCATGTGATTCCGAGGATTAGTACTCGCCAGTATGGGTTCATGCCCCAGAAGAGCACCGAAGACTCCCTCTATGATCTTGTGCAACATTTGCGTACCAAACTGGAACAGAAGAAATTGATAACAATGATATCACTAGACATAGAGGGAGCATTCGACAGCGCGTGGTGGCCAGCTATAAGAACCAGACTGGCTGAGGAAGAGTGCCCCGTGAACATACGAAGGCTTTTGGACAGCTACCTACAAGATCGCAGTGTGAGAGTTAGGTATGCTGGGCAGGAACACGCAAGAAAGACCAACAAAGGGTGTGTCCAGGGATCAATAGGTGGACCAATGTTGTGGAACCTTCTTCTGGACCCCCTTTTGAGAGGCCTCGAACAGAGAGGAGACTACTGTCAAGCTTTCGCCGACGACATTGTGCTGGTCTTTGATGGGGATACGGCGCTCAAAGTCCAAAGACAAGCAAATGCCGCCCTCGACTATGTTCAGGAGTGGGGTGTCAAAAACAAGTTGAAATTCGCACCACACAAAACCAATGCAATGGTCATAACGAGGAAGCTGAAATTTGACACACCACTCCTGAGGATGAACGGGATCGGTATTGGCATGTCTGAGGAAATAAAGATTCTGGGGGTCACGATAGACCACAAGCTGACATTCAATTGCCACGCAGCGAATGTCTGCAAGAAGGCGCTCAACATCTACAAGAAATTAGCGACGGCCGCCAGAGTCAGTTGGGGTCTTCATCCAGAAGTCATTCGGACTATTTACGTGGCAACGGTAGAGCCAGTAATTTTGTACGCAGCGAGTGTCTGGGCTCAAGAAACAAAAAAGATCAGCATACAGAAACAACTATACGCCGTGCAGAGAGGCTTCGCTCAGAAATTAACGAGAGCATACCGAACGGTCTCGCTAAACTCTGCCCTGGTGCTGGCAGGGTTGCTCCCGCTAGACTTCCGAATACAAGAGGCAGCCGCCCTGTATAAGGCTAAGCGAGGGGTACCCCTGCCATCACTAGCAGACAGAGAGGTGGAGAGGATGGTAGATTACACGATGGCCCCCCACCCAGCGGACAACATGTGTATAGAGTTTACTGAGCTAATTGACCAAGAAGCAGTGGATGGCCACAATAACCAGGACGTAAAGATATTTACAGACGGCAGTAAACTCGAGGGCCAAGTCGGAGCAGCACTGTCCTTTTGGAACAGTGAAGCTGAGACAAAAACCCTCAAGTTAAAACTGTCGTCATACTGCACAGTATATCAAGCGGAACTCCTAGCGATATGCCGAGCCACGGAGGAGATACTCAAGCGGCCTGAGCGAAGCTTCGGACTGTATAGCGACTCCAGGTCTGCGTTAGAAACACTCCAAAACCCAGGCTCTATCCATCCACTCGCAGTTGAAACTAGGTCAAACCTCCGGAGGGCTTTTGTCCAGAACAAGGAGGTATCCTTGTTCTGGATAAAAGCCCACGCTGGACTAGAAGGCAATGAGCGGGCAGACCAACTCGCCAAAGATGCTGCTCTAAAGACCAAACGGAAGGCAGACTATGAACATTGCCCAACCTCCTTCGTCAAAAATCAAATCAGGATGGAGACTCTTACAAAATGGAATGAACGGTACAAGTCAGGTGACACAGCGACAATAACAAAAATATTCTTCCCTGACGCAATACACGCTTTTAAGACTGTACGTCAACTGGAACTGACAAGTACAATGACACAAATAATGACAGGGCATGGTGGGTTCTCTGAATATTTGGCCAGGTTCAAATGTAAGGAGAACTCATCATGTGTATGCGAACCAGACGTGAGCGAAACAGTGCCGCACATTCTGTTTGAATGCCCCGTGAACGGAAAGAAAAGGTACGATGCGGAGCAAAAACTCGAGTGTAAACTAGAGGCTGACAATGTAAATACGCTCATAAGCGACAAAAAGAAAAGAAGTATCTTAATAGAATACTGTAAATATGTAGCAGAAATAGTTATAAAAAGAAATAAAGATGTATAAAATATGGTGAATATATATTATAAGATATATATAAACAGCATATATAAATAAACAGCATAAGTAAATATAAGTTAATTTAGATGAAAACAGTTAATATATTAAAAATAAGATGTAAATAAATAGTGTATAGAACATTTGTATTTTGTTTTCATAAAGAAAACAAAATGTAAAAGTAAATATATAGAATAAGTCTCAATAACCTAAACAGATCACCCCTAAATATAAGATATGTAAAAGTTAGTTTAAGTTCTCCTGTAATTGACCAATAAAGTGTCTATTCTGTGTTTTTCATAAATAAAGTAACCAAGGTCTCTGATAACGTCAGAGGTATCATCGTAGTGCCATTTCGAGATGGCGAAAAAAAAAAAAAAAAAAAAAAAAACCTAACCTAACCTAACCTAACCTAACCTAACCTTTTTTTTTTTTTTTTTTTTTTTTTTTTGATAACGGGGGGAAATCTGCAACCAGACACCTTACCGCACGAGGGATGCGATAAGGTAGTGTGAGGATGACGGACTCGTCGACTCACTAAAACCACCCCGGTGACCGGCCTCGATGCATGTCAAGGGGCTCCGAGAACTCTTAAAAGAACACTTCGGTGCCCCTCTCGCATATCGCCTATAAAGCACATCCCGGGAAATGGCTACCACAGCCACCCCCGTGCTTACGGCGACACTTGTCACAAGTGCCACCGCCTTCCCGAAATCCGCATACGGACGGACAGAGCCCTCACTCGGACCGCCCACGGATCTGAAAAGGCCCCTGTTTGGCAGGGGCTACCACTCGTCCCCTTGCGGGGCAGGCGGCGCAGGATCACTGAGACAGCGACCCTTTACCGCCTCCATCCCGAGCGGAATCGGACTCTCCGATCTCCGCTCAACGGCCTCTAGACGTGTTGCATGGTGGCAGAGTCTGCCAATCGTGGTGGGTGCACGATCGGCTCCTCACCTGTCCATCAACACGCCAGATGGATAGCTGCGGAAGCGGCATAGCCACTCCATCGCTTTCCCATAACACACAAGGGCTCCCCGCCCTCGGTGATACGCCGCGGGTAATTTTTTAGAGAGGTTTTCTTCCTCGCAGCCCGGGCGGCTAAGCCAAGGCCCTCAGTCCCACATGAGTCACGAATGACCATGCGGGGTTCCGAGCTCTGGACGCTGGCAAAGGAGAACCCTTCTCCAGTGCCTACTCGGTGGCCTGGTTAGTGCACGCCGAGCACGTCCCGCTTCATCCACTGCGCCCTCCGCTAATCAGAGGGACGCGCGGAGAAGCTCCCTCCCGACAGGCCATTGGTTGTCCGAGAGTAATCCCCCGATTGATACGGATGTGTCCTAAAAAGAACATCAATCGAGGAATTAGTCTCGCACGTAACAGGGTACACCGTCCCGTTAACCTAATGATCTCTCCGGACATGCCACCAAGGTCGCCCGAAGGCACTAGGGCTGAGCCCGCCCGAGATATCCGAAGAGGTCAATAGCTTAACAGGCGCTCGAGAAGGTTGCCTGCCATGGTACCCCAACCTAACCTAACCTAACCTAACCTAACCTAACCTAACCGATAAAAACTGAAATTATTTTATTGACATACAGTCGCGTGCGACCTATCAAATTAAGCGTCTCGGTGCCCATATTACGATCGTATTCTGTTACGACCCATCGTTTATACATAAATTTTGACTTTTCGACGTTTTGAGCATTTTTTGTTTAAAAACTTATAAAATTTTCATTAATTTTCGGCTTTATAAATTCTGTATTCCAAATTATTAGCTTCTGTTTATTTCTAAAATTGTAGTCTATCGCGTTGGTTGTTTTCCCAGTTGCAGAGTGTCGTTTCGATAGTAAAAAGTCAAATTATTGACCGTTTTGCACTCGAAAACGACATTTTGTGTAAGGAAAAAACGATAAAAGATTTTTCTTGACTCCAACTTAAAGTGAATATAGCCGTGTAGTACATCATAAAAAGCGGCTCAGCGCGCTCTAGTTACTGAGCGAGTGCACGTATTCACTTGTCATAGAAGAATTTTCGAGAAACTGCAATTTTCCGGTATTTTTTGTAATTTTAGTGTGTTTTGGGTGATTTTTTAAACTTTTGTCCAACACCTGGCTTGAATCTGCACTTATCGTGGCTGGATCACCTTTGCCCGACGTCACTGCACGTACCTGCAACAGAAAAAACACAAATATTAGCCAAAAAGTGGAAAATTGCCCGATCACCTAATACTGCATTTCTTCACAATCCACCTAAGCCCTGACAACGCTCCATACATTTGATAAAAACTGAAATTATTTTATTGACATACAGTCGCGTGCGACCTATCAAATTAAGCGTCTCGGTGCCCATATTACGATCGTATTCTGTTACGACCCATCGTTTATACATAAATTTTGACTTTTCGACGTTTTGAGCATTTTTTGTTTAAAAACTTATAAAATTTTCATTAATTTTCGGCTTTATAAATTCTGTATTCCAAATTATTAGCTTCTGTTTATTTCTAAAATTGTAGTCTATCGCGTTGGTTGTTTTCCCAGTTGCAGAGTGTCGTTTCGATAGTAAAAAGTCAAATTATTGACCGTTTTGCACTCGAAAACGACATTTTGTGTAAGGAAAAAACGATAAAAGATTTTTCTTGACTCCAACTTAAAGTGAATATAGCCGTGTAGTACATCATAAAAAGCGGCTCGGCGCGCTCTAGTTACTGAGCGAGTGCACGTATTCACTTGTCATAGAAGAATTTTCGAGAAACTGCAATTTTCCGGTATTTTTTGTAATTTTAGTGTGTTTTGGGTGATTTTTTAAACTTTTGTCCAACACCTGGCTTGAATCTGCACTTCTCGTGGCTGGATCACCTTTGCCCGACGTCACTGCACGTACCTGCAACAGAAAAAACACAAATATTAGCCAAAAAGTGGAAAAAATCGCCCGCCCACCCTCCCGTATTGTCATTACTAAGGTAAAGATACTAAATTCCTATAGGTAAATCATTCATAACTTTTAAAGTTGACCATATTTTTGGACACGGTGGGTTAACAGGCTTTTTGCTTGCCGTAACAGACAAACTCCACCAAGACTTTTTAAAAATTTGACATAGACTCTTTGGTTTATTGCCGTAAAGTCTATTTATCTACCTGAATACAGGTAGTTACCTCAGCACCGTGACGGTAGAACAAAGTTCTTACCAGGAACAATTTATTTTATTAGGTTAGTGTTAGAAATAAGTACTATAGTTTATTTACAAATTGACAACAAATTTTACATTTTATTTATTAGTATAAGTTTGATTGTTAAGTGTCCCTCTGACTAAGCCTTAAAATGTTCGGTATTCGCACACCTGCAAAACGGGCAAAGCCTTCGAACGAAGCTTCTCGGAGCTCAATATCGCCAGTTATGCAGGAGTGCGAAATGAATAAGACTGTGCGAAGAAGTATTGGAGAATGGGAGTCTGGAAGAACAGACCCCATTACTCCAACCACCCCAAAAAAGGCTGCGCCGGTGGAAATCCAGAAGCCGAAAAAGGTACTCTCGCAAGGGAGCAGAGTGGTGGCAAGAGTGCCAGCTGAAGCTTCGGGAAGTCCACCGACGCAACCAAAATACACCAGCCGGTTAGCGGAAGCGAAAGCTTGTCTTACCAAGGCCAAAATAAACCTCGGCCACTCTCGGAACATCAAGACAGAGATTAAAACAGAGGTATTACAAGCGATCGAAAGACTGTACCAGCTGGTGAAAGAGTCAGAACTAGAGAGTGAACAAGGAAAGAAGAATCCGAGTGAACCTGAAAATGAAAGGAAAATAGGAAAGGAAAAGGAACCTGATAGTGAAAAAGAAAAGCTAGAAAACGCATTAATAAAGAAAATGGAAGAGCATTCAACTCTCATTAATGAAAATAATGAAAGGATGAAAATGCTACAACAACAAATGGAACTGCAACAGGTAAGAATGGAAAATCAGACATACGCGAGTGTGGCAGCGGCGCATCCTGTTAGGAAACTACCGGATTTCAAACGCATTTTTCTCGCGTTTGGCAGCGACGACCCCCCTCGTTTTTTGTGCCTCCTGGAAGGCCTTCTGGAGCTCTATCGTTGGACACCACTTGCCGATTTTTCCCGCACAGGATTGCGGAGAAATCGGCAAAAAAACAACTACCACGTGGCCACGAGGTCATTGACCCCGTGCAGCTGGACTCAATTTGACAGCACCATCAGAAGGACACCCAAGCAGGCATACCGGAGGCAGTTTCAGAACTTCTTAAAGTTAAGTTTTCGTTTAGTTATTCAATTTTAAAAATTTGTCAATTTTCAAAAATTTTTATCTCTTTCAAAAGATCTGTAAGGTATACATTTTTTAGTCATTTTCCATAGACCTACAGGCCTGCTATATTCTGTAAAAATTTCATATATTATTTATCAGCTAGTTTCCGAGAAAAAAATTTTTGAAAATTAGGGGTTGACACGTGGTACCCTTTAAACCACCCCTAGGTAATTTCTGTTTTTTGTATTAAATAGTAGGCTTAATTTTAAGTAATATTCCCTTTTTTTGGAAATTTTTAGGCTAAATTGTAAATTTTGTGTTAATTTTAAGTAAAATTTTGGCATTTTTTGAAATTATCAAATCAGGGGGTAATATTTTGGACACGCCGAGTAGCGGAATAGACAGGGTTTTAAAAGACCTTTAAAACAAGCCCAAACACAGTCCAAATCGGACAAAGACTGCCAAAGTTAGACTTTTGGCGGCCATATTGACCGCCATTTTGAAATTTTTAGTTCTTAATTAACTCAGGATCTAGGCATCGTAGCGAGTTCGGGTTTTCACGAGTGCCTCTCTCGGGGGCTAGTTTAGCCGATCACATAGCAAAACGCCCTATTTAGGGTTTTGACTTTAGTATAAGATTTGACATCGGCAAACGATAGATCGCGACGTGAACACCGTGTGGACCCAAAACCGCTAGCTCCTAGCATAAAAATTAAGGCAGGAGCGGACAATCAAAGTTTTGGCGGCCATCTTGGACGCCATCTTGAAAATTTTCAAAGCTTCATATCTCTTTAACCAGTTCTCCAATCTTGACAGGGTTTTTTCCATTTGATAGGACTTGGTTAGGCCTACCGTCTAGCTTACGCAAACTGACTCTACGTAGAGTAGAACACTTTTTAAAAAACGTCTTATTGACTTTTTGGAAAAATTCTAATGGCTATATTAAATACCTTGTAGATTGACAAATTTCTTTAACGTATACCCTAAAAAGCTGACCATAGAGCCCTACTCTACATAAAATAAAAACCAGTATTCACCTTTTCTTACCTCGTATCTTCATCCACGTAACCTCCAGTGTTGTGTAGCTGTTGAACTCGAAGGCACCATCTGAAACAGAGAAAACACGATTAGAGTAGGAAGACAGAAAGTGCAAGCCCAACTTGCGAAACCCGAAGCGCTGTACAGGCAAGACGTTATCTGGAACAAAAAGAACAGGTTAATAGATATAATATAGGTACACTTAGGTAGGCTTAAATATACAATTTATTTATAACTTTATTTACAATTTTAAAACTTTTACAAACATTTAATTTTAAACTATACAAATTGACGAATCCCTCGACAAAATGTACGCTGGAATCCGAACACCGGTCAAGAAAACCGCCAACAACCTCATCGAACTGGACTCTCAAGTGTCCCCGCCCCAGACCGAGCAAGCTGGGTCATCACAACAAGGAGATGAGCAGACGCAGACCTCTAACGTGAGGCGAAGTGTTGGGGAGTGGGAACTAGTGAAGAAAAGAAGATCTTCTTCACAACAACCCAAAACACCGACCCCACCAAAGAAGGCTGTCTCAATAGCCCCTCCCAGGTCAAAACCAGCGACCGCGCCCTCGCTGGAAGGAAAACTGGTGGGACGAAGACTACCGGTCGAGACTGTGGGAAGCCCACCCAAACAGGAAAAGTTCCCTAACAGAACTGCGGAGGCGAGGGCCTGCCTAAACAAGGCTAAGCTGAACCTTGAAAACTCGAGAAATATCAAAACAGACATTAAGATCAATGTCACCCAGATGGTTGAGCGTCTGTACGAGCTGGTCAAGGAATCAGAGCTGAGAAACGCACGAGAAAAACCCACAACATCAGGGCAAAGGGTAGACTCGAGCGGAAAAGAGAGGGTACCAGAGCAAGGAGGAAAGGCCGAAAACGACCTTGCTAGACAACTGGCGGAACACAGCAGACTGTTGAAAGAAAACAGCGAAAAAATGGAAAACCTAAGAGAGGAAATGGAAAAGCAAAAGGAACTCTTGGAGAAAACCACGTACGCAAATGTAGCAGCAGTTCCACCTAAGAGGCAGCTCTACGAACAGACAGCACTGCATTCCGTAGTGGTTTCCTCCAAGGACGAAAATGAAACAGGGGAAGATGTCCTAAATAGAATTAGGGAAGCTGTTAACGCCAAAGAAGGGGGAGTACAGGTGGACAGAATAAGAAAGGCTAAGGACAGAAAAGTAATAGTGGGCTGTCGGACTGAAACAGAAAGGGAGAAGGTCAAGGAAAAGCTGAAAAAAGCCGAGTCACACCTGAATGTCGAGGAGATCAAGAACAAGGACCCGCTACTGATTCTCAGAGACGTTTTGCAGTTCAACAGCGACGAAGATGTCCTAAACGCCCTGAGGAATCAAAACAGGACTATATTCCTAAACCTCGACAAACAGGATGACCGGATAGAAGTGCGCTACAGAAAAAAGGCAAGAAACCCTCAAGTGTGCCACATAGTGATAAAGGCCTCTCCCAAACTGTGGAACCAGCTGATGAATGCAGGAGAAGTCCGCATAGACCTGCAGAGAGTGAAGGTAGCAGACCAATCGCCTCTCCTGCAATGTTCCCTATGCCTAGGATACGGGCACGGCAGGCGTCAATGCAAGGAGAGCGTCGAGAAATGTAGTCACTGTGGAGGCCCACACATGCGAACCGAATGCCCAGACTGGCTCACCGGGTTGGCGCCCTCCTGCTGCAACTGCAGGCACGCAAAACTCGAAGCCACTGAGCACAACGCGTTCAGTCAGGAGTGCGCCATAAGAAGGAAGTGGGACGCATTGGCGCGAGCCTCGGTCGCATACTGCTAAAGGCATGAACACCCAAAACTCTACAGCAAATACCTCAGCCAGAGACAAGCCGTACACAATCCTCCAGGCCAATCTCCAGAGAAAGAGAATCGCAACAGATGAGCTGATAATAGAAGCTGCAAAAAGAAAGGCGGCTTTCGCGCTACTCCAAGAGCCTTACGTAGGAGCGATAAAAAAGATGAAGAGCTACACAGGAGCCAGAATCTACCAGAATACGGAGCAAGGAGATGGGACTGTGAAAGCGGCAATAGCCGTATTTGATAAAGACCTTGATGTCACACAGTGCCCAAAACTCACCACAAATAACATCGTTGTGGTGAGGATCCGAACAAGTACATGGCAGATCACGGTGGTGTCATTCTACTTCGAGCCGCCAAACCAACCTATAGAGCCGTATCTAGAGCAGATTAGGAGAGTAGCGGAGGAGATTGGCCCTAGAAACATCATCATAGGAGGAGATGCTAATGCAAAGAGCACCTGGTGGGGCAGCGAGGAGATAGACACTAGAGGGGAAGACATGTCGGGCACCCTCGAAGAAATGTGCTTGCAGGTACTCAACGAAGGCAACACTCCCACCTTTGACACCATTAGGGGGGGGAGAACCTATACAAGCCATCCCGACATAACAGCCTGCTCAACCAACATACTGGATCTGGTAGACGGATGGAGAGTGGCGGATGACCTTACGAGCTCAGATCACAACGGCATCATCTTCAATATAGCTCTCAAAAGATCAAAAGGGGTAAGCATTTCTAGAACAACCAGGATTTTCAACACAAGAAAGGCAAATTGGAGCCAGTTTCATGAGAAACTGGCCCAATTAAAAATAGAACACCAAATAAACCTCACAGAGATAGAAAAACTGGCAAATAAGACAGAGCTAGACAACACAGTTACGAAGTTCACTAAAACAATAATAGAAGCATGCACAGGAACAATCCCTAAAATAGAAAAGAAAGAGAAACTTACCCCGCCGTGGTGGTCTGAGGAACTCGCAGTGCTGAAGAGGAAGTCCGTTACCATGAAGCGTCGAGTCAGATGCGCAGCGCCAGTCCGAAGAGCAAAGGTCGTAGAAGAGTACCTGCAAGCAAAAGAAACATATGAGAATGAGGCAAAGAGGGCACAAACAGAGAGTTGGAAGAACTTTTGTGGAAAACAAGACAGAGAGGGGGTCTGGGAAGGAATATACAGGATAATAGGAAGAACAACCAAAAGACAGGAAGAAACGCCCTTCGTGAGAGATGGAAGACAAACAGATCCTCACGAATCAGCTAAGATCCTGGCAGACACGTTTTACCCGGAGGACCACGAAATAGAGGACAATGCCGACCACCGACAGACCAGGGAGAGAGCAAACTGGGTAAACAATTCGGTCCATGATGGAGTTCATGACCCGCAGTTTACATCAGACGAACTTAGAACTGCGGTGGAAGGATTTAATCCGAAGAAGGCTCCGGGATCAGACGGGCTCACGGCGGACATTTGTAAACAGGCTATAACACAAGACCTCCAACTATACCTAGCACTTGCCAACAAGTGTCTAGAGCTGGAACACTTCCCGACAATCTGGAAGGAGGCCACAGTGGTGGTATTGAGGAAGCCAGGGAGGGATAGCTATGCGGTCCCGAAAGCGTATAGGCCCATTGGTCTGCTGCCAGTCCTGGGGAAGATTTTTGAAAAAATGGTTATCAGACGAATAAAATGGCACCTGATCCCCAGATTAAGTACCCGCCAGTATGGTTTTATGCCCCAGAAGAGCACCGAGGACTCCCTCTATGATTTAATGAAGCACATACACAGAAAGCTTGATGACAAGAAACTGCTGGTTATGATATCGTTGGACATAGAGGGAGCCTTCGATAGCGCGTGGTGGCCAGTTATTAGAACCAGACTGGCGGATGAAGAATGTCCGGTGAACATAAGACGAGTCATAGATAGCTATCTCCAGGACAGAAGAGTCAAGGTGCGATTCGCAGGCCAAGAACACCAGAAGGCCACAGCCAAGGGGTGTGTCCAAGGGTCGATAGGAGGACCTATCCTCTGGAATCTCCTCATAGACCCCCTTCTCAAGGGACTTGAAACCAGAGGTGACTACTGTCAAGCGTTTGCGGACGACGTCGTGTTGGTGTTTGACGGGGACACGGCACTGGAAGCACAGAGACAGGCCAATGCAGCTCTCGCCTATGTTCAGGAGTGGGGTGTCAAAAATAAGTTGAAATTTGCGCCTCATAAGACCAACGCCATGGTAATAACGCGGAAACTGAAATATGACACCCCACTCCTGAGGATGGGCGGGATAGACATTGGAATGTCCACCAAAATAAAAATCTTAGGGCTCACTATTGATCAAAAATTGACATTTAATGACCACACAGCAGAAACATGTAGTAAAGCCCTAGAGATCTATAAAAAACTCTCCAGAGCCGCAAAATCAAGTTGGGGTCTCCATCCCGATATTGTCCGCGTAATTTATACGGCTGCGGTAGAACCGGTCATAATGTATGCGGCAAGTGCTTGGGCACAAGCAACTAGGAAACTGGGCGTCCAAAAACATCTCAATGCGGTCCAAAGGGGTTTCGCTCAGAAGCTTACCAGAGCGTACCGGACCGTCTCCCTGAACTCGGCACTGGTGCTTGCCGGGCTGCTCCCACTTGATCTCAGGATACAAGAGGCCGCCGCCCTATTTGAGGCCAAGAGGGGGGTGCCCCGACCAGCGCTAGGAGACAGGGAGGTGGAACGGCGAACACCTTACGCTCTGATAAAGCATCCTGCAGAGCATACAAGCCTGGAGTTCATTCGCTTGATAGACCAAGAACAAGTGGATATCCACAACCACCAAGCAGTACGAATATACACCGATGGTAGTAAGATAGAGGGCGAGGTTGGAGCAGCACTATCCATGTGGAAAGGTGAAGCCGAAACCAAAGCCCTCAAACTCAAGCTACCATCGTACTGCACGGTCTATCAAGCGGAGCTTTTGGCGATATGCCGAGCAACAGCGGAAGCCCTTAAACGCCCTGAGATGACGTACGGCATCTACTCGGACTCCAGGTCGGCACTGGAAACGGTGATAAATCAAGGTTCCCTCCATCCCCTAGCCGTGGAGGCTCGTGAAAATCTCAGAACGAGCAGATCTCAGAATAAAGAAGTCTCTTTGTTCTGGGTCAAAGCCCACGCGGGATTGGAGGGAAATGAGAGAGCTGACCAGTTAGCTAAGGAGGCCGCAAAGAAGAGCAAGCGACGACCTGACTACGATTTTTGTCCGGTCTCATTCGTTAGGAGGCAAATCCGTTTGGAGTCGCTTGACGAATGGAACCGGAGATACAAATCGGGTAGTACAGCGGGTGTCACCAAACTCTTCTTCCCAGATGCCGTACAGGCGTACCCAGTAGTCCGGAAATTCGAAGCCACGTACATTATGACCCAGGTTCTGACGGGGCATGGTGGGTTCTCCGAGTACCTGAACCGGTTCAAGTGCAAGGAGAGCCCATCCTGCATTTGCGACCCTGAGGTGAGCGAGACGGTAGTCCATGTACTACTAGAATGTCCAGTCTTTTCCCGAAAGAGATACGAAGCCGAGCAAATTTTAGAGTTGAAGCTTTGTACAGAGAATTTAGGTATTCTTATAAGCAGGAAAGAACTGCGAGATAAATTTATTAAATATTGTATTGATATTGTCACAGTAGTAATAAGAAGAAATAAAACGTAGATAAATTATGGTGTCAATATATTTAGATATATATGTGTACAGCATAAAAAGAAGAAAAGTAAAAAATTAAAAATGTAACTAGTACAATAGGAAATAGATTTAAATAAAAAGTAGTACCTAAGTAAGATGTAATAAATGTAAACTGTAAATGATAGAAAGTAAGGAAAAGTAGTTAGATAATAATGATGTTCACATTATTTGTACCCTAGCATAGCATAAGACTTAATTTTGTATTATTTGTAATAAAAGAAACACGTGTATATTCATTTAGGACCCCAAAATAGGAATAAGAAAACTTGAGATAGATAGAATGAAAGAGAGATAGAAAAATTCTCTAATAATGTTAGAGGGACGACGTAGTGGCGTTTCGAGACGCCGAAAAAAAAAAAAAAAAAAAAAAAAAAAAAACCTAACCTAACCTAACCTAACCTAACCTAACCTAACCTAACCTTGTTGTTGAATACTTGAACAGGTTCAAGTGTAAAGAGGACCCATCGTGCATCTGTGAGCCAGGCAAATATGAAACCGTCGCGCACATCTTATTTGAATGTCCTGTTTTTGGAAAGGAGAGACACGAAGTCGAACAGGAACTAGGTACAACCCTAGAAGCAAAAACTGTAAATAAACTGATAACTGACAAGATAAATAGATTTAAGTTCATAGCATATTGTACACAAGTAGCCACTAAAGTTATCGATAGAAATAAATAGATTAGTAAGTATGTTGATTATATATATTGTAATATATGTAAAGCCAGCATAGAAATAAAATTGTTACGAACAATGTGTAGAACTAAGAACTATTAATTAAGAAAAGAAAGCACAAGTTGTAAATCTAAAATTTTTTTATGTAAATAGATCTAAGCAGAAAATTGTATAGGCATAAGATATAAGTTTGTATTATTGTAAGCATCACCTGGTTGAAATAAGATGACGCCATCCCTCATCCTACCCTAATTAAGAGAGTAAATGAAAGGCTAGTTAGATTTAAATATCTTGAATCATACCTATCCCATCAGGATAGCGATAAATTTAGTAGTAATCATAGTAAGAGCAACGAAAGGCTCTGACACTGACTCGTCAGAGGAAAACTCTGTATTTGAAAAAAAAAAAAAAAAAAAAAAAAAAAAAAAAAAAACCTAACCTAACCTAACCTTTTTTTTTTTTTTTTTTTTTTTTTTTTTATAACGGGGGGAAATCTGCAACCAGACACCTTACCGCACGAGGGATGCGATAAGGTAGTGTGAGGATGACGGACTCGTCGACTCACTAAAACCACCCCGGTGACCGGCCTCGATGCATGTCAAGGGGCTCCGAGAACTCTTAAAAGAACACTTCGGTGCCCCTCTCGCATATCGCCTATGAAGCACATCCCGGGAAATGACTACCACAGCCACCCCCGTGCTTACGGCGACACTTGTCACAAGTGCCACCGCCTTCCCGAAATCCGCATACGGACGGCCAGAGCCCTCACTCGGACCGCCCGCGGATCTGAAAAGGCCCCTGTTTGGCAGGGGCTACCACTCGTCCCCTCGCGGGGCAGGCGGCGCAGGATCACTGAGACAGCGACCCTTTACCGCCTCCATCCCGAGCGGAATCGGACTCTCCGATCTCCGCTCAGCGGCCTCTAGACGTGTTGCATGGTGGCAGAGTCTGCCAATCGTGGTGGGTGCACGATCGGCTCCTCACCTGTCCATCAACACGCCAGGTGGATAGCTGCGGAAGCGGCATAGCCACTCCATCGCTTTCCCATAACACACAAGGGCTCCCCGCCCTCGGTGATACGCCGCGGGTAATTTTTTAGAGAGGTTTTCTTCCTCGCAGCCCGGGCGGCTAAGCCAAGGCCCTCAGTCCCACATGAGTCACGAATGACCATGTGGGGTTCCGAGCTCTGGACGCTGGCAAAGGAGAACCCTTCTCCAGTGCCTACTCGGTGGCCTGGTTAGTGCACGCCGAGCACGTCCCGCTTCATCCACTGCGCCCTCCGCTAATCAGAGGGACGCGCGGAGAAGCTCCCTCCCGACAGGCCATTGGTTGTCCGAGAGTAATCCCCCGATTGAAGATGGATGCTTTTTTAAGGGCATCAATCGAGGAATTAGTCTCGCACGTAACAGGGTACACCGTCCCGTTGAGCTACCGATCTCTCCGGACGGGCCAAGAGATATCCGAAGAGATCGATAGCTCAACAGGCGCTCGAGAAGGTTGCCTGCCATGGTACCCCAACCTAACCTAACCTAACCTTTTTTTTTTTTTTTTTTTTTTTTTTTTGCCCAGGGGAAATCCTTTATGGATACCAAGTAGCTCGGGGGAGCTACAGGGTTATGTCGGACTCCTGATACCGACTAAAACCCCTGGGGTGTTCCTCTGCTTCGCTTTGGACACAGGGTCACGGCATCGCTTGCGTTCCGTTACTCTGTCAGCGGCTGTCCTCACGGACCCACAACAAGGGACTCGCTTACTAGCAAGCCCAATTACCCTTGGGGGCACCCTGAACACTGGGGTACCCTCCCGCTCTCGACCCTCACAGTGCAGGTGACAAACCCCCCGATCTGTCACCCGCGGGTCCCTCTTACTGGGCCATCTGAGCCAGGTAGGCCCGACGCCGTCGGCCGTACCTCCCGCGGCGAATCGGGAGTGAGGTTGGGTCTTGCTCACGCTCCCGTTCCGCCGCTTCCTTTTGCACCAAGACAGCCTCACTAAAGGCGTCAAGCGCACTCCACGCCCCTTCCCTCTCGACCATGGCGTTCACCAAGGCCGGCAACGACAGGTTCCGCCCAATAACGGCAGACAAGGCAGCGCGAGGTTCCGCCCAGGCTGGGCACTCCTCGCGCGTGTGTTGTGCCGTGTCTGCTACACCTCCCCTGCAGTGATGGCAGTCTGCCGTTGGCTCTCGTCCAACCACCTGACACAGGTACTTACCGAAGCACCCATGACCAGTAAGCATCTGTGTCAGGTGATATGTGAGCACACCATGCTTGCGCTCAACCCACTGCCTAAGAATAGGCCGAACTGCCTCTACCAATTCTTGGCTAGCTCCCGGGATCTCCAGTCGATGCCTCCACTTCTGGAAAAGCTCGTCGCGAGACTCATCTCTCCATTGAGCAACTTCCTGCGGGTGAGGACGCAGGCCTTCTTCTTGCACCGCTACATCCCGCCAGTAGCGCTCTGCAAGAACCTCCGCTTCTAGGTCCCACGGTGGACTGCCAGCGAGTAAACACGCCCCGGAGTGGGACACCGTGCGGTAGGCACGAGCAGCCCTAAGTGCCATGGCTCGTTGCGGGCGCCGCAGAAGGGGCACGTTCCGAGCGCTCAAAGCATCCGCCCATATAGGTGCTCCATACAGTGCCATCGAGCGCACCACACCGGCATACAAACGTCGACACGCTCCTCCTGGACCTCCCAAGTTTGGAAGGATTCTTGCTAGTGCTCCAGCTTCAGCCACCAGCTTTGGAGCCAGTCGCTTGAAGTGTTCATCGAACTTCCATCTACCGTCAAGAACGATTCCAAGGTACTTCATCGTCAACCCGACGGCAATGGAAGTCCCACCTACCATTATCTTCGCTCCGAGCGGTGGCGCATTCCTAGGCCCATGAAATACAAGAGCTTCGGATTTATTCAAGGCCACTTCGAGCCCGAGAGCCCTGATCCTGCTAACAATTTGAGCGACACCTGCTGTAGCAAGTTGAGCCGCTTCCCTGTGACTATTACCGCAGGCTGACACGAGTGTATCATCAGCGTAACACGTTACACCTACACCTGGCAGAGTAGCACCACGCAACACCCAATCATACCCGATGTTCCACAGAAGCGGTCCGAGGACCGAACCCTGTGGAACACCGCATGTCATTACTTTCCTCCCCCAGCTGTTCCTCGTCGGGTACACAACTGCCCTATCAGTAAAATAGTCGGCCACGACCGCTTGCAGGTAGCGTGGCACACCATGATACTTCAGTGCTGCCTTCACCGTTTCCCAAGGCAGAGTATTAAACGCATTAGAGATGTCCAAAGACACTGCCCACATTACTCCACCCTGAGAGACCGCTTCTTCAGCAAGACTTCTCACTCGTGCGATGGCACCCAGAGTTGACCGGCCCCGGCGGAAGCCAAACTGCGCCTCGTGTAACCCCGGCTCCATACACTCGGCAAGACGAGCAGCGAGCACTCGCTCAAACAGCTTGCTTACCTCGCCAAGCAGCACAATGGGACGATAAGCCGAAGGCATATCTGCCGGGCGCCCATCTTTTCGAAGGAGTACGAGCTTTCCAGTTTTCCATGCCTTCGGAAACTGACCTCGTTCCAGACACGCCGTAAACAGGGCCTTAACATCCTCTCCCATTTCACCCATCGCAACTACCAAAGCGCGCCCTGGCACGCCATCCGGTCCAGGAGCAGTATTCTTCGACCGAAGTTTCATGATCGTCACTCCCAATTCCACTTCCGACACGGGAGGAATCACCTCTTCTTCGTTTACCCCTGGTTCAGATGCGACCATCGGTGGTGGCACCCATTCACCACGCTGGGGAAAAAGAGTATCTACCACTTGCTCCAGAAGCTGCGGTTGAAGACTACTCGTCAGTGGTGGGGCCCAGGGTCGAAGTTTTTGCCGAACAACGCGATACGGTCTTCCCCACGGGTCCCTATTCAGAGTTTCCAACCACTCTTCCCATGCCTTCTCCTTGGCTTGTGCAATGGCAACCTGCAAGGCTTTGCAAGCGGATCTATAGGTCTCGTATAGACTATCCTCTACGCTTTGGTCGCGGACCCTTCTCCTTCTGTGTCGAGCGTATTGGCGGCGCGTAACTACGCAGGATCTACGCAAGTCATGAAGCTCAGAGTGCCACCAATGCACTTGACGCCGCGGCGGAAACGGTTTAGCTCTCGGCATCGACGCATCGCACACGCGCGTTAAGGCAGCTTCAAGCTTTCTTGCCTTCTCGTCCACTTCTTCAACCGGATCAGAGCCAGCTACCCAGGCCTCTACTATAGCCGCCTCTTTGGCGACCTCCCGCTCGAGTCGTCCCAACACCCACCGTGGGCCATCCCGAGCAAGGGAACGGGTTTCTCTTCCAGAATTAGAAGGCGTCGTGACATCGTAACGGATGTATCTATGATCCGACAATGTCTCAACGTCAGCCAACACTCTCCAATCCTGGACACGGTTGGCCAGGTGAGGGGACGCAAGAGTAATATCCACGATCGAGCCCCCCTGCCGACGCACACATGTGTTAACGGATCCCCGGTTGAGTATCACCAATCCCAGAGACACTGCCCACTCTTCAAGCACTTCCCCCCGCACATCTGTTGCTGGGGATCCCCACGCTGTTGATTTAGCGTTAAAATCACCAGCAACTAGCACAGGGTACGAGGGCACTTGCATAACCAGAGCCCCAACATGCACGAGCATTTGTTCGAAGTCGGCAAGGCTTCGATTTGGTGAAAAGTACACTCCTATTACCGCAATTCCATCCACAACAGCCAGCACGCAACCCCTACCCTTTACTACTTTATCAAAGGGAGGGGAGCCCGCAGTGGACGGGGCTATAATTGCCACCAGGTCATCCCGGTCACCCACCCAGTCATCCCGGGTAGGAACCACGTATGGCTCGGCGACAATGGCTACTTTAATCATGCACTGTGCCATGCTCTGGACCAAAAGGTCCTGAGCCCTGGCACAGTGCATGATATTCGCTTGCATAAATGGAACAGCCATCTAACTTACGGTGTCCATCAAACCCTCTTCCGCATTTACATGCTGGGACGGCAGTGAGGCCTTGGAGCCTTCAATAACCTTCCCTCTCTTCCCACGGCCTCTATGGCTCTTTTTAGGCCCCTTGGCATCGGGGCATCCTTTTCCACCAACTTGATGCGCTGCAGGCTTGTTAACAGCAGCACATACAGCACAATGCGGCTCAGCATCACAATCCCGAGCTTTGTGGCCTGGCTTACCGCAACGGAAACAGAGGCTTCCCTCAGCGGTGCATTTGCTACCAACGTGGCCTGTCTCAAGGCATTGGAAGCATCTCAAAGGCTTACGGTCAAGCAGCGACACCTTCGCTAAAATCCAGCCCACCTTAACCCGGCCAGCTTTAACTACCTTATTTGCAACCTCAACAGGGCAGCTCAGCAAAATCGAACCACGCGCGGATATCATGCCGGCTTTAATGGCCTCAGTGGCACAGCTGCCTTGCTCAGCCACAGCTGCCGTAACCTCTTCCACAGTCATGGAGTCATCAAGCTCCGTAACGCGTATATCGACACGTTTTACCGGTCGCTGCACTCGTACATCGACAGGGCTCAGGACCTCCTTAAGTTTTTCTGCCAAAGAATCTGCCTTTTCAGCACCCGCTTCACCGGAGATCTCCAGCATCCGAGCACCAGTTGCCGTCGTTCGAATGCGTAGATCATCAATGCCCATGCTCTTGATGTCTATACGCTGTCTAGCCTCTTTGAGTAGGGTGGCGTATGAAATGCCATTCTCCGCAGCACCGTCCTGTAGAGTGAGTGTGATAGCCGCTGAACGAGGAGACCGGAGTGTCACAGTGCGTGCCGTTGCCCGCCTTGGCACAGACACACTGGGCGCTGGAACGTTAGCAGCCTGCTTAGACGCCTTTTTTGCCGCTTTCTTAGAACTCTTTCCAACCACTGTGGTCCAAGCTCCGTCCCTTAAAGGGGCTGTGGAGAGCATCGCAACTGGTTCTTGCGTTAACACTGCCTCATCAGATGCCAAGCCTTGCTTTCTTTTATTTCGCTTGCGAGGCTTAGGTACTTCCAGTACAGGCACACTCATAGGGGCCACCGCGGATTCCCCACGTGCCGACTCAGTATCTGCCCTCTTTTCACGGATTCCGTCTGTAGCCAATGGCGGACGCACACGGACCTCCGGAAGAAGCCTTTCCTCAATTGCCCCAAGTCGGGCATTAACCAGGGTCCCGACTTGGACCATGATGGTGCGCGACAGTTCATCAATATCCAACGGCTGTGCTTCCTTTTGAGGCTCAATTACTGGCCGGGACTGGCGTAACTCTGCTCTCATTTCCGCAAACTCCTTACGGAGAACGGCAAGCTCTGTTTGCAAACGTGTGTTATCAGCTTGCAGCTTGGCTGTCTCTTCAGAGATAGAACGCTTGCGGAGCACTTCCACGGCCTCTACAATAAACTGTGTTGCCTCATTCAGCGACCTCTGGAACGGACCACTCAGGTGAGTGGATTTGCGAGACACCGTTTTAATAACTTCCACACAATCCAACACCTGCTTGTTTAAAGATGACGCCAACTGGTCATTAATATCACCTGATAGAAGTCCAGCTATGCATGCAGGGCGCGTCATTCTCGTTCGCCGCGTCTTGTCTACTGCTTGCGTAACTTCTTCCGCCGCGTCAAGGAGAAACTCTTCTCGTTTGGTGGCATTTAGCGACTCCTTCGCTTTAAACCTATCCCACGGGCGTCCTTTACCTCTTCCTTTCTCAGACCTCGCCACCTTGGATACCGGTGTACCTTCCGTCACAGTGACATCTGAGTCCGATTCAGATTCGTCCAGGCCTAACAAGCCCGGACTCTTTCGCCAAAATCGAGAAGGTGCAGTGTCGGACAATACCGTCTCCAAACTCTTGTCAGTGTCTGACTCTGACAGACGCTCCACAACTACCCGAGGCTCCATAGGAAAGCCACGGTTTTTGGTGTTGACGCACACTTTTGAAGCGAGCGCTTCCACCTCCTCATTACTTTTACCTTTATTGCTTCCAATTTCAGGCTTAAGTTTATTCGCACTTGGGTTGCGTTCACGAATGCGGGCAGAACGCCGCTCTACGACGCAGTTGTTGCTCCCTTCAGAATTCGAGGGGCAGCCCTCCACTGCAGCGGAAGGATGGGACTCCCTCCTTTGAGGATCCTCCCAAGGACCATCTTTGCCACCAACGACAGAAGTTATAGGCAAATCTCTACTGCTCTCAGCATCCAACCGATGCGAGCTACGGCTACGCGAACGAGCCAAGCCTCTCTCCATGCTTCCACGCGCAGATGCGCTTGGACTCCTCTCCTCCTTACGACCACAACGGCCACTATCATCTACGTTTTGTTTTTGTTTAGCTTCCATATTAAATCCCACGAGTATGGGTCGATCTAAAGTTCACTCCCGGGTAACGCCCATTCCGGAAGCGAGGGTATGTACTGCGAAGGTCCCCTGGTATTCGCAGGTTTTTACGTGTTTTCTCACGGGTTATTTGTTTCAAGGTTTTCCTTCCTCTGGGCCCGGCCAATAAAGGCAACGCCCCTTCGGTCCATGCCGCAACTATCGTACCCCCCTTAGCCCTGACGGGAGGTGGTTGACGGAAGCAGCATGGATACCGGTGGAGAGATGGCGAATTCTCTCCGACGAACTAAGCTATGGGGTTAACACGGCTCAATCCGCCCAAACCTCTTCTCACAGAGCGACTAAACCGCCTTTGCTGGCGAAATCCACACACAACTACAGGATTCACCCTTCCACAACTTCCCTACTCCCTACCCCAAATCCCCCCCACCAACGCGGCCCAAAAGGACCGCGAAGGCGCCTGGTGGTTTTAGTTACGTCTATTTCAGAAGGAAATAGACCAATAACAGGCAGCAACCACGTGAAGGAAACCACCAGACTTGCCCTGAGGATCATCACGACTGTTGCGCTCTCCCCCAGGGCCATTCGCCTCCATACCGCGCCCCCTGCGCCGATATGGAAGGCCTGCATTTATCCAATTTAATGGATAAACCCAGACCCGCCCAACCTAACCTAACCTAACCTTTTTTTTTTTTTTTTTTTTTTGATGACGGGGGGAAATCTGCAACCAGACACCTTACCGCACGAGGGATGCGTAAGGTAGTGTGAGGATGACGGACTCGTCGACTCACTAAAACCACCCCGGTGACCGGCCTCGATGCATGTCAAGGGGCTCCGAGAACTCTTAAAAGAACACTTCGGTGCCCCTCTCGCATATCGCCTATAAAGCACATCCCGGGAAATGGCTACCACAGCCACCCCCGTGCTTACGGCGACACTTGTCACAAGTGCCACCGCCTTCCCGAAATCCGCATACGGACGGACAGAGCCCTCACTCGGACCGCCCACGGATCTGAAAAGGCCCCTGTTTGGCAGGGGCTACCACTCGTCCCCTTGCGGGGCAGGCGGCGCAGGATCACTGAGACAGCGACCCTTTACCGCCTCCATCCCGAGCGGAATCGGACTCTCCGATCTCCGCTCAACGGCCTCTAGACGTGTTGCATGGTGGCAGAGTCTGCCAATCGTGGTGGGTGCACGATCGGCTCCTCACCTGTCCATCAACACGCCAGATGGATAGCTGCGGAAGCGGCATAGCCACTCCATCGCTTTCCCATAACACACAAGGGCTCCCCGCCCTCGGTGATACGCCGCGGGTAATTTTTTAGAGAGGTTTTCTTCCTCGCAGCCCGGGCGGCTAAGCCAAGGCCCTCAGTCCCACATGAGTCACGAATGACCATGCGGGGTTCCGAGCTCTGGACGCTGGCAAAGGAGAACCCTTCTCCAGTGCCTACTCGGTGGCCTGGTTAGTGCACGCCGAGCACGTCCCGCTTCATCCACTGCGCCCTCCGCTAATCAGAGGGACGCGCGGAGAAGCTCCCTCCCGACAGGCCATTGGTTGTCCGAGAGTAATCCCCCAATTGATGATGGATATCCTATAAAAGGACATCAATCGAGGAATTAGTCTCGTACGTAACAGGGTACACCGTCCCGTTAACCTAAAGATCTCTCCGGACATGCCACCAAGGTCGCCCGAAGGCACTAGGGCTGAGCCCGCCCGAGATATCCGAAGAGGTCAATAGCTTAACAGGCGCTCGAGAAGGTTGCCTGCCATGGTACCCCAACCTAACCTAACCTAACCTAACCTAACCTTTTTTTTTTTTTTTTTTTTTTTTTTTTTTTTTTGATAACGGGGGGAAATCTGCAACCAGACACCTTACCGCACGAGGGATGCGATAAGGTAGTGTGAGGATGACGGACTCGTCGACTCACTAAAACCACCCCGGTGACCGGCCTCGATGCATGTCAAGGGGCTCCGAGAACTCTTAAAAGAACACTTCGGTGCCCCTCTCGCATATCGCCTATAAAGCACATCCCGGGAAATGGCTACCACAGCCACCCCCGTGCTTACGGCGACACTTGTCACAAGTGCCACCGCCTTCCCGAAATCCGCATACGGACGGACAGAGCCCTCACTCGGACCGCCCACGGATCTGAAAAGGCCCCTGTTTGGCAGGGGCTACCACTCGTCCCCTTGCGGGGCAGGCGGCGCAGGATCACTGAGACAGCGACCCTTTACCGCCTCCATCCCGAGCGGAATCGGACTCTCCGATCTCCGCTCAACGGCCTCTAGACGTGTTGCATGGTGGCAGAGTCTGCCAATCGTGGTGGGTGCACGATCGGCTCCTCACCTGTCCATCAACACGCCAGATGGATAGCTGCGGAAGCGGCATAGCCACTCCATCGCTTTCCCATAACACACAAGGGCTCCCCGCCCTCGGTGATACGCCGCGGGTAATTTTTAGAGAGGTTTTCTTCCTCGCAGCCCGGGCGGCTAAGCCAAGGCCCTCAGTCCCACATGAGTCACGAATGACCATGCGGGGTTCCGAGCTCTGGACGCTGGCAAAGGAGAACCCTTCTCCAGTGCCTACTCGGTGGCCTGGTTAGTGCACGCCGAGCACGTCCCGCTTCATCCACTGCGCCCTCCGCTAATCAGAGGGACGCGCGGAGAAGCTCCCTCCCGACAGGCCATTGGTTGTCCGAGAGTAATCCCCCAATTGATGATGGCTATCCTATAAAAGGGCATCAATCGAGGAATTAGTCTCGCACGTAACAGGGTACACCGTCCCGTTAACCTAAAGATCTCTCCGGACATGCCACCAAGGTCGCCCGAAGGCACTAGGGCTGAGCCCGCCCGAGATATCCGAAGAGGTCAATAGCTTAACAGGCGCTCGAGAAGGTTGCCTGCCATGGTACCCCAACCTAACCTTTTTTTTTTTTTTTTTTTTTTTGATAACGGGGGGAAATCTGCAACCAGACACCTTACCGCACGAGGGATGCGATAAGGTAGTGTGAGGATGACGGACTCGTCGACTCACTAAAACCACCCCGGTGACCGGCCTCGATGCATGTCAAGGGGCTCCGAGAACTCTTAAAAGAACACTTCGGTGCCCCTCTCGCATATCGCCTATAAAGCACTTCCCGAGAATGACCACCACAGTCATCCCCGTGCTTACGATGACACTTGCAACAAGTGCCACCGCCTTCCCGAGATCCGCATATGGACGGCCAGAGCCCTCGCTCGCACCGCCCGCGGATCTGAAAAGGCCCCTGTTTGGCAGGGGCTACCACTCGTCCCCTCGCGGGGCAGGCGGCGCAGGATCACTGAGACAGCGACCCTTTACCGCCTCCATCCCGAGCGGAATCGGACTCTCCGATCTCCGCTCAGCGGCCTCTAGACGTGTTGCATGGTGGCAGAGTCTGCCAATCGTGGTGGGTGCACGATCGGCTCCTCACCTGTCCATCAACACGCCAGATGGATAGCTGCGGAAGCGGCATAGCCACTCCATCGCTTTCCCATAACACACAAGGGCTCCCCGCCCTCGGTGATACGCCGCGGGTAATTTTTAGAGAGGTTTTCTTCCTCGCAGCCCGGGCGGCTAAGCCAAGGCCCTCAGTCCCACATGAGTCACGAATGACCATGCGGGGTTCCGAGCTCTGGACGCTGGCAAAGGAGAACCCTTCTCCAGTGCCTACTCGGTGGCCTGGTTAGTGCACGCCGAGCACGTCCCGCTTCATCCACTGCGCCCTCCGCTAATCAGAGGGACGCGCGGAGAAGCTCCCTCCCGACAGGCCATTGGTTGTCCGAGAGTAATCCCCCAATTGATGATGGCTATCCTATAAAAGGGCATCAATCGAGGAATTAGTCTCGCACGTAACAGGGTACACCGTCCCGTTAACCTAAAGATCTCTCCGGACATGCCACCAAGGTCGCCCGAAGGCACTAGGGCTGAGCCCGCCCGAGATATCCGAAGAGGTCAATAGCTTAACAGGCGCTCGAGAAGGTTGCCTGCCATGGTACCCCAACCTAACCTAACCTAACCTAACCTAACCCGATAAAAACTGAAATTATTTTATTGACATACAGTCGCGTGCGACCTATCAAATTAAGCGTCTCGGTGCCCATATTACGATCGTATTCTGTTACGACCCATCGTTTATACATAAATTTTGACTTTTCGACGTTTTGAGCATTTTTTGTTTAAAAACTTATAAAATTTTCATTAATTTTTGGCTTTATAAATTCTGTATTCCAAATTATTAGCTTCTGTTTATTTCTAAAATTGTAGTCTATCGCATCGGTTGTTTTCCCAGTTGCAGAGTGTCGTTTCGATAGTAAAAAGTCAAATTATTGACCGTTTTGCACTCGAAAACGACATTTTGTATAAGGAAAAAACGATAAAAGATTTTTCTTGACTCCAACTTAAAGTGAATATAGCCGTGTAGTACATCATAAAAAGCGGCTTGCCGCGCTCTAGTTACTGAGCGAGTGCACGTATTCACTTGTCATAGAAGAATTTTCGAGAAACTGCAATTTTCCGGTATTTTTTGTAATTTTAGTGTGTTTTGGGTGATTTTTTAAACTTTTGTCCAACACCTGGCTTGAATCTGCACTTCTCGTGGCTGGATCACCTTTGCCCGACGTCACTGCACGTACCTGCAACAGAAAAAACACAAATATTAGCCAAAAAGTGGAAAATCGCCCGATCACCTAATACTGAATTTCTTCAAAATCCACCTAAGCCCTGACAACGCTCCATACATTTGATAAAAACTGAAATTATTTTATTGACATACAGTCGCGTGCGACCTATCAAATTAAGCGTCTCGGTGCCCATATTACGATCGTATTCTGTTACGACCCATCGTTTATACATAAATTTTGACTTTTCGACGTTTTGAGCATTTTTTGTTTAAAAACTTATAAAATTTTCATTAATTTTTGGCTTTATAAATTCTGTATTCCAAATTATTAGCTTCTGTTTATTTCTAAAATTGTAGTCTATCGCATCGGTTGTTTTCCCAGTTGCAGAGTGTCGTTTCGATAGTAAAAAGTCAAATTATTGACCGTTTTGCACTCGAAAACGACATTTTGTATAAGGAAAAAACGATAAAAGATTTTTCTTGACTCCAACTTAAAGTGAATATAGCCGTGTAGTACATCATAAAAAGCGGCTTGCCGCGCTCTAGTTACTGAGCGAGTGCACGTATTCACTTGTCATAGAAGAATTTTCGAGAAACTGCAATTTTCCGGTATTTTTTGTAATTTTAGTGTGTTTTGGGTGATTTTTTAAACTTTTGTCCAACACCTGGCTTGAATCTGCACTTCTCGTGGCTGGATCACCTTTGCCCGACGTCACTGCACGTACCTGCAACAGAAAAAACACAAATATTAGCCAAAAAGTGGAAAATCGCCCGATCACCTAATACTGAATTTCTTCAAAATCCACCTAAGCCCTGACAACGCTCCATACATTTGATAAAAACTGAAATTATTTTATTGACATACAGTCGCGTGCGACCTATCAAATTAAGCGTCTCGGTGCCCATATTACGATCGTATTCTGTTACGACCCATCGTTTATACATAAATTTTGACTTTTCGACGTTTTGAGCATTTTTTGTTTAAAAACTTATAAAATTTTCATTAATTTTTGGCTTTATAAATTCTGTATTCCAAATTATTAGCTTCTGTTTATTTCTAAAATTGTAGTCTATCGCATCGGTTGTTTTCCCAGTTGCAGAGTGTCGTTTCGATAGTAAAAAGTCAAATTATTGACCGTTTTGCACTCGAAAACGACATTTTGTATAAGGAAAAAACGATAAAAGATTTTTCTTGACTCCAACTTAAAGTGAATATAGCCGTGTAGTACATCATAAAAAGCGGCTTGCCGCGCTCTAGTTACTGAGCGAGTGCACGTATTCACTTGTCATAGAAGAATTTTCGAGAAACTGCAATTTTCCGGTATTTTTTGTAATTTTAGTGTGTTTTGGGTGATTTTTTAAACTTTTGTCCAACACCTGGCTTGAATCTGCACTTCTCGTGGCTGGATCACCTTTGCCCGACGTCACTGCACGTACCTGCAACAGAAAAAACACAAATATTAGCCAAAAAGTGGAAAATCGCCCGATCACCTAATACTGAATTTCTTCAAAATCCACCTAAGCCCTGACAACGCTCCATACATTTGATAAAAACTGAAATTATTTTATTGACATACAGTCGCGTGCGACCTATCAAATTAAGCGTCTCGGTGCCCATATTACGATCGTATTCTGTTACGACCCATCGTTTATACATAAATTTTGACTTTTCGACGTTTTGAGCATTTTTTGTTTAAAAACTTATAAAATTTTCATTAATTTTTGGCTTTATAAATTCTGTATTCCAAATTATTAGCTTCTGTTTATTTCTAAAATTGTAGTCTATCGCATCGGTTGTTTTCCCAGTTGCAGAGTGTCGTTTCGATAGTAAAAAGTCAAATTATTGACCGTTTTGCACTCGAAAACGACATTTTGTATAAGGAAAAAACGATAAAAGATTTTTCTTGACTCCAACTTAAAGTGAATATAGCCGTGTAGTACATCATAAAAAGCGGCTTGCCGCGCTCTAGTTACTGAGCGAGTGCACGTATTCACTTGTCATAGAAGAATTTTCGAGAAACTGCAATTTTCCGGTATTTTTTGTAATTTTAGTGTGTTTTGGGTGATTTTTTAAACTTTTGTCCAACACCTGGCTTGAATCTGCACTTCTCGTGGCTGGATCACCTTTGCCCGACGTCACTGCACGTACCTGCAACAGAAAAAACACAAATATTAGCCAAAAAGTGGAAAATCGCCCGATCACCTAATACTGAATTTCTTCAAAATCCACCTAAGCCCTGACAACGCTCCATACATTTGATAAAAACTGAAATTATTTTATTGACATACAGTCGCGTGCGACCTATCAAATTAAGCGTCTCGGTGCCCATATTACGATCGTATTCTGTTACGACCCATCGTTTATACATAAATTTTGACTTTTCGACGTTTTGAGCATTTTTTGTTTAAAAACTTATAAAATTTTCATTAATTTTTGGCTTTATAAATTCTGTATTCCAAATTATTAGCTTCTGTTTATTTCTAAAATTGTAGTCTATCGCATCGGTTGTTTTCCCAGTTGCAGAGTGTCGTTTCGATAGTAAAAAGTCAAATTATTGACCGTTTTGCACTCGAAAACGACATTTTGTATAAGGAAAAAACGATAAAAGATTTTTCTTGACTCCAACTTAAAGTGAATATAGCCGTGTAGTACATCATAAAAAGCGGCTTGCCGCGCTCTAGTTACTGAGCGAGTGCACGTATTCACTTGTCATAGAAGAATTTTCGAGAAACTGCAATTTTCCGGTATTTTTTGTAATTTTAGTGTGTTTTGGGTGATTTTTTAAACTTTTGTCCAACACCTGGCTTGAATCTGCACTTCTCGTGGCTGGATCACCTTTGCCCGACGTCACTGCACGTACCTGCAACAGAAAAAACACAAATATTAGCCAAAAAGTGGAAAATCGCCCGATCACCTAATACTGAATTTCTTCAAAATCCACCTAAGCCCTGACAACGCTCCATACATTTGATAAAAACTGAAATTATTTTATTGACATACAGTCGCGTGCGACCTATCAAATTAAGCGTCTCGGTGCCCATATTACGATCGTATTCTGTTACGACCCATCGTTTATACATAAATTTTGACTTTTCGACGTTTTGAGCATTTTTTGTTTAAAAACTTATAAAATTTTCATTAATTTTTGGCTTTATAAATTCTGTATTCCAAATTATTAGCTTCTGTTTATTTCTAAAATTGTAGTCTATCGCATCGGTTGTTTTCCCAGTTGCAGAGTGTCGTTTCGATAGTAAAAAGTCAAATTATTGACCGTTTTGCACTCGAAAACGACATTTTGTATAAGGAAAAAACGATAAAAGATTTTTCTTGACTCCAACTTAAAGTGAATATAGCCGTGTAGTACATCATAAAAAGCGGCTTGCCGCGCTCTAGTTACTGAGCGAGTGCACGTATTCACTTGTCATAGAAGAATTTTCGAGAAACTGCAATTTTCCGGTATTTTTTGTAATTTTAGTGTGTTTTGGGTGATTTTTTAAACTTTTGTCCAACACCTGGCTTGAATCTGCACTTCTCGTGGCTGGATCACCTTTGCCCGACGTCACTGCACGTACCTGCAACAGAAAAAACACAAATATTAGCCAAAAAGTGGAAAATCGCCCGATCACCTAATACTGAATTTCTTCAAAATCCACCTAAGCCCTGACAACGCTCCATACATTTGATAAAAACTGAAATTATTTTATTGACATACAGTCGCGTGCGACCTATCAAATTAAGCGTCTCGGTGCCCATATTACGATCGTATTCTGTTACGACCCATCGTTTATACATAAATTTTGACTTTTCGACGTTTTGAGCATTTTTTGTTTAAAAACTTATAAAATTTTCATTAATTTTTGGCTTTATAAATTCTGTATTCCAAATTATTAGCTTCTGTTTATTTCTAAAATTGTAGTCTATCGCATCGGTTGTTTTCCCAGTTGCAGAGTGTCGTTTCGATAGTAAAAAGTCAAATTATTGACCGTTTTGCACTCGAAAACGACATTTTGTATAAGGAAAAAACGATAAAAGATTTTTCTTGACTCCAACTTAAAGTGAATATAGCCGTGTAGTACATCATAAAAAGCGGCTTGCCGCGCTCTAGTTACTGAGCGAGTGCACGTATTCACTTGTCATAGAAGAATTTTCGAGAAACTGCAATTTTCCGGTATTTTTTGTAATTTTAGTGTGTTTTGGGTGATTTTTTAAACTTTTGTCCAACACCTGGCTTGAATCTGCACTTCTCGTGGCTGGATCACCTTTGCCCGACGTCACTGCACGTACCTGCAACAGAAAAAACACAAATATTAGCCAAAAAGTGGAAAATCGCCCGATCACCTAATACTGAATTTCTTCAAAATCCACCTAAGCCCTGACAACGCTCCATACATTTGATAAAAACTGAAATTATTTTATTGACATACAGTCGCGTGCGACCTATCAAATTAAGCGTCTCGGTGCCCATATTACGATCGTATTCTGTTACGACCCATCGTTTATACATAAATTTTGACTTTTCGACGTTTTGAGCATTTTTTGTTTAAAAACTTATAAAATTTTCATTAATTTTTGGCTTTATAAATTCTGTATTCCAAATTATTAGCTTCTGTTTATTTCTAAAATTGTAGTCTATCGCATCGGTTGTTTTCCCAGTTGCAGAGTGTCGTTTCGATAGTAAAAAGTCAAATTATTGACCGTTTTGCACTCGAAAACGACATTTTGTATAAGGAAAAAACGATAAAAGATTTTTCTTGACTCCAACTTAAAGTGAATATAGCCGTGTAGTACATCATAAAAAGCGGCTTGCCGCGCTCTAGTTACTGAGCGAGTGCACGTATTCACTTGTCATAGAAGAATTTTCGAGAAACTGCAATTTTCCGGTATTTTTTGTAATTTTAGTGTGTTTTGGGTGATTTTTTAAACTTTTGTCCAACACCTGGCTTGAATCTGCACTTCTCGTGGCTGGATCACCTTTGCCCGACGTCACTGCACGTACCTGCAACAGAAAAAACACAAATATTAGCCAAAAAGTGGAAAATCGCCCGATCACCTAATACTGAATTTCTTCAAAATCCACCTAAGCCCTGACAACGCTCCATACATTTGATAAAAACTGAAATTATTTTATTGACATACAGTCGCGTGCGACCTATCAAATTAAGCGTCTCGGTGCCCATATTACGATCGTATTCTGTTACGACCCATCGTTTATACATAAATTTTGACTTTTCGACGTTTTGAGCATTTTTTGTTTAAAAACTTATAAAATTTTCATTAATTTTTGGCTTTATAAATTCTGTATTCCAAATTATTAGCTTCTGTTTATTTCTAAAATTGTAGTCTATCGCATCGGTTGTTTTCCCAGTTGCAGAGTGTCGTTTCGATAGTAAAAAGTCAAATTATTGACCGTTTTGCACTCGAAAACGACATTTTGTATAAGGAAAAAACGATAAAAGATTTTTCTTGACTCCAACTTAAAGTGAATATAGCCGTGTAGTACATCATAAAAAGCGGCTTGCCGCGCTCTAGTTACTGAGCGAGTGCACGTATTCACTTGTCATAGAAGAATTTTCGAGAAACTGCAATTTTCCGGTATTTTTTGTAATTTTAGTGTGTTTTGGGTGATTTTTTAAACTTTTGTCCAACACCTGGCTTGAATCTGCACTTCTCGTGGCTGGATCACCTTTGCCCGACGTCACTGCACGTACCTGCAACAGAAAAAACACAAATATTAGCCAAAAAGTGGAAAATCGCCCGATCACCTAATACTGAATTTCTTCAAAATCCACCTAAGCCCTGACAACGCTCCATACATTTGATAAAAACTGAAATTATTTTATTGACATACAGTCGCGTGCGACCTATCAAATTAAGCGTCTCGGTGCCCATATTACGATCGTATTCTGTTACGACCCATCGTTTATACATAAATTTTGACTTTTCGACGTTTTGAGCATTTTTTGTTTAAAAACTTATAAAATTTTCATTAATTTTTGGCTTTATAAATTCTGTATTCCAAATTATTAGCTTCTGTTTATTTCTAAAATTGTAGTCTATCGCATCGGTTGTTTTCCCAGTTGCAGAGTGTCGTTTCGATAGTAAAAAGTCAAATTATTGACCGTTTTGCACTCGAAAACGACATTTTGTATAAGGAAAAAACGATAAAAGATTTTTCTTGACTCCAACTTAAAGTGAATATAGCCGTGTAGTACATCATAAAAAGCGGCTTGCCGCGCTCTAGTTACTGAGCGAGTGCACGTATTCACTTGTCATAGAAGAATTTTCGAGAAACTGCAATTTTCCGGTATTTTTTGTAATTTTAGTGTGTTTTGGGTGATTTTTTAAACTTTTGTCCAACACCTGGCTTGAATCTGCACTTCTCGTGGCTGGATCACCTTTGCCCGACGTCACTGCACGTACCTGCAACAGAAAAAACACAAATATTAGCCAAAAAGTGGAAAATCGCCCGATCACCTAATACTGAATTTCTTCAAAATCCACCTAAGCCCTGACAACGCTCCATACATTTGATAAAAACTGAAATTATTTTATTGACATACAGTCGCGTGCGACCTATCAAATTAAGCGTCTCGGTGCCCATATTACGATCGTATTCTGTTACGACCCATCGTTTATACATAAATTTTGACTTTTCGACGTTTTGAGCATTTTTTGTTTAAAAACTTATAAAATTTTCATTAATTTTTGGCTTTATAAATTCTGTATTCCAAATTATTAGCTTCTGTTTATTTCTAAAATTGTAGTCTATCGCATCGGTTGTTTTCCCAGTTGCAGAGTGTCGTTTCGATAGTAAAAAGTCAAATTATTGACCGTTTTGCACTCGAAAACGACATTTTGTATAAGGAAAAAACGATAAAAGATTTTTCTTGACTCCAACTTAAAGTGAATATAGCCGTGTAGTACATCATAAAAAGCGGCTTGCCGCGCTCTAGTTACTGAGCGAGTGCACGTATTCACTTGTCATAGAAGAATTTTCGAGAAACTGCAATTTTCCGGTATTTTTTGTAATTTTAGTGTGTTTTGGGTGATTTTTTAAACTTTTGTCCAACACCTGGCTTGAATCTGCACTTCTCGTGGCTGGATCACCTTTGCCCGACGTCACTGCACGTACCTGCAACAGAAAAAACACAAATATTAGCCAAAAAGTGGAAAATCGCCCGATCACCTAATACTGAATTTCTTCAAAATCCACCTAAGCCCTGACAACGCTCCATACATTTGATAAAAACTGAAATTATTTTATTGACATACAGTCGCGTGCGACCTATCAAATTAAGCGTCTCGGTGCCCATATTACGATCGTATTCTGTTACGACCCATCGTTTATACATAAATTTTGACTTTTCGACGTTTTGAGCATTTTTTGTTTAAAAACTTATAAAATTTTCATTAATTTTTGGCTTTATAAATTCTGTATTCCAAATTATTAGCTTCTGTTTATTTCTAAAATTGTAGTCTATCGCATCGGTTGTTTTCCCAGTTGCAGAGTGTCGTTTCGATAGTAAAAAGTCAAATTATTGACCGTTTTGCACTCGAAAACGACATTTTGTATAAGGAAAAAACGATAAAAGATTTTTCTTGACTCCAACTTAAAGTGAATATAGCCGTGTAGTACATCATAAAAAGCGGCTTGCCGCGCTCTAGTTACTGAGCGAGTGCACGTATTCACTTGTCATAGAAGAATTTTCGAGAAACTGCAATTTTCCGGTATTTTTTGTAATTTTAGTGTGTTTTGGGTGATTTTTTAAACTTTTGTCCAACACCTGGCTTGAATCTGCACTTCTCGTGGCTGGATCACCTTTGCCCGACGTCACTGCACGTACCTGCAACAGAAAAAACACAAATATTAGCCAAAAAGTGGAAAATCGCCCGATCACCTAATACTGAATTTCTTCAAAATCCACCTAAGCCCTGACAACGCTCCATACATTTGATAAAAACTGAAATTATTTTATTGACATACAGTCGCGTGCGACCTATCAAATTAAGCGTCTCGGTGCCCATATTACGATCGTATTCTGTTACGACCCATCGTTTATACATAAATTTTGACTTTTCGACGTTTTGAGCATTTTTTGTTTAAAAACTTATAAAATTTTCATTAATTTTTGGCTTTATAAATTCTGTATTCCAAATTATTAGCTTCTGTTTATTTCTAAAATTGTAGTCTATCGCATCGGTTGTTTTCCCAGTTGCAGAGTGTCGTTTCGATAGTAAAAAGTCAAATTATTGACCGTTTTGCACTCGAAAACGACATTTTGTATAAGGAAAAAACGATAAAAGATTTTTCTTGACTCCAACTTAAAGTGAATATAGCCGTGTAGTACATCATAAAAAGCGGCTTGCCGCGCTCTAGTTACTGAGCGAGTGCACGTATTCACTTGTCATAGAAGAATTTTCGAGAAACTGCAATTTTCCGGTATTTTTTGTAATTTTAGTGTGTTTTGGGTGATTTTTTAAACTTTTGTCCAACACCTGGCTTGAATCTGCACTTCTCGTGGCTGGATCACCTTTGCCCGACGTCACTGCACGTACCTGCAACAGAAAAAACACAAATATTAGCCAAAAAGTGGAAAATCGCCCGATCACCTAATACTGAATTTCTTCAAAATCCACCTAAGCCCTGACAACGCTCCATACATTTGATAAAAACTGAAATTATTTTATTGACATACAGTCGCGTGCGACCTATCAAATTAAGCGTCTCGGTGCCCATATTACGATCGTATTCTGTTACGACCCATCGTTTATACATAAATTTTGACTTTTCGACGTTTTGAGCATTTTTTGTTTAAAAACTTATAAAATTTTCATTAATTTTTGGCTTTATAAATTCTGTATTCCAAATTATTAGCTTCTGTTTATTTCTAAAATTGTAGTCTATCGCATCGGTTGTTTTCCCAGTTGCAGAGTGTCGTTTCGATAGTAAAAAGTCAAATTATTGACCGTTTTGCACTCGAAAACGACATTTTGTATAAGGAAAAAACGATAAAAGATTTTTCTTGACTCCAACTTAAAGTGAATATAGCCGTGTAGTACATCATAAAAAGCGGCTTGCCGCGCTCTAGTTACTGAGCGAGTGCACGTATTCACTTGTCATAGAAGAATTTTCGAGAAACTGCAATTTTCCGGTATTTTTTGTAATTTTAGTGTGTTTTGGGTGATTTTTTAAACTTTTGTCCAACACCTGGCTTGAATCTGCACTTCTCGTGGCTGGATCACCTTTGCCCGACGTCACTGCACGTACCTGCAACAGAAAAAACACAAATATTAGCCAAAAAGTGGAAAATCGCCCGATCACCTAATACTGAATTTCTTCAAAATCCACCTAAGCCCTGACAACGCTCCATACATTTGATAAAAACTGAAATTATTTTATTGACATACAGTCGCGTGCGACCTATCAAATTAAGCGTCTCGGTGCCCATATTACGATCGTATTCTGTTACGACCCATCGTTTATACATAAATTTTGACTTTTCGACGTTTTGAGCATTTTTTGTTTAAAAACTTATAAAATTTTCATTAATTTTTGGCTTTATAAATTCTGTATTCCAAATTATTAGCTTCTGTTTATTTCTAAAATTGTAGTCTATCGCATCGGTTGTTTTCCCAGTTGCAGAGTGTCGTTTCGATAGTAAAAAGTCAAATTATTGACCGTTTTGCACTCGAAAACGACATTTTGTATAAGGAAAAAACGATAAAAGATTTTTCTTGACTCCAACTTAAAGTGAATATAGCCGTGTAGTACATCATAAAAAGCGGCTTGCCGCGCTCTAGTTACTGAGCGAGTGCACGTATTCACTTGTCATAGAAGAATTTTCGAGAAACTGCAATTTTCCGGTATTTTTTGTAATTTTAGTGTGTTTTGGGTGATTTTTTAAACTTTTGTCCAACACCTGGCTTGAATCTGCACTTCTCGTGGCTGGATCACCTTTGCCCGACGTCACTGCACGTACCTGCAACAGAAAAAACACAAATATTAGCCAAAAAGTGGAAAAAATCGCCCGCCCACCCACCCAGATCATCGTTACTAAGGTAAAGATACTAAATTTCTATAAGTAAATCATTAATAACTTCTAAAGTTGACCATATTTTTGGACACGGTTTTCGGGAAAGTACTTGTGCGTTGACAGGCCTTTTGCTTGTTGTAACAGACGGACTCCTCGTGGATTGTTTTAAAAATTTGACATTGGCTTTTTGGTTTTTTGCCGTAAAGTCTTTTAAAGTCTTTTATCTACCTGAAAACAGGTAGTTACCTCAGCGCTCGAGACGGTAGATCAAAGTTCTTGCCAGGAACAATTTATTTTATTAGGTTAGAGTTAGAAATAAGTACTATAGTTTATTTACAAATTGACAACAAATTTTACATTTTATTTTTATTAGTTTAAGTTGATTGTTAAGTGTCCCTCTGACTAAGCCTTAAAATGTTCGGTATTCGCACACCTGCAAAACGGGCTAAGCCTTCGAACGAAGCTTCTCGGAGCTCAATATCGCCAGTTATGCAGGAGTGCGAAATGAACAAAACTGTACGTAGAAGTATTGGAGAATGGGAGTCTGGGAGAACAGACCCCATTACTCCAACCACCCCAAAAAAGGCTGCGCCGGTGGAAATTCAGAAGCCGAAAAAGGTACTCTTGCAAGGGAGTAGAGTGGTGGCAAGAGTGCCAGCTGAAGTTTCGGGAAGTCCACCGACGCAACCAAAATACACCAGCCGGTTAGCGGAAGCGAAAGCTTGTCTTACCAAGGCCAAACTTAATCTCGCCAACTCCCGAAACATCAAGACGGAGATTAAAACAGAGGTATTACAAGCGATTGAAAGACTGTACCAGCTGGTGAAAGAATCGGAACTTGAGAAGGAACAAGGAAAGAAGAAAATGAGCGAACCAGAACAGAAAAGGGAGCCAGAAAAGGAAAAAGAACCTGAAAGTGAAAAAGAGAAGCTAGAAAACGCACTAATGAGGAAAATGGAAGACCATTCCACTCTCATTAGTGAAAATAATGAGAGAATGAGAATGCTACAGGAACAAATGGAACTGCACCATGAAAGAATAGAAAAGCAGACCTACGCGAGCGTAGCAGCGGCGCATCCTGTTAGGCAACTACCGGAGCAGACCGCGCTATACTCCGTAGTGGTTACTGCCAAGGACGAGCAGGAAAGAGGAGAGGACATAATGAAGAAGATAAGGGAAACGATTAATGCAAAGGAAGGAGGAATATCTGTGGAAAGAATTCGAAAAGCAAAGGATAGGAAGGTGATTGTGGGGTGTAAAACCGAAGAAGAAAGGCAACAAGTTAAAGAGAGGCTGAAAAGAGCAGAAGAGTACCTAACAGTGGAAGAAATGAAAAATAAAAACCCGCTCATAATCCTAAAGAACGTTTTTACACACAATAGCGACCAAGACATCCTCAACGCTATTTGGATACAAAATGAAGGAATACTTGCAGAACTAGACCGGATAGACAATAAAATAGAGGTTATGTACAAAAGGAAAACTAGAAATAATCAAACGCAGCACGTAATCATGAGGGTGTCCCCCGGAGTTTGGCAGCGTCTGGTCCACGCTGGGACCGTCGTAATAGACCTACAGCGAGTTAAGGTGGCTGACCAATCACCACTGGTACAGTGCTCGCTGTGCCTGGGTTACGGTCATGGTCGACGGTTCTGCGTGGAGACCATTGTAAAATGCAGCCACTGTGGGGGACCCCACATGAGGACGGAGTGCGCGGACTGGCTGGCCGGTGCGGCTCCTTCCTGCTGCAACTGCACGCACGCCAAGGCTGAGAAGGTAGACCACAATGCCTTCAGCTTGGAGTGCGTGATCAGGAGGAAGTGGGACGCACTGGCTAGGGCTTCCATAGCCTACCATTGTTAGGGTAGCTCCAGACAAACCACCGACAAGCAAACAAAGTAGCTGTCCAAATAAACGGCCCAGACCATGTTAATCATGGTCTTCCGTTTATCCCTGAGAGGTGAAGATTAGAACGCTCGGTGAAATTTTTATGTCTCGGACAAACCAAACACAACAATGGTCACAAACTGTAAAAAGTAATAAAAACATAATCAAAACAGCAAACAATTTAAATAGATAGGGTACATAAGTCTTGTTGGGTTTATATATTGTCATATATAAAGCAACCAGCAAATTCATATTGATAAATAGAGTAAGCAAAACACAGTGTAATCTAGAAATAAAGTAGGTAAATTTAATGAAAGAAAAAACACAAAAACAAACAAAACAGGTAGACAATAATTTTAGTTTTAAGTAATATTAAGAAATAGACAGTAAAATATATTAAGAACATTAAGTAAGGAATAAAATAGATAAAACAAGATAGATTAAGTTATTCTAGTTTTCATTTTGTATATAAAAGTTATATATAAAGTAGGTTTAGTAACAAAATTATAAATGTAATAGTAGAGTAAATTTAGCACCAACTTAGATGCAACATACATATTGAGAGCCAGTATATAAAAGTAAAAATATAAATTAGGTTATGTAACAAAATTATAGCAATTGTAAAACTTTAGTAAATTTAGCACCATTTAAATTCAGTAAACATATAAACAGCCAAACACTAAGGGAAAATATTTCGTAAGATATTAAAGAGTATAAAAGCATAAATAGAATGCACAACACAAAATCAGGTTTTTTGAATAAAGTTAAAAATTTTATTAAATGATGTATAAGGACTCTGATTATGTTAGAGGGACCATTAGTGCCATTTCGAGATGGCTAAAAAAAAAAAAAAAAAAAAAAAAACCTAACCTAACCTAACCTAACCTAACCTAACCTAACCTAACCTAACCTAACCTAACCTAACCTAACCTAACCTAACCTAACCTAACCTAACCTAACCGGAATGGGAAAAGAGAACGAATGGGAAAAGAGATTATGCCGAAGCAGAAAGAAGACCTTAAGAACCTGGACCTGAACCTTACACGTGTGATAGAGAAAGAAGCACCTAAGAATGACGAGACCACAAATGCTCAAGCCAACCCGACCCCAAGCGTAAGAAAGAGTATTGGGGAGTGGGAGGCCGGAAATCTGGATCCACCGCCCAAGACTTCAGTTACGCCCAAAAAGGTGAAGATGGTGGAGCTTTTTAAGCCGAAAGCGAAAGCAACGACCTCTCAGGTAGAGAGCCGAGTGACGACCCGCAGAAATTCATCAGAAGCGACAAAAAGCCCACCTAGCCAAGAGAGGCAGAACATTAAGCTGAGGGATAGGCTGGCAGAAGCCAGACAATGTGTGACCAGAGCCAAAACCAACCTGGGAAACTCCAGAAACATCAAAACGGAGATCAAAACCGAAGTCATGAATGCTATCGACAGACTCTACCAGCTAGTAAAGGAAGGAGAAAGTGTGAAAGGAAACGCACAAAGAAAGGAACCAGAAAACCGACAAGAACCTGAAAAAGAAAAACTACCGGAAGAAGAGAAAGAACACACAAAGGAAGAAAAGAAAGAAGAGAGTGAGCTCATGAAGAAGCTTGAAGAACACGCAAGGCTTATCCAGGAAAACAATGACAAAATGGAAAGTCTAAAAGAAACCTTAGAAAGACAAAAAGAGATCCTAGAAAGGCAGTCATACGCCAGTGTAGCAGCAATGAACCCAGGGAGGCAGCCCATGGCACAAGCTGCGCTGCACTCAGTGGTCGTCACTGCCAGAAATGAAACGGAAACAGGAGAGCAAGTTCTAAGCAGAATTAGAGAAGCGGTAAATGCAAAAGAAAGTGGAATAACGGTAGAAAAGATCAGGAAAGCTAAAGACAGGAAAGTGATTGTGGGATGTAGGACGGAAGAAGAAAGACAACGAGTAAAGGAAAAGCTAAGAAAAGCAGAAGAACTCAACGTAGAGGAGATACAAAACAAGGATCCATTAATAATACTCAGAGACGTATTCAAATTTAACAACGACGAAGACGTCCTTAAAGCCCTGAAAAATCAAAATAAAGGAGTAATAACAGAAGATATAAAACATCTAAAAATGGAAATAATCTACAAAAAACACGCAAGGAACCAGCATACGCACCATATAGTGATGAGGGTGGCCCCAAAAATCTGGCGGCGAATGGTCGATGCAGAAATTGTTGTTATCGACCTCCAGCGAGTGAGAGTGGCAGACCAATCGCCACTTGTCCAATGCTCACTCTGCTTGGGGTACGGACATGGAAGGCGTTTCTGCAGAGAGACCACAGAGAGATGCTGCCACTGTGGGGGACCTCATCTACGGTCTGAGTGCGCCGACTGGCTCGCCGGAGAAACTCCAACGTGCATCAACTGTACACACGCAAAGGCTGACAGAGCAGATCACAACGCCTTTAGCCAAGAATGCCCCATCCGCAGGAAGTGGGAGGCATTAGCGCGAGCGACCATAGCGTACTGCTGAGGTGGTCCCGGACAGCACATCTCGAACCAGCGCAAAGCCATACCTAGCAGCCCAAGCAAACTTGCAAAGAATGGAGCTAGCAACTCAAGAGCTTATGCTAGAGGCAAGCAAACATGGGATGGCTTTTGCGCTGATCCAAGAACCATACATAGGGTCTGTTGGCGAAATAAAAAACTACCAAGGAGCAAGAATCTATCAGTGCACAAACCGCGGAAACAACGTAGTCAAAGCAGGTGTAGTGGTCTTCGACAATGAAATCGACGTATGCCAGTGTCCTGACCTGACCACACCGAACATAGTGGTAGTTAAGATGCAAACCAGTGCCTGGGAGATAGCCGTAGTTTCCTTTTACTTCGAGCCAACAGAGCCTATGGAACCATACTTGGATCACCTCAAAAAGATCGTACAGAAGGTGAACGTGGGGAAAATCCTAATAGGGGGAGACGCAAATGCCAAAAGTACCTGGTGGGGCAGCAAAAAACTCGATGACAGAGGAGAAGACATGGCCGGAGTAATGGGGGAACTAGATTTGCAGGTACTCAACGAAGGAGACACCCCAACTTTTTCCACCGTAAGAGGAAATAAGACCTACACCAGCTTCGTAGATATAACGGCGTGTACGACGAACCTGCTAAATTTGGTTGAAGACTGGAGAGTTGATGAAGGGTTGACGAGCTCCGACCACAACACAATACTATTTAAAATTAGGTTAACAAAAGCAAAAGGTACAAATATAAGTAGAACGACAAGAGTCTATAATAGCAAAAAAGCAAATTGGAACCAGTTTCATGAGAAACTGGCCCAATTGCAAAACGAACATAACATAACAAAAGATGAAATAGACAAAATAGGTAGTAAACTAGAAATAGATGGTAAAGTAGAACAATATATAAACATAATATCAGAAGCATGCAGTAATAGTATTCCAAAAATTAAACCAAAAAGTCAAATCAACTTACCGTGGTGGTCGGAGGAACTCGCCCAACTGAAGAAGAAGGTCATGACCAGGAAGCGGAGAATTCGTTGCGCAGCGCCGATCCGGAGGGAGATGGTCGTCGAAGAGTACCTGCAAACAAAACAAGAGTATGAGCAAAAGGTTAAAAAGGCACAAACAGAAAGCTGGAAGGGTTTTTGTGAAAAGCAGGACAGAGAAGGAATGTGGGAAGGCATTTATCGGGTAATAGGGAGGACAGCAAGGAGGCAGGAAGATCTGCCCCTCGTTAAGGAGGGTAAGCCACAAAGCTCCAGAGAGTCCGCAGAATTACTGGCCGCCGCCTTTTATCCGGAAGACAGGGAGGATAGCGACAACAGTATTCATCAGCAAATAAGGAGGAAAGCCAACCAAGTAAACGAGCGGGAACATGATGCAAACCATGACCCACCATTTACCGCTGAAGAGGTGAAATTTGCGATGAATAGCTTCAACCCTAAGAAAGCTCCGGGTTTGGACGGTCTAACTGCGGACATATGTAAACACGCGATAACTCAAGACCCAGGGTTGTACCTATCACTGGCCAACAAGTGCCTAGAGCAGGGATACTTCCCAAACATATGGAAGGAGGCGACCGTGGTAGTACTCAGAAAACCAGGAAAGGTGAACTACACGGAAGTAAAGTCTTACAGGCCTATAGGACTGTTGCCAGTGATGGGTAAAATCCTGGAGAAAATAATCGTTAATCGGATAAAATGGCATATACTTCCAAAAATGAGTGCATGCCAATATGGTTTTACGCCAAGACGTAGCACAGAAGACTCCCTCTATGTCCTAATGCAGCATATACGTACCAAGCTGGAACAGAAAAAACTTATAACATTAGTATCTTTGGACATAGAGGGAGCCTTCGACAGTGCATGGTGGCCTATCATAAGGGTCCGATTGGCGGAAGAAAATGTCCCCCTAAACATTAGGAAGCTAATAGATAGTTACCTGACGGACAGGAAGGTTAGTGTTAGATACGCAGGGGAGGTAGTAAACAGGCACACCACTAAGGGCTGCGTTCAAGGGTCCATCGGAGGACCGATCCTCTGGAACCTGATCCTGGATCCACTGCTGAAAGGGTTGGAAAAGCGCGGCGACTATTGTCAAGCTTTTGCAGACGACGTTGTGCTCGTATTTGATGGGGAAACGGCTTTAGATGTCGAACGACAGGCGAATGCCGCTCTCGCTCACGTTCAGGAGTGGGGTGTCGTAAACAAACTTAAGTTTGCACCACATAAAACTAACGCTATGGTCATTACCAAGAAACTTAAATACGACACACCACGCCTCAGCATGGGCGGGATTGGCATTTGCATGTCTGACGAGATTAAGATCTTGGGGCTCACGATTGACTGCAAGCTTACATTTAACAGCCACGTAACAAACGTGTGCAAGAAGGCAGTAAATATCTATAAGCAGTTGTCGAGAGCCGCCAAGATCAGCTGGGGACTCCATCCAGACGTCATACGAACCATTTACACAGCGGTGGTGGAACCTGTGATTATGTATGCAGCCAGTACCTGGGCATCGGCAACTCATAAAATAGGCATCAAAAGTCAACTGAACACCGTCCAGCGAGGCTTTGCACAAAAACTGTGTAAATCGTACCGAACTGTCTCCCTTAACTCGGCACTAGTGCTGGCTGGCATTCTGCCACTCGATCTCAGGATACAGGAGGCAGCCGCCCTGTTCGAGACCAAGAGAGGAGTCCCCCAGCCAGCGCTAGGAGATAGGGAGATAGAAAAAATGGCAGCTTTCTCTGAAACACCTCATCCTGCTGACCATATGAGCCTGGAATTCATATGCCTGGAAGACCAAGAGCAGGTGAACAGTCACAGCGGTCACGCGGTCCGAATGTTCACGGACGGCAGCAAGATTGAGGGCAAGGTCGGAGCAGCGTTGTCCATTTGGAACATGCTATCCGAGACCAAAGCCCACAAACTTAAACTGTCGTCCCACTGCACGGTCTACCAGGCCGAATTACTGGCCATATGGAAAGCCACAAATGAGGTTCTAAAGAGCCCAGAGACAAGTTTCGGTGTATACAGTGACTCGAGATCTTCACTCGAAGCAATAACGAGCTATGCTTCGACACACCCTCTAGCCGTAAAAATAAGAAACAACCTGCAAAAAGCTTCAAAAGACCAGAATAAAAATGTTGTTTTATACTGGATAAAAGCACATGCAGGCCTAGAGGGCAACGAACGAGCGGATCAGCTAGCGAAGGACGCAGCCCTTAAGAGTAAGACGAAGCCTGAGTACGATAGCTGTCCAGCCTCTTTTGTCAAGAGAGAGATTAGGTTGAGAACCCTCGTAAAATGGAATGATAGGTATAGGGCAGGTGAAACAGCGGCCATCACAAAAATGTTCTTACCTGATGCCATCGAGGCACACAAAATAGTAAGGCAAGTAAAACCAGCTGGAGTGCTAACGCAAATTTTGACGGGGCACGGTGGGTTTTCAGAATACTTGAACCGGTTCAAGTGTAAGGAAAGCCCATCGTGCACCTGCGACCCAGAAGAAAAAGAAAGTGTGCCACATATACTGTTTGAATGTCCCGTTTTTGGCAAAGAGAGATACGATGCAGAACAAATGTTAAACGTTAGGATAACACCAGATAGTGCTAAGGATTGTTTGATAAATAAAAATGTTAGAGATAAGTTTTTAGATTATTGTGTAAAAATTGCAAATAAAGTAATAATTAGAAATAAGGATATATAAGTTTGTTGAACATATATATTTGAAAATATATATAAACTCAGCAATAAAAATAACTGTCGTAAAAATATGTATAAATAAGACAGAACAATAAGTATAAGTAGAATAAGTAAGAATGTAACTAGAAATAAGACTCCCCTAGACCCCAAGAGGGTGCGATAAGTATGTGAACCCCACCCGTAGATAGCAATAAAGCAAAAAACGTCTTTGATTACGTCAGAGGAACGAGAAAAAAAAAAAAAAAAAAAAAAAAAAAAAAAAAAAAAAACCTAACCTAACCGAATGTCGAGGAGATCAAGAACAAGGACCCCCTACTGATTCTCAGGGACGTTTTGCAGTTCAACAGCGACGAAGATGTCCTAAACGCCCTGAGGAATCAAAACAGGACTATATTCCTAAACCTCGACAAACAGGATGACCGGATAGAAGTGCGCTATAGAAAAAAGGCAAGGAACCCTCAAGTGTGCCACATAGTGATAAAGGCCTCTCCCAAACTGTGGAACCAGCTGATGAATGCAGGAGAAGTCCGCATAGACCTGCAGAGAGTGAAGGTAGCAGACCAATCGCCTCTCCTGCAGTGTTCCTTATGCCTAGGATACGGGCATGGCAGGCGACAATGCAAGGAGAGCGTCGAGAAATGCAGTCACTGTGGAGGCCCACACATGCGAACCGAATGCCCAGACTGGCTCACCGGGTTGGCGCCCTCCTGCTGCAACTGCAGGCACGCAAAACTCGAAGCCACTGAGCACAACGCGTTCAGTCAGGAGTGCGCCATAAGAAGGAAGTGGGACGCATTAGCGCGAGCCTCGGTCGCATACTGCTAAGGGCATGAACAACCAAAACTCTACAGCAGATACCTCAGCCAGAGACAGGCCGTATACAATCCTCCAAGCCAATCTCCAGAGAAAGAGAATCGCAACAGATGAGCTGATAATAGAAGCTGCAAAAAGAAAGGCGGCTTTCGCGCTACTCCAAGAGCCTTACGTAGGAGCGATAAAAAAGATGAAGAGCTACACAGGAGCCAGAATCTACCAGAATACGGAGCAAGGAGATGGGACTGTGAAAGCGGCAATAGCCGTATTTGATAAAGACCTTGACGTCACACAGTGCCCGAAACTCACCACAAATAACATCGTTGTGGTGAGGATCCGAACAAGTACATGGCAGATCACGGTGGTGTCATTCTACTTCGAGCCGCCAAACCAACCTATAGAGCCGTATCTAGAGCAGATTAGGAGAGTAGCGGAGGAGATTGGCCCTAGAAACATCATCATAGGAGGAGATGCTAATGCAAAGAGCACCTGGTGGGGCAGCGAAGAGATAGACAGTAGAGGGGAAGACATGTCGGGCACCCTCGAAGAAATGTGCTTGCAGGTACTCAACGAAGGCAACACTCCCACCTTTGACACCATAAGGGGGGGGGAAAACCTATACAAGCCATCCCGACATAACAGCCTGCTCAACCAACATACTGGATCTGGTAGACGGATGGAGAGTGGCGGATGACCTTACGAGCTCAGATCACAACGGCATCATCTTCAATATAGCTCTCAAAAGATCAAAAGGGGTAAGCATTTCCAGAACAACCAGGATTTTCAACACAAGAAAAGCAAATTGGAGCCAGTTTCATGAGAAACTGGCCCAATTAAAAGTAGAACATCGAATTAACTACACAGAGATAGAAAAACTTACAGATAAGACAGAGCTAGACAACACAGTCACGAAATACACAAACATAATAATAGAAGCATGCACAGGAACAATCCCTAAAATAGAAAAGAAAGAGAAACTTACCCCGCCGTGGTGGTCTGAAGAACTCGCCGAGTTGAAGAGGAAGTCCGTCACAATGAAGCGTCGAGTCAGATGCGCAGCACCAGTCCGGAGAGCAAAGGTCGTAGAAGAGTACCTGCAAGCAAAAGAAACATATGAGAATGAGATAAAAAGGGCACAAACAAAAAGTTGGAAGGACTTCTGTGGAAAGCAGGATAAGGAGGGGGTCTGGGATGGAATCTACAGGATAATAGGAAGGACAACCAAAAGGCAGGAAGAAACACCCTTTATGACAGACGGAAGGCAAACAGATCCACAAGAATCGGCTAAGATCCTGGCAGATACGTTTTACCCGGAGGACCATGAAACAGAGGATGATGCCGACCATCGACAGACCAGAGAGAGAGCAAAACGGGTAAACGATCCGGTCTATGACGGAGTTCATGACCCACCGTTTACATCAGAAGAGCTTAGAACTGCGGTGGAAGGCTTTAACCCAAAGAAGGCTCCGGGATCAGACGGGCTCACGGCAGACATCTGTAAGCAGGCTATAACACAAGACCTCGAGTTATACTTGGCGATTACCAACAAATGCCTAGAACTGGAACACTTCCCGACTATCTGGAAGGAGGCCACAGTGGTGGTACTGAGGAAGCCAGGTAAAGATAGCTATGCGGTCCCGAAAGCGTATAGGCCCATAGGTCTGCTGCCAGTCCTGGGGAAGATCTATGAAAAAATGGTTATCAGGCGGATAAAATGGCACCTGATCCCCAGATTGAGCACCCGCCAGTATGGCTTCATGCCCCAAAAGAGCACCGAAGACTCCCTCTATGACTTGATGAAGCACATACGCAGAAAACTTGATAGCAAGAAACTGTTGGTATTGATATCGTTAGACATAGAGGGAGCCTTTGACAGCGCTTGGTGGCCAGTTATAAGGACCAGACTGGCGGATGAAGAGTGTCCGGTGAACATCAGACGAGTCATAGACAGCTATCTCCAGGACAGAAGGGTCAAGGTGCGATTCGCAGGCCAAGAACACCAGAAGGCCACAACCAAAGGGTGTGTCCAAGGGTCGATAGGAGGACCTATCCTTTGGAACCTCCTTATAGACCCCCTCCTCAAGGGACTTGAAATCAGAGGTGACTACTGTCAAGCGTTCGCGGACGACGTCGTGTTGGTGTTTGACGGGGACACGGCACTGGAAGTACAGAGACAGGCCAATGCAGCTCTCGCCTACGTTCACGAGTGGGGTGACAAAAATAAGTTGAAATTTGCGCCTCATAAAACCAACGCCATGGTAATAACGCGGAAACTGAAATATGACACCCCACTCCTGAGGATGGGCGGGATAGACATTGGAATGTCTAACAAGGTTAAAATTCTAGGGCTCATTATAGACCACAAACTTACATTTAACGACCATACTGCAAACACATGTAGGAAGGCCCTAGAGATATATAAGAAACTTTCCAGAGCCGCAAAAATAAGCTGGGGTCTCCACCCTGACATTGTCCGCGTAATTTACACAGCAGCGGTTGAGCCGGTCATAATGTACGCGGCAAGTGCTTGGGGACAGGCGACCACGAAGCTGGGTGTCCAAAAGCATCTCAATGCTGTCCAAAGGGGTTTCGCTCAAAAGCTTACCAGAGCGTACCGCACCGTCTCCCTGAACTCGGCACTGGTGCTGGCTGGGTTGCTCCCACTTGACCTCAGGATACAGGAGGCAGCCGCTCTGTTTGAGGCCAAGAGGGGAGTGTCCCAGCCAGCGCTGAGAGACAGGGAGGTGGAACGGCGAACACCTTACGCTCTGACGAAGCATCCTGCAGAGCATATTCGCCTAGAATTCACCCGCTTGATAGACCAAGAACAGGTGGATATCCACAGCAACCAGGCAGTACGGATATACACCGATGGTAGTAAGATAGAGGGCGAGGTCGGAGCAGCACTATCCATGTGGAATGGTGATGCCGAGACCAAAGCCATCAGGCTCAAACTACCATCGTACTGCACGGTCTATCAAGCGGAGCTCTTGGCGATATGCCGAGCAACAGCGGAAGCCCTTAAACGCCCAGAGAGGACGTGCGGCATCTACTCGGACTCCAGGTCGGCACTGGAGACGGTGACAAATCAAGGTTCCCTCCATCCCCTAGCAGTGGAGGCTCGTGAAAATCTCAGAACGAGCAGATCTCAGAATAAAGAAGTCTCTTTGTTCTGGGTCAAAGCCCACGCGGGATTGGAGGGAAACGAGAGAGCTGACCAGTTAGCCAAGGAGGCCGCAAAGAGAAGCAAGCGACGACCCGACTACGATTTTTGTCCGGTCTCATTCGTTAAGAGACAAATCCGATTGGAGTCCCTTGACGAATGGAACCGGAGATACAAATCGGGTAGTACAGCAGGAGTCACCAAACTCTTCTTCCCAGATGCCGTACAGGCGTACCCAGTAGTCCGGAAATTCGAAGCCACGTATATTATGACCCAGGTTCTGACGGGGCATGGTGGGTTCTCCGAGTACCTGAACCGGTTCAAGTGCAAGGAGAGCCCATCCTGCATTTGCGACCCTGAGGTGAGCGAGACGGTGGTCCATATCCTACTAGAGTGTCCAGCCTTTTCCCGAAAGAGATATGAAGCCGAGCAAATTTTAGATTTAAAACTATGTACAGATAATTTAAGTATTCTCATGAGCAGTAAAGAACTACGAGCTAAATTTGTTAAATATTGTATAGATATAGTAACAGTAGTGATAAGTAGAAATAAAACGTAGATAAATTATGGTGTCAATATATTTAGATATATATGTGTACAGCATAAGACAACAAAAGTAAGAAAATTATAAAATGTAACTAGTACAATAAGAAATAGATTTAATAAAAAGTAGTAAATAAGATGTAATAAATGTAAACTGTAAATGATAGCATGTAAGAAAATGTAGTTAAGAAATATGAGGCCCAAGCTGTTTGTACCCTAGTATCATAGCATTAGACTTGTAATTTTGTACTAATTTGCAATAAAAGAAACACGTTGTAGCTTCATTTAAGACCCCAAAACAGAAATAGGAAAACTAGAGATAGATAGAAAGAGAAAGAGACAGAAAAGATCTCTAATTATGTTAGAGGGACGACGTAGTGGCGTTTCGAGACGCCGAAAAAAAAAAAAAAAAAAAAAAAAACTAACCTAACCTAACCTTTTTTTTTTTTTTTTTTTTTTTTTTACGTTGGGAAATCCATCATGGATACTCTCCGACGCGGGGGCGACCGGAGAGTTATGTCAGACTCTTACTGACTAAAACCCAACGGGGTCCTTCTAAACGCCTTAAGCCGGGGTTGTGGGTGCATGTTCATATTCTTCCATGTGCCCCGGCAGCGATGGCTTCAAGGTAAGCCTCCTCTTGTTATTTCGTCTTTTCTCTTGCGAGAGGCGCGCGGAACACCCGCGCGCGCCAACTCACGGCCTCGTAGGCGACGAGCACCCCCCGGTGCTGCCGCCTGGCCTATGTTATGGGGGTCTTATTGTATGGAGGGTTCTCCTCCGACGCCCAGTTCTCTTGCTGCGGATCGGGTTCAGAGTAGAGATTTCTCTCTCTCTTTCCGCAGCTTCCTTTTGCGACAGAACTTCTTCGCAAAAGGTTACGCCTGCTTCCCATTTTATATCACTCTCGACCATTGCTTTAACAAGGGCCGGAAGTGATAAATCACTACCCACACTTTGTACAAGATCTTGCCGAGGGGTCGCCCAAGCCGGGCATTCAGCAAGCGTGTGTTGTACTGTATCCAAGTTGTGTCCGCAGTGGTGACACCCCTCTGTAGGCTCTCTTCCAATTCGATGCAGGTATTTTGAGAAACAACCGTGGCCTGTTAATACCTGCGTCAATCGGAAGGTCAATGTTCCATGGTCTCTATTTATCCACTCTTTAAACACCGGGCGAATCGCCTCAATGGTTCTTTGGCCAGCAGTTGGTTGTGCCAGCCGACCAATCCACTCCAGTACGAGGAGGTCGTGGATTTTACTCCTTTCATTCTCCACCTCTCGTAGCGCTGGCCTTTGGCCCTGCGCAATTTGCCGCTCTCGCCAAAAATAAACGGACGCAAGGCCCTTCGCTTCAAGGTCCCATGGTAGAGACCCTGCTAGAACGCACGCTGCCTCGTAAGAGACTGTGCGGTATCCCCGTATGACTCTTATAGCCATCGCTCTCTGTGGTTTTCGCAGCATAGTGACACTCTGGCTATGAAGAGTATCGGCCCACACAGGAGCTCCATACATGGCCATTGACCTAACCACTCCCAAGTACAATTTTCGACAGCTAACTGTAGCACCTTTTAGGTTAGGTAGCAACCCTCCAAGTGCGGCTGCTGTTCCTATAAGTTTGGGAGCCAGACTAGCAAAATGAGCATTGAAGCTCCATCGACTGTCAAGGACAAGTCCGAGATATTTCATCGTCGACTTGACACCGATACGAACACCACCCACTACGATATGGGATTCACCTGGGGGTTTATTTCGAGGACCGTGGAAGCATAGAGCTTCAGATTTAGCTAGCGCTACCTCTAGCCCCAGACGTCTTATACGACTAACCACCTGAGCTACGCCAGCAGTGGCGAGGAGAGCAGCATCTCTGTACGTTTTGCCTTTCGCCGTGACAAGCGTATCGTCTGCATAGCACGTGACACTAATGCCCCAGAGATTGGCACCCCGCAGAACCCAGTCATACCCGATGTTCCACAGGAGTGGTCCGAGAACCGATCCCTGTGGAACACCGCACGACATCCTATGCTGATTCCATCCCTCTTGCCCTTGGAACGACACGTATCGGTCCGATAGATAATCCTCGATAATACGACGAAGGTATCGAGGTACTTGGTGGTATCTTAAGGCTTCATTAATGCAACTCCAGGGCAAGGTGTTAAAGGCATTGGCGATATCCAGAGATATTGCCAAGGCCACTTCACCCCTAGATACTGCCTCCTCTGCAATAGCTTTTACCCGCAGAACCGCACTGACTGTTGAAAGTCCTCTACGGAAACCGAACTGGTTCGCATTCAAGTCAGGACCGACACAATTTAAGTGACCTATTAGACGATTTGCGATAACCCTCTCAAACAGCTTCCCCACCTCATTGAGGAGGACAATAGGGCGGTAGGCTGATGGTGAATCCGCAGGGCGACCATCTTTTCTTAATAGCACAAGTCGGCCATTCTTCCACTGTGCAGGGAACTTACCCTGTTCCAAACAGGCGCTAAAAAGATCTTGAAGCCGAGGCCCCAACACCTTCAGGGCCAGCACCCATGCTTTCCCAGGAATGCCATCAGGGCCAGGAGCCGTATTTTTGGCACCAAGCCTTTGAACTGCCACCCTCAGCTCTACCTCGTTTACCTCTGGTACTTCGACATTTTCGATACTCTCCTGATCAGGTGGAGCCATATTTGGTGGCACGTGTTCTTCAACGCTGGGAAAGAGAGCCGCTACCACTCCCTCTAAGAGCCAACCTTTTTTTTTTTTTTTTTTTTTTTTTTTTTTTTTTTTTGTTACCCAGGAAAACCTTTTATAGGTACCATCAGCCCGGGGGGGCTGAAGGTTATGTGGGAGTCCTGCCTTGAGAAAGGCAGTGTACCCACTAAAAACCTGGGGTGTTCCGCCATCTCGCTAAAGAGAGGAAATCGTGGGATCGCTATAGCGCCTCCATAGTTTCCTCGGCGATTGCCCGTTTGGGCCCTTCTGAGAGGCGTGATACGCCCATTACTCCGCTTAAGGCACCTCGGAACACAGGACGAGGTGCCTTACAGCACGGGACCTTTCCAGTCAGGCAACAGACCCCCCGATCTATTACCTAACGGTCCCCATTAAGGTAGCATGCGGCTGGCAAAAGCCTGCCGCCGACGCCCAGTTCTTCTGCGGCGTATAGGGTCCGAGAGGATATCATCTTCTCGGCCCCTCTCCGCTGCCTCCTTTTCATGCATCACCGCTTCTGCGAAACCGGCAACTGCCTTCCAATTGCGGTCGCATTCGGACATTGCCTTTACAATGGCCGGCAGCGAAAGATCTGTACCTACTACAGAAACCATCTCAGCACGCGGTTCCGCCCACGCAGGACACTCTACGCGGGTGTGCTGCGCCGTATCTTCTACTGCCCCACAGTGATGGCAGATCATCGTTGGCTCTCTTCGAGCCACTCGGCACAGATACCTTCCGAAGCAGCCATGCCCCGAAAGAATCTGCGCCAAGCGAAACGTAGGAGCCCCATGGCGACGATCGACCCATGTTTGAAGCACGGGCCGAAAGGCAGCCACCACTTCCCGGCTAGCAGCCGGTGACTCCAACCTTTCAGTCCATTGCCGGAAGAGGTCTTCACGGCTTTCTTTCCTCCATTGCTCGATCTCTTCCGGCAGTGGCCAGCCTCCATTATTTTTAATTGCGACGCCATGCCAGTACACCGCACTTAAGACCCCAGCTTCAAGGTCCCACGGCGGTGTGCTAGCCAGTAAGCATGCCGCCTCAAAAGAGACCGTATGATAAGCTCGAGCCGCCCTTATAGCGATTACTCTCTGCGGTCGTCGCAGCAGAACCTTGTTCCTTTCATTAAGGGCATCCGCCCACACTGGTGCTCCATATAGTGCCTTGGAGCGAACCACACCAGCAAAAAGACGCCGGCACGTCACACTTGGCCCTCCTATATTTGGGAGCAAGCTCCCAAGCACTCCGGCAAAAGCTATGAGCTTCGGAGCTAGTCGCCGGAAATGCTCTTCGAAACTCCATCGACCATCGAGGACAAGACCTAAGTACTTCATCGTCGACTCGATGACGATAGAGGTTCCACCAACAACAATACATTGGCCTCTTGGTGGAGCATTCCGAGGCCCGTGAAAGACGAGGGCCTCGGACTTCTCCAGAGCCACCTCAAGCCCAAGCGCTCTAACTCTCCTAACTACTTGGGCAACTCCAGCCGTGGCTAAAATAGCTACCTCCCTAAATGTTTTACCACGGGCAGTAACAAGGGTGTCATCAGCGTAGCATACTACACTGATTCCACGTAAGTTTTGCCCGCGGAGCACATAGTCATATCCGATGTTCCACAAGAGTGGTCCTAAGACCGATCCTTGTGGAACACCGCATGACATCTTCCTCTCCTTCCAACCCCCCTCCCGGGCAGGGTAGATCACGACCCGGTTGGCGAAGTAGCTCGCCACGCAGTCTCTCAAATATTGAGGCACGCCATGATATTTAAGGGCCTCCGATACGGTCTCCCAGGGAAGGGTATTAAAAGCATTTGCTATATCTAGCGATACCGCCAATAACACCCCACCCCCTGTGACCACCTCCTCAGCAAGATCTCGCACCTTAACAATAGCGTCCACAGTCGAGCGCCCGCGGCGAAACCCAAACTGCCCGTCACTCAGATTTGGGCCTACACCAGTTAAGTGCTGGACGAGACGAGCAGCGACTATTCGCTCGAAGAGCTTGCTAGTCTCGCCCAGCAGTACAATGGGGCGGTACGCCGACGGTGAGTCAGCTGGACGCCCGTTCTTCCTTAGCAGGACTAACTTCCCGCGCTTCCAACACTGCGGAAAATGGCCCCGTGTCAAGCACGCTGAAAATAGCGCCCCTATATTTCCCGAGAGCTCCTTCGCCGCATGAACCAAAACTCTACCCGGCACGCCATCAGGCCCGGGAGCGGTATTCTTAGACTGGAGCCGCGATACCGCCACCCTAAATTCCACCTCACTGACAGGCATCCTAACCTAACCTAACGTAACCTAACCTAACCTAACCTAACCCAAAACTTTTTTTTTTTTTTTTTTCCTAACTTTACCAAACTTACTTACTTTTTACTTTACTTTACTGAACCTAAAAAAAAATACAGGTCAAACTAAAAAAAAAAAAAAAAAAAAAAAAAAAAAAAAAAACTAACTAACGTAACATAACATAATTTGTTTTTGTTTGACCTTTGTTTTTTTTTGTGAGTACTAAAAAAAAAAAAAAAAAAAAAAAAGGTAGGTATGGTTAGGTTAACAATAAAAAACCCGGTTTCTTTTACACAAATCTCGTGCGTTGCATCTTGTACCCATAACACAAGCTCTGCTTAGTTTGGGGCTAGATGATGCTGTGTGGATTGTCCAGCGTTATTTTAGAGGTTCTGTGAGAACAGTAGACCAGACCTGAAAAAACAGCTTATTTGAACGTCACGGCGAGTGGTGCTATGGAAGCTGAAATCTTTTACTGTTTATACATGTTACATATTTTACGGTTATAAATGGCTGTGAATTAGCAAGTTGCAATGGGCAGGCCATAAATAGCTCGTAGAACCGACAACCGCTGTTGAGTAAAGGTTCTCGGATGGCAAACACGAACCGGAAGACGAAGTGTAGGACGTCCTCCTACCCGATGGACTGACGACATTGTTAGAACCGATGTACCCCCTACAATGTACACTCACTGATGACTGATGTGGCGCGGCGGGCAAATGTCCGCCTGCGACGCAGGAGGTTGTGGGTTCGATTCCCGCTTCGGGATAAATGTTTGTACGATCTGCAAATATTTATTCTGGGTGTTCTGGGTATTTTCTATGTATAATAAAAAAATATCTATGTACGTAAATCAGTCATCTAGTACCCTACCCTACCAGTAGTTATTTTTGCAAGTTTCAGGTTTCGTAATTCTAGAAACTGGGTTACTAGTGTTTTTGATGAATCGCCATACCCAGGCCATTACCCGCGTTACTCGTGTCAACGAACTGCATTTATTTAAGTAGTTAGTAATAATGTTTTTGTCGCTGTTGCATGTTTTCAGGGTTGGCACTGTTTGCTTGACTTCAATGTTGGTAGTGAATAAGCATTTTAGGGGATTCTCTATCTTAGTTACTTCGAAAGTTTTTAGCAGTGCTGGGCCTTCCCACCACAGTTTAAAGTTCACCATCTTGTTTGGGTACAGTCCCCTTGTTGCACAGTCTGCTGGGTTGTTTTTAGATTCAATGTAGCTCCAGTGTTGACCAGGAATGCATTGTTTTATTTTTTGAACTCTATTTTCTACATATTTCTCCCACCTGGATGCTTCTCCTTGTAGCCATGCCAGCACTACTTTGGAGTCACACCAGGCCCACATTGTGATATTAAAGCCTGTCAGTACGTTTTTGACCTTTTCCATTAGTTGTGACAAGAGCATTGCGCCACAGAGTTCAAGTCGAGGCAGTGATAGTTTGTGTGAGAGCGGGGCAACCCTAGTCTTAGCGACGAGCAGACTTAATACAGGTTGACCCTTTTCATTTTTTGCATGTGTGTAAATGACGCATGAATATGCCTTTTCGCTTGCGTCGCAAAATCCAAATAGATGTATTCTATTACTGGTAGTTCCGATCCATCTATTTAACTTTATCGATTTTAAGTTAGGTATTTCAGTTTTTAGTTTCAGCCAATCGTTTTGAATGCTTTCCGGTAGTTCTTCATCCCATTGAATGTTTTCAGTCCAGACTTTTTGAAAAATAAGTTTCGCAGTTATAGTCACAGGTGACAGCCATCCCAACGGATCGTATAACTGTGATATTTGTGATAGTAGAGTTCTTTTAGTGAGTTTTTTCTTTGAATCCTTTTCTAAGTTCCAGTTAAACATGAATGAATCCAAGTTTGGATTCCAACCCAATCCCAGAGTTTTGAGAGTGTCTTCTTGTTTGAAGTCAAATATGGGTTTTGTGGATATTTGGTCTTGGCTCAATCCTTCTAAAATCACTTCTTTGTTACTTGACCATTTTCGTAAGTTCATCCCTCCTTCCTTTATCAGTTTAATCAGTGAGTTAATTAATGTTTTTGCCGTCTGTAATGATTGATGCCCTCCAATCAGGTCATCTAAATAAAACAAGTTTTCTAGTACTGGTGCAGCTTCTGGGTATTTGTGACCCTCATCTAAAGCAAGTTGCTTGAGTGTCCTCATAGCTAACCAAGGAGCACTTTTCATACCGTATGTTAGTGTATTTAGGGTAAATTCTTGAAGTTTTTCAGTTGGAGAGTCCCGCCAAATAATTTTTTGAAGTTGTTTTTGATTTTCTGAAAGCCACACACCTCTGTACATCTTCTCAATGTCAGCAATAAAAACATATTCATAAGTTCTCCACTTAAGGATCAAAGCTTGAATGTCTTTCTGTAGATTTGGACCCTTTTCCATCAGGCTATTCAGGCTTTTTCCGCTAGAAGTTTTTTGTGACGCATTGAATACGACTCTAAGTTTTGTAGTAGTTGAGCTCTCTCGAAATACTCCATGGTGCGGTAAATAGTATTCCTGACATACCGTAAACATTGCTGTTGTTATCGGAGCGCTTGGTGTCATATGTCCCAGTTCATAGTATTCGTGGATAAATTCTCTGTACAGTTGGGATAGTTTTTGATTACGTGGTAATTGTAATCGTTTTTCTAATTGAAGAAATTGTGAGATAGCGGCGGGTCGTGATTTTCCGAGACTTTCTTCGTAGTTCTGTATCATTGGCATTTCTACAATATATTTCCCGTCGGGGCTTCGTCTAGTGGTTTCTTGATAGTGTTTCTCACATTTGTCATCTCTAGTAATGTCTTCCACCCCCTGAGTTATATCTTCACTCTCCCAGTATTTTGTAAGTTCGGCTATGTTCACGAGAGTCACGTGACAATTGAAAGTTTTCAATTTGCCGCATAAGATCCAACCAAGTTGAGTTTGCTGAGCGATCGGAGCGTGTTGATCTCCTTTAAGGACTCCGTCAAGGATAATATCCGCGTAAACGTCTGCTCCCAGTAATAGATCGATAGATCCCGACACGTTATATTCAGGATCTGCTAGTTTTAAGTTATTTATATGAGGCCAGTTAGCCTTATCAAAGGTGCAGTTGGGTAAGTTATTAGTTAGTTTAGTAAGTATTAATGCCTCGGTGTTGATGCTGAAGTCAGAGTGAATTGACTTGCATGATAGTCGAAGACGCCCATGGCAGTCTCCCGCGACTGCTCCTACTCCTGAGATTGACGCGTTTAGTTTATTTCGCGGTAAGCGGAGAAGCTGAGCTGCGTTTTCTGTTATGAGGTTTACTTGAGATCCTTGATCTAGTAAGGCTCGGAGTGGTACGTAAGTTCCATCATTTGTTTTTACCATGACTTTGACAGTAGTCAAAAGAACTTCTACATCGTTAGTAGATAAGTGATGGGAGTTCGGTTGCTGAGAAGTTGAAGGTCTAGAAATAATTTGATTATTTTTTGCTCTTTCAGGCATTCCAGTAGGTTTGTAGTTATTATTGTGCAATAACGTGTGGTGTTTTAAGTTGCATTCTTTGCATGTTTTGCTTGACGTACAATTAGAAGTACCGTGATCAAATAAACAATTTTTGCACACGTTGAGTTTCAAAACTGTGTCATTTCTTTTGAGGCTACTCATGTCGACGAACTCAGGGCATTGCATCAGCACGTGATCTTTACTGCACAAAGGACAATTTCCGTAGGTTTTGTAGGCATGAAAAGATTTGTTAAATTCTTCAATGTTATCTCCACTAGCTGGTTTGTTTGAATAACTTGGTCTTTCATAGGTTTTCTTCTGGTAGTTATTGTAGTTGTTACTTGAAAAGTTTCTGTGAATGGGCTTGAAAGTATCTTTATAGAATGGTTTTTTAGGAGTAGTTTGATCTTTCTGATGGATTTTTACAGTCTCGTATGCCATGAATTTGCTTTCCAGAAATGTCAGTAGTTCTTGCAAATCTGGTAACTCCCTGTTATTCTGCATTTCTTTGGTGTATTCTGTAAAAGTAGTAGCGTCTAGTTTTTGTAACATGTAGTATACAATCATTGGTCCCCAGTTTGTTACTTCGATTCCCATATTGCCGAGCCCATTGATGCTTTCAGTGATGACATCATGCATCCTCTTCAGGTTATAAGCGGTTGGCAGCTGGATAGATGGTAGTTGCTGCATTGTGTTCATAAATGAGGTAAATTGAAGACGACGATTATCATATCGGTGGTTAAGTATCTCCCAGCATGAGTCATAGTTCTCACTGCTGATTGTCAGATGCTGAACCAGGCGTTCGGCTTCTCCCTTTAGTCTTGTTTTGAGATGCTGCATTTTTTGGGACTTTGTTATATTAGGGTTGTCATGAATCGTTTGGATAAAAAGATCTTTAAACGATATCCAGTTTATGTAATCACCAGAAAAAACGGGAATGTCTATTTTTGGAGCTGAGTTTTGATAGTGAATGCTCGACCATAATTTAGTGTTGATTAGTTTTCTAAGCGTATCGTATTTAAGTTCTATGTTTTCAAACCTTGTGCAGTATTCTTTTTTCAATGCGGATTCTTTAAGTGTACTTTCTAGCTCCCAGTGCAGTTTATCGATGGATTCCCATTTAGTTTTCATAGTGGCAAGATGATCTTCCATTTCCCATTTTTCTTTCAAAATCTCTATGTCAACCTTTGACATAGCCCTATCTAAAGCTTTAAAGTTACATTCTTGTTTTTTCATTTTCAGAGTAGTTTCGTCTGAGACTACCTCTAAAATACTAGTTGAGTTTGTTTCTAGCTTTTGACGCTGGTCCTGCCGTTGATACACCAATAGCGTCATGATGTTATTTTTTGTGGATTCATACATTGCCATAGTTTTTTCGTACACATCTGTTACGAAGTAGTTGACGTTCGTCTTATCAACTATTTCTTCTAAAAGAAGTTCATGTCTGTCGTGAAATTCTTCCCACAGTTCCTCAAGAGACTTAAGACGCTTTTCTAAATTATCAATTGTTTTGCGCGAAATGCTGTCTTTTTTATAGTTTGCACATAAGTTTTTAATACTTTCAAAGCATTCCGCTTGCTTCTTTAGCTCCATATTTATGCAAGTTGAAGTGATTAGTTTACACAATAAATAGTTTACAGTAGTTGTAGTGTCCAAGTTTAGGAAGAAGTAGATCTGTCAGTTCCTGGACAGCTGGTTCTGGACACCCAGTGTACCTGCAATTCGCACTGTGACTTACCCCAACGCCTTCTCAATTAACCTGGTGAGACCCGCTTGTGGGAGGCCAGGCAACCGATTCGTACACAGTAACAATCACAGATTAAACCACAGGACACTGAATGTAAGGCTCGAAGGACCAAAATTGTACAGTCCAGTTAGACTGTACAATGTTAGTTTGAGTGCGTAGTTGTAGTTATCAAGTTAAAACACCGGCGCCGGTTTACACTGAGTTTAATAGTTAATAAGTTAAAGTTAAAAGTTAAAAGTTGATTGGTGTTTCCGACTCGTGTCGCTCTCACTTGGTTGTTAGATTCGCACTGTATGTTCTTTGTTATAAAACTATCGAGGTTGAGTAAAATGCCGACTCAGTCACCTACATAAAAGTGTACGTCACCGTACAACGAGTTTGATTTAAAACTCATTTAGTATGTTTGAATGAGGCGACGGGTGCTACTGTAGCCGAAATTGAGTGCTTATTAACACAAATTACAGGACGGAACAAATACGAATTTATTATTATGCATGCCTTACTAATCATGTAGACTATTGTAGACCTATTTTAACTATAGTCTGACTACCACTTCATGTTTGCAAATCAATAAATGCATACTGAATACAGTAAACAGGGTCCGTAGTTAAGAGCTTATTTTTTAACGTCAATGAGTGGGAGATACAGGCACCGTCTCACTCTTCCTCAAAAACATGACAAGCTTATTTAAGCTCTGCATGGTCGAAGGTACTATCGTTATATTCCCATTAAGCTTACGAACTGCACGAACTATGCAAATCAACGTAGCAAAAAAAAAAAAAAAATTGCAACTGCTCCCAAAGTAATGCAGCAAGCGGGATCGGCCAGCATAGCCCTCCTTCTCACATTTGCTTTGCATAATATCGTTCAAGTTGCCACAGATTATATCTACAATCGCTTCAGTCGCTTGATCAATCGGAACACTTGAGTGATCTAAAGCTTAAACTTTTACTAGAGATTAACAAAGAGATGTATAAAGGATTTTAGATCAGAATGAAATTGACAAGTTTCAGAAAATACAACACTTTATTTTAAATAAGACGTTTCAAGCTTGTCCTATAAAATATTCATAGCTTATGGCGTCCTAATTTCTGAGCCGCACGTGATCCTGGAACCTACGGCTAGTCAGGCCCAACTAAGCTTGATCCGAGTCCAGCAACAGTGATGGCTCCTGCAGCCGAGGCAGAGCACACTTCCTGCTCTCCCCGACCACCACCGTGTGCCTTGAAGCTTTCTCACGTTCAACTCATAGTGTACAACTAACCTTCTGCTGGTAACATCAAAAATAACGACACAATATAATACGTAGGTATGTTACTTTGGTCCCGCAACTATTGCCCTGGTAGGTCCTAGTGAAATCGGAATTACTCCGTGTTTTTATCTTTTGCATTGACATGAAGTTTCATTTTCAGATTGGAAGAGACAGAACACTGCATCTATTTCGAGGTTACACCGAGTTCAGTGGTACCAGGGGTTTTTAAAGGATTTTAACTGTATTGGTATAGGTAGGTAAGTTTTTTTACAAACCACCTTATCAGTTTTTTAATCCCTAATTATTTTGACCATTCTGGCTTTCTCTGCATTGCTTCCAGGATTGTTGTAAATAGTTTAGGTGATATTAGATCTCCTTGTTTAGGTATACCTCGCTATTAAGTACTATTATTATGATTATTATTAATATACCAAAATATTTGGCTTCAATTCCTTGTTCTCTCAAGTTCTCCCAAAGATAATCATAAGAAATGGAGTCGAACGCTCTTTTATAATCTACAAATGCTGTTATAATATTAGATTAGATTTGCTGCATTTTTATGAATGCACTGAGTTAGTGTGAATAAGGTCGGTGGTGAAGTAGCCTTTCGGAATCCGCCTCGTTCCCGCGGCTGCTGATCGTCTAACGTTTTTATTATTCTGTATAACAGGGTACATGAACAAAGTAGTCTTATTACTCTCGGGATACATCTTTAAATTGCACATTTACTTTGGATGTGCCATTATTTGTTATTTAGCATCCGCTGATGGGCAAACTGCGTCAACTTCGAGAGGCCATGCGGTAGCAGGCAGGGTGGTTGTGGGGGTGGGCGGGGGCGTGGCTGTGGCTGTGGCTGTGGCTGGGGCTGGGGCTGTGGCTGTGGCTAGGTGAAGGAGAGCACGATGGCTGCGAGCGCGGAGTAGGTGCCGGCGACGAGCCCCACGAGTCCGACGAGGAACAGCAGCACGTCCTTGAGCAGGCGCAGGCGCGCGCCGGGCGAGGCGTGCGGATGCGAGAGGCAGGCCTCCATGAGCGCCGGGAAGCAGATGCCGAGCGCGGAGAGGCAGAGCGCGCCGAACAACGAGATGAACAGCCCCAGCCGCGGCACCGCCGCCGCCAGCACGACTGCAACGCATGCATCTTATGATTCACTCATGATTCATTTATGATTTTTTGTACATAATAATGTGAGTGGTTTTTTCATGTAACGTATTTAACAGCATAACGGCCGCAGGGCGCAGGGGGGACACTCACAGGTGAGCAGGCAGAGCGCGACGCGCAGCGCAACCTCGGCGTGGGACATGGCGCGGGGCGCAGGGCGCAGGGCTCAGGGGGTATACTCACAGATGAGCAGGCAGAGCGCGACGCGCAGCGCGACCTCGGCGTGGCACATGGCGCGGGGCGCAGGGCGCAGGGTGCAGGGGGTACACTCACAGGTGAGCAGGCAGAGCGCGACGCGCAGCGCGACCTCGGCGTGGGACATGGCGCGGGGCGCAGGGCGCAGGGCTCAGGGGGTATACTCACAGGTGAGCAGGCAGAGCGCGACGCGCAGCGCGACCTCGGCGTGGGACATGGCGCGGGGCGCAGGGCGCAGGGCTCAGGGGGTATACTCACAGGTGAGCAGGCAGAGCGCGACGCGCAGCGCGACCTCGGCGTGGGACATGGCGCGGGGCGCAGGGCGCAGGGCTCAGGGGGTATACTCACAGGTGAGCAGGCAGAGCGCGACGCGCAGCGCGACCTCGGCGTGGCACATGGCGCGGGGCGCAGGGCACAGGGTGCAGGGGGTACACTCACAGGTGAGCAGGCAGAGCGCGACGCGCAGCGCGACCTCGGCGTGGGACATGGCGCGGGGCGCAGGGCGCAGGGCTCAGGGGGTATACTCACAGGTGAGCAGGCAGAGCGCGACGCGCAGTGCGACCTCGGCGTGGCACATGGCGTGGGGCGCAGGGCGCAGGGCATAGGGGGTATACTCACAGGTGAGCAGGCAGAGCGCGACGCGCAGTGCGACCTCGGCGTGGCACATGGCGCGGGGCGCAGGGCGCAGGGCATAGGGGGTATACTCACAGGTGAGCAGGCAGAGCGCGACGCGCAGTGCGACTTCGGCGTGGCACATGGCGCGGGGCGCAGGGCGCAGGGCATAGGGGGTATACTCACAGGTGAGCAGGCAGAGCGCGACACGCAGTGCGACCTCGGCGTGGCACATGGCGCGGGGCGCAGGGCGCAGGGCACAGGGGGTATACTCACAGGTGAGCAGGCAGAGCGCGACGCGCAGTGCGACCTCGGCGTGGCATATGGCGCGGGGCGTAGGGCGCAGGGCACAGGGGGTATACTCACAGGTGAGCAGGCAGAGCGCGACGCGCAGTGCGACCTCGGCGTGGCATATGGCGCGGGGCGTAGGGCGCAGGGCACAGGGGGTATACTCACAGGTGAGCAGGCAGAGCGCGACGCGCAGTGCGACCTCGGCGTGGCATATGGCGCGGGGCGTAGGGCGCAGGGCACAGGGGGTATACTCACAGGTGAGCAGGCAGAGCGCGACGCGCAGCGCGACCTCGGCGTGGGACATGGCGCGGGGCGCAGGGCGCAGGGCTCAGGGGGTATACTCACAGGTGAGCAGGCAGAGCGCGACGCGCAGCGCGACCTCGGCGTGGGACATGGCGCGGGGCGCAGGGCGCAGGGCTCAGGGGGTATACTCACAGGTGAGCAGGCAGAGCGCGACGCGCAGCGCGACCTCGGCGTGGCACATGGCGCGGGGCGCAGGGCACAGGGTGCAGGGGGTACACTCACAGGTGAGCAGGCAGAGCGCGACGCGCAGCGCGACCTCGGCGTGGGACATGGCGCGGGGCGCAGGGCGCAGGGCTCAGGGGGTATACTCACAGGTGAGCAGGCAGAGCGCGACGCGCAGTGCGACCTCGGCGTGGCACATGGCGTGGGGCGCAGGGCGCAGGGCATAGGGGGTATACTCACAGGTGAGCAGGCAGAGCGCGACGCGCAGTGCGACCTCGGCGTGGCACATGGCGCGGGGCGCAGGGCGCAGGGCATAGGGGGTATACTCACAGGTGAGCAGGCAGAGCGCGACGCGCAGTGCGACTTCGGCGTGGCACATGGCGCGGGGCGCAGGGCGCAGGGCATAGGGGGTATACTCACAGGTGAGCAGGCAGAGCGCGACGCGCAGTGCGACCTCGGCGTGGCACATGGCGCGGGGCGCAGGGCGCAGGGCACAGGGGGTATACTCACAGGTGAGCAGGCAGAGCGCGACGCGCAGTGCGACCTCGGCGTGGCATATGGCGCGGGGCGTAGGGCGCAGGGCACAGGGGGTATACTCACAGGTGAGCAGGCAGAGCGCGACGCGCAGTGCGACCTCGGCGTGGCATATGGCGCGGGGCGTAGGGCGCAGGGCACAGGGGGTATACTCACAGGTGAGCAGGCAGAGCGCGACGCGCAGTGCGACCTCGGCGTGGCATATGGCGCGGGGCGTAGGGCGCAGGGCACAGGGGGTATACTCACAGGTGAGCAGGCAGAGCGCGACGCGCAGTGCGACCTCGGCGTGGCATATGGCGCGGGGCGTAGGGCGCAGGGCACAGGGGGTATACTCACAGGTGAGCAGGCAGAGCGCGACGCGCAGTGCGACCTCGGCGTGGCATATGGCGCGGGGCGCAGGGCGCAGGGCACAGGGGGTATACTCACAGGTGAGCAGGCAGAGCGCGACGCGCAGTGCGACCTCGGCGTGGCATATGGCGCGGGGCGTAGGGCGCAGGGCACAGGGGGTATACTCACAGGTGAGCAGGCAGAGCGCGACGCGCAGCGCGACCTCGGCGCGGCGCAGGGCGCGGGGCGAGGCGTCGTCGGGGAGGCGAGGCCTCACGTAGCGCCACACCACTTCCACCGGTACGAAGCAATGCAGGCCGTAGCTGATGAAGATAGCCACGACGAACATCAATATCACACTGGTCGCCAACCTGAAATCAAGTCAAATAAAATTTCATTCAATTACATTACACGGATCAACTTGAAATATGATCGTTAGAAAAGCGTTAGAGAAGCGTGAAGTTTTAGATTTCCTTGTTGGCATATGATTATAATTATATATTCCGTGCCTGCCTGCTGCACCCAAAGCCTGCACCACACTGGTTTATTTCACTCGAAACACACTTACCTAAGTTAGGGTTGCATCTCGACCGATCGATGTATGAAAGGATAGAAGCAGAGGATGCACGCCATGCGGAGCCTGTGAGGGTAATACTGACGGTCCAGCGGGCAGGTCCAGCGTGATGGAGTCCTTGCAGGACGAGCCGCAGTACGCGTAGCCGAGTGCGCCGACCGACACGTACAGGAGCACTATCAGCAGCATGCCCGCATTCAGCACTCCGCATGGCTTGCCGAACGAACGAGGAGTCGCCATGTTGTTCTCCAGCGCGATCACCTGTAACATAAAGCGTGGAACGTCTAGTGACCTACTCCCTCCTAGGGAGCTCTATGCTCTAGTGGAGCGCGTCATCCAGCACTCGGCACTCGGCACTCACCACTCCGACCGCGGTGAGCGCGAACAGGATGGTGCCGAAGAACAGCGGGAAGGTGGCGGCGGAGCCCCACAGGTCGAGCGTCTCGACCCTCTCGGCGGCCGGGCCCGTCGTGCCCAGCAGGTAGTACAGCACGATGCCCAGCCCCACCAGCGTCAGCACGTTCGCCAGCGCGCTGAACGGCGCCAGCAGCTTCAGCGACGGAATCAGGTTGAACGCCACCAGCGGGACCAGCAGCATGCCCATGTACGCCTCCACCGGCAGCACGCGCACCGGATCCACCACCTGCGGACCGAACGTTACCGACCGCACCGCCTCGACTCGCATTCCACTCTCCCGTCCCGTCGAGCGTCGACGAGAAACGGCACGGACGGGACGGTGCGATCGGGGGTCGGAAGCGTACCTTCTTGATGTTGTCGGCGATGAAGACGATGTAGACGCAGCAGATGCCGAGCTGGTAGACGACGAGGAAGACGTCGACGGTGAGCGCCGAGGCGCGCGCTGCAGGGCGCAACGAGGCGGGTCCGGCCGCCAGCGCCTCGGCCATGGCCGCCGGGTACGACAGCAGCGGCACGCGGCGCCGTCTGCAGGCCGCGTACTGCGAGCGCACCAGCACGTGCAGACAGTGCGTCACCAGCACGCCGGCCAGCAGCGTGCCCACGGTGCCGGTCACGAGGCCGGCGCGCATGAACGCCTGCGGCATCGCCAGGATGCCGGTGCCGAGGCTGCACTTCACGAGGTGCACCAGCGTCTCCCAGTTGCTGTCCATCAGACCGACATTGTACAGTATCAGAACTCGCCGCGATCGCACCTCCACCTACCGACTCCGCGAGGCGTCGCGGCGTCACTCACTTGGTGGGGTTCGGCAGCACGCGATGCTGGTGCGGGTCGTAGTCGCCGCTCTCTCCCGCGGCGTCGGCGTCGTCCCTGCGAGCGAGCGAGACGGCGGTCAGAGGGAGCTGTGCTTCGGGAGGGAGGAGCGGGACGGCGAGAGGTCGGCTACGTACCGAGAGGCATCGTCGGTGCCGTGGTGCGTGGGCGTGGCCCCTAACGCACACATCTGCACTGTGTCGGAGTCGGAGCTCATGGCGCCGCGCTCCACTGTCCTCCACCGGGCACTAGGCACCGGGCACTGGGCACTAGGCGCTAGGCGCCGGACAGCAGGCACTGCCTACGGGCTGCGACCCTGCACGGAAGAGAGTGGTATTACGCAAGGATTAACGACAAAAGCTACGGACACCCAGCCCTAAGATAGGCTTTTTTCATCATCATTCTTATGTTGAACTGAAAAAAGTAGGCGAGGGTGCTTATGGAGCCATCAGCGTAGATGCAGACGCGACGGTGTGGTCCCGATCCCCGATATTTAAGGAGTTTAATTTACCTCGAAAACGATGGACATGGGAACAGTTTATTGGCGAGTGGGCGCGGCGCGGGTCACGTGACCGACAGGCACAGATGATGCGGTGTAATAACGGAGTAGGACAGTAGGAAGGCATCCAAGTAGGCACTTCCTGGAGCATCGCGTCGCGCGTCGGGAGAGCCGGTGCCCGGCCGCCGTACTACCTGCTGGCTATTCTGTGGCGCCCTAGCGAGCCACGCCACTCCACTCAGGACGTCAGTACCTATCTACTCACTGACTGGCATTAGTACAATTGCCAATTGAAATGATTCTCCGCTCGGCACTGATTCGTATTAATGAACATTATGACATGCATCGTAGCTACCTACGCGTACCGCGCTTCTTATAATTAATGAACTAGTGGGATGTAGGTATGTCATGTACTAAGTACGTAGTCACGCACTGGCACACTGCACTGCGGAGAGTCGTCCGCGCGATGCCTGTGGGACTCTTCGCTTCCTTATTTCGACTTATTTTACGAGGTGATATTGACAAGCACTCCACACGTTGGAGTGCCCCAGGTCGGCAATAGTCGGCAGCCACACACCCGCTAACTTCATATGTTACGTACACCTCGGCACCTGCAAGTTGCCTGCCTGTGCGAAGTTTCAGGATAATCAGCCTATCAGTGGAGGTCTTCCATGGAGCCGGCGCCGGCGCGCCCCCTCCATGCTGAGAGCTAGCGTTGTACATAATATATACATACCTATTACCTGTCTATTTCATTCAGTTGGTAAGTTAGCGCGCATTTGAACTTTAAATCGCCAGAAGCTAAGCTACAAAATCCTACCTATCTTAAGGACTAACTCTGCGTAGAATTAAAAAAAACTATTTTGGAATGTATAAACTTAGTTCGTTTATTTCATACTTTTAAAGAAATTGATTGATTTCCCAACCCTACGTTGGTTTCAAGTCACCTATTATTATTGAGTGAGTCGAGTGTAGTGAGCCGGTAGTGAGCGTTAAAACGACTCTCTTAGACATTAACAGCCGAGAACATAAACTTTGCGATTGAAGGTGTTTATGGAGGTCTCGGTCTAGGTCGCAGCAGGAGGTAGACGAGCTAAAAAAGTACGACTTAAGGACCTAATAAGTTTCGTAGCTTTTGAGTTTGAGTTACAAGGGAGTAGAGGAGTCCGAGCGAAAATAGAATCGGAAAAGTCTCAAAACTGTTCCTGATGCGTCGCAACTCTACAGTAGAGTAACTCTCACCCTCGCCTCGTATTATATAATGGCACTCCCAGCCACCCCCAGCCACCCCCAGCCACCCCCAGCCACCCCCAGCCACCCCCAGCCAGCACGAGGCGGCCGCCGACCGACGGAGCCGAGCGTTCATTCATAGCTCGAGGCCCCACTGCGCCGCTAAAAATAGGATCTCTCGGTATTCGATACGCTTCAAAATGTACATCACCACGGCGCGGCGTCCTCCCAGAGCGACGTGCCTCGTCCCGCTTCCTCAGCCTCGGCGGAGAACCGATACTCGCGCCCACGCGAGAACCCGTCGGATGCCGGTCGCCGTCCGCCAGCAGACGTTCCGAGGAACGGAAGTAGCTCATCTAACCGGATATCCGCACTCGGGCCGACGCGACCGACCACCGACCACCTTACCGTGCCGCTCACCTGTCCGCGAGGGCCCCGGCTCAACGCAACACTTCCGCACCTTGCGGAGAGGGACCTAGTCCCCGACCGAGGCCACCGCGCCGCCGCACCACCGCACCGTCGCACCGCGAGCCAAGGACAAGCAGCAGCAGCAGCAGCAGCAGCAGTAGAGCGACGGGAGCAAGAGTAGCCAGTAGACGCGGGGGTCGCGGGGCGCGCGGGGGCGACAGGCGCGTCGGGCGGAGTGCGAGTGCGGAGTGAGCCCCGCGCGCGCGACGCCGTGAGCCCCCCCCCCCCCCCCCCCCCGCCTCCCGCACCTCCACCCGCGCACCCGCACTCCCGCACCTCACCCCGCTACGACAATCAATGAACCTGCCCGCGCTCCCCTACGTTACCCAGCCATCCTATACGTCCGGGTGCCCTAGCAGCTACCGCCGCCGCCGCCGCTGCCGCTGCCGCTGCCGCTGCCGCTGCCGCTGGTCGGAGATGCTCCGCGCGCCTCGCTGACGGTGGAGTACTTAAGTTATGAATCAGCTCAATTTCTTGAATTTTTGATCGGTCCGAGCATGCGACGCAAGGAGCATGGATAAATTGAAATGTGAACTGAAAAAAAATTAATATTCCAGTGCAACGAACCGCAAGCCACGAGCGTGATAAATTAGCCAGCCAGTCGACTCGAAGCTGAGGTGAGACCTGATATAAATAAGCTCTAACCTCAACTTCGACCAACTCCAAAAAATATGATGTTTGCCATTCCACAAAGTTTATTGACCGAGCAAACGAAGCGTTTTCGCTTCAAGACTAGCAAAATTAGCTTTCATCTATTAGGTTGTTGGTATAGGTCGTATTTTACAATGTTGCTGCAAGACATCGACCGTGGCCACTGACATCGAGGCGAGATGCAGGATGCTTGGAGCACCATCTCCGACCTGCAGCCCGAAGGAGGTAGCACATTGCGCAGCCCTTCTTCAGTAACTGAGTCACCTGCGATGTGCAACGTGAACCGTTGTCACGGTCAACCAGCCGAATGCCTCGGCGTCAACAATTAGTCGAAGTTGTCATCGCCCGTGGCAGCTAACTCACTGCGTGATCGTGTGTTCTGACTGCAGTCATGAACGCACGGCATATGAACACAGTGTTACTTACATCACAATGTAACACTGATTTTTAAAGATCATCACAAGCACTGCATGACAAAGGGTGTGCCTTCCACTTCAGCTTTGTTAGTAACTACATTAAGTAATTATTCTTAATTGGGAAAAAGTAGCAAGCCTAGGAAGGGGCCTAGTCATTGAACAACCCGGCCTTGTCAGGCCCTTTATAATAAAGTCTTAAAGTCCTTCCTTGCGAAAGCAATTGAAAAGAAATAATATTGTAGCATTAATTTTACAGAGTATTATTTATAAAATATTGGTTTTAAAATAACAGACACTTGGTAACTATACTAAATACGAAAATTAATAATATATCAACGAAATGCATTACAAATCTATTACAATAGAATTTAGGACGTGAGTCATTAATTAGAGAACGCTACACATGGTCGCATGGAACTGGCGCGCATATAGAATCACTTATATGCCTTTTGAATGACTTTGGCCTTATTGACTTGCTCGGATGCAGCCAAGTGATTTAGAAATAGCGGAAAAAAGTTTAGTGTATTACAAATGCTAAGAATTAAATTATTTTTCTCTTACTTGATCCTACTTACACAACTATTACGCACAATAAAGATCATTTAGAAATCCTTCACAAGGAAGTCCGTGGGAACATAGATACATCTAAAACTTGATGAGGGCGAGTAGCAGCGGCGCGAGCAGCAACAGCGCTCCTCGGCTGAGTGTCGCTCCTCCACCGGGCACGGGCACGGGCTCGGGCACGGGCTCGGGCACGGGCTCGGGCTCGGGCGCCTCCGTGCAAGCAGGAGCTCGTGCCTGCGGGCCGATGCAAGCCGCGTACGCCATCAGATGCGGCAGCTGGCTCTGCTCGTAGAGTCCGGAGAACATGCCGTGCGCCACGCCGCGCGCGAACACCGCCACGTCGTCGCCGCCGTGCGTCTCCGACTCCAGCGGCACGTCGGCGTGCGTCCTCCAGCGCACGCTGCCTGCAATGCAACACGACAACCGGTCATCCTAGCTCCATCTAGCAGGACGAGTATTGCGCTCGTGAGGTATTCTACTCACCGAAGTCGTCATCCATGGTTACGTCGGGCCGCACCCCGGACACGTGTTTCCGTGAGCTGTCGAGGGCGCCGGGCCCGTTGGTGTAGGAGAGCGTCATGTAGGGCACGCCGTCGTGGTCGGTGTCGCGAGACTTTCCGAGGATGTCGTTGCCTCGAGGGGAGTAACCGTTGAAGGCCATCACGTGCGCGTGGTCCGACGTCACCACGATCAGCGAGTCCTCCTCCGACAGCATTTCGGTGGCACGGGCCACGGCTGCACTCAGCTCGATGGTCTCATCGAGCGCCAGGAGCGGGTAGGTATCGTGATGTGCGTGGTCGATGCGTCCTGCCTCCACGAACAGGAAGAAGCCCTGCTCGTTGCGGCTGAGCGAGCGGATCGCTACCTCCGTGAGTTCGGCAAGAGTCGGCTCGGAGGTCAAGTCTCCCTCCAGGTGATATCGGAGATGTGTACCTTCGAACAGGCCCAGCAGATATTCAGGCGGGTCGAGTGCTAAGTTTCGTAGTTCCTCTGCATGCCATACGTAGGCATGTGACAGATTACGCGCCAGCTTGTCGTCTTGCCACTCCTGGATGAGATCGCGGCCATCGGTGCGGCGTCCTCGAGTTCCTTCCTCATCGAGCGTGTCGTTCACACGGAACTCGCGTCGTCCGCCTCCCAGAATCACCTTTAAAGTCAAGAAATTAAATGATTACTGGGCGAGCTTACTCTACTGCGGTACACAAGGATGTATGAATCGAAAAAGTCGGTAAGATCTTGGATAGTTTTTGCTAAATCTTAGGTCCTCATTCGTACTAAATGAGACTAAAAGATAGCATCTTTTAGTAGCTGAGTATACATAATTAGAGCACACGAGACATAGGTAGGTACTGAGACACAAGTTGGCCGGCGTTCAAGCCGGCGCAGCGCAGCGGTTGTATTGGTCGACATGCTGCTGACTGAGCGAGAAGAACCCGCTCGCTTACGCATTATTATAGCTATCGTCCGAGCAAGCATCACCAGAAACTTCCAGCAGTGAAGCTGCAAGGGTTAAAGGTGTGAAACTACTGGATTTGAAAAAATCTTTTACCGTTCGGAAGCTACACTATCTCCGGGTGACATAGGCTATATCATATTTTCAAAAGAGTTCGAGATTCTTACTAAAGCCCATACGAAGCCGGGACGAGCCGAGCCGGGACGAGCATATAAGCGATTAAATATAATTTAATGATTAAAATATTAATATACCTACAATATTGTATTCGGTGAGTACATTTCTGGCGCTTCAGCGGCCGCTACCGGTTCAATGTATGTAATAGATTGAAATCAGTTAGTTGGCGGAGGTTGTGCGTGGAGTGGTGGCAGGCGACGGCGACGCGAGCGCGAGGCGTGGGGAGTAGTGCTGTGAAATCAGCCGGTTGGCGGAGGTTGTGCGTGGAGTGGTGGCAGGCGACGGCGACGCGAGCGCGAGGCGTGGGGAGTAGTGCTGTGAAATCAGCCGGTTGGCGGAGGTTGTGCGTGGAGTGGTGGCAGGCGACGGCGACGCGAGCGCGAGGCGTGGGGAGTAGTGCTGTGAAATCAGCCGGTTGGCGGAGGTTGTGCGTGGAGTGGTGGCAGGCGACGGCGACGCGAGCGCGAGGCGTGGGGAGTAGTGCTGTGAAATCAGCCGGTTGGCGGAGGTTGTGCGTGGAGTGGTGGCAGGCGACGGCGACGCGAGCGCGAGGCGTGGGGAGTAGTGCTGTGAAATCAGCCGGTTGGCGGAGGTTGTGCGTGGAGTGGTGGCAGGCGACGGCGACGCGAGCGCGAGGCGTGTGGAGTAGTGCCGTCGGAGCGACATTTTTTTTTTCTGACGTTGTTCATATTCTCGATTGTGACTCAGTCGACTGACCAGTGGAAATATATCTATTCCTCCTCATTTTCCTACCTATTTTGCTTTCAAAAACGATATCTTCTCATAATTTATGCAGGTATTTTAAGTTATCATGTTGTAAACCACGACATTGTTTTATCACGACTTTGATATTATGATCATAGATGTTTTGAACCATTAGGTAACTTGGATGTTAGTAATTGCAAACTTTTTATGCGTCGGTGTCCCTAATGCCTATTTTAATTTAATTAGGTATTGTAATTTTAGGGATTTTGCACATTGGCATTTTAACTGTTTATATTTAATATTCAAGGACCTACGTACCATCCGGGTAAAACTACTCTCGAGGTAAATCCAACAGCGCCCTTGCTGTTACCGGTCCCCCTTATTGCCACATAGGCATCATAGTCGTATAGGTTGGTGTGTGGGATTGTGCGGGATGATGAAAGTGCCTAGATATCCATTGGGAGGTTGAGAGAGGTCACCTTGAAGCGGTCCCCGGGGGACATGCGCAGCAGCTGGTGCGCGATGTCGGGGCACAGCGCGGGGTCGACGAGGTCCGCCTTCAGCTCCGCGTCGTTCTCCCAGTGCCGGTTGGCGGACTTGGCGAAGGCGCCTGCGGGCGACGCGTGCGTCACGCGCGTCGTCGTCACCAGCCCTGCAACACGCCACGACCACTAGTCGAACCTGTCCTCCATCGAAGTGCCATCGAACTTATTTTTTTGCTAAAAGGATGCCTATGACAAGTAATTAAGTATTAATTTAGATTTAAAACTTAGCCCTATGCCACTTTAATTCACTTAACAGATCCATTGATGGGTTTGACTATGCTGCCAGAAAATGCCACAAAACATATTATAAGAAATTCAATAAAGAAAGCGTATTGTGGTTTAGACAGCTACCTACGTAATGAAAAACATTCTGTGACTAGATGTTTTGATCACTAAAGGAAACATCGACAGCTAGCATAGAAGTAAATCATAGCGTGTGCTGTCTCTTAAACGTCTGTGATTTATTATGCTCTTGACTCTTATGTACGATTGGCTTTAAATAATTTCAGTCTTGTTTTACCGTAGAGGTTTTTCAACGTTTGCAAATCATTAAAAACTTATCAAGCCTATGAATACTTAATCGATTACGTCTTAAAATAATGGTTTGATTAATCGGTTATACTTCAACGTCGATAACTCAAATGGAGGTTCTTGCGTTTTCTACTGTTTTTTATATATTGAATAGAAGAGAAACTGTCATTTTATATAGTTTTTTACTAGCTGGAATTAAATTATAATAAACATATTGATTACTATCTACAAATACAGTGCGAGATTTGTCAGTGACGTCTGAATTTTTTATATAATAAAAGTAGAGCAAAAATGAAAGAGGACCTAAAATACTAACCCAGTGGCACGCCACTTGTGCAAATAACTTGATAATGATTTGAGGTTGTCCACCTTCAACAATTCCACACATTGAATCCCGCGTAGACCACTAGGTACCACTACACCACGCTTTTGGCATTTCTAAAATATTGCAGTTAGTATTTTGTTATAGGCAGCAGGCTAATGATGTGCTTCTTTAAAACCGTATTGTTTTTTAAAAAACTGCTTCCGCTAAGCGTGTTACGTGTTTCCGATCGTTGCACCGGGAAAACAATTCAAATAGTTCTTAACCTTGCACTCTACCTATTTTGAAACTTCAGCACCTTGTGCGATAAACCCGTAATTTCTAAACCTAGAAGCTTCGATACCTCATCATAAATTAGAAGCACCAGAAACAAAATAAAAGTATTTAGCTTCTAAATTATTTAAATGACATTATGAATAATGGGAAAAGATGAATCATGAAGCAGCACTGACCGACATCGCGGCCGGCGGCCAGCGCCCACTCGGCGACCGAGTCCACGCGCGCGCCCTCCGCCGTGGAGGCCTCGCAGTCCCAGCGCGGCACGGCGCCCGTCACCCCCAGCGTGCCTTGGTTGGCCTTCACGCCGCACAGGTACGCCGTCGCCGTACATGCAGAGTCGGGGATTTGCGCGTTCAAGCAGTACGTCTGCGGATAGTGAACGCCCGGTCAGAGTCGACTATCATGGGATCGGGAGAGGGGTTCACCGGCGAAGGCCTCACCTTGGTGAGGCCCAGCGTCGGGAAGGCCTCGAAGGAGAGCTGCGCCTCCTCGCCGGTCGCGCCTCGTCGTTGGCCCAGCAGCGTCCTCGCGGCCGCCAGCGTGGGCACGGACATGCCGTCTCCTAGGAACATGACGACGTTCTTCGCGCCGCCCGGGGGCATGGCGCCGGCCGCCCCTCGCTGGACTCGCGCGGCGATGGCATCCTGCGCCTCGCTGTACCAGTACTCGGCGGAGTTCTCGCCGGTGCGTGATGCAGCGGTGGGCTGATGACGTCCGTCAGGATGGTAGCGGTCGGCGCCGACGGTGACGGCGATAATGGCGACCAGCAGGAACCGTGACGAGCCCATGCTTGCTGCTTGCTGCGTATACAATTGAACCTAAGCATCGAAGTATCCGCTTTTATCAGCTCTGATCGCCAATCTAATCGTACTTACCGCGAAGCCACCTTCGGATAAGTGATCGTCGCATGTCAATATGCGTGAGAATCTACTTAATGGTTGATTACTGATACTTTTATTTCATTTATCTAATATTTTAAGTCGCATGCGGTAAGGATTTGAAAACTAATTTATTTTTGAGAAGTGCAGTTTAATACCTTTCAATTAACACTTCACACAATTTTTTTTTAATCTTTTTCATCCCCATTTCTCCTTTAAAAAACACGTAGTAATAGTGTTTTATGAAATGATTGTACTACTCATCAAAAATCTTCCAAGAACAATATTATCGCACCTATATTTATGGATACCGACCCCTACTTCAACCCCTGGCTAGACAAAAGTTTTAAGCCCTGTGTTGTACCAGATTAGTATTTACTTAGCATAAGTAACCTACATTCTAAATTTCAAGTTTCTAGGACTTGTAGTTTCTGAGATCACGTCAGAGGGGAACTTATACACCCTGGGATTTTAAAAAAATAATCTATGAGTTAAAACATTATTTTATCAAAGTTGTATCTCTAAGTTGGCGTTATTCTATTTTTTTGCGAAATAAACAGTTCATCCTCTTCAACCAGCTGTAGGGGTTGTTTTTAAAATCATGGAACAGTTATGTAATAATATCGTATTTTAAGTGTACAAACCAAGATTGAGGCAAATCAAACCACGCATATAGATTTTTTCATGTAAATGACACCCGACCTTCCTTTTTTTAAGTGTAGTTTTGGAAAATTTTATATGCTTATTAATATTTTTGTATTTTAAAAGCCAAACTGAGTATGAAGCAAAATCTATTATAATAGAACTTAGTACTTTTGTAGACATTCCCCATAAATCATCAATTAAATGTTGATACAATCTTATCAGCATTAATGTATCTGAAACTAAAGACGTTCTCATATTTTTTAACATTAGTCTCTAACTTTTTGCAACATCTTATGAAGAATACGGTCCTTATTGTGTTTCTCAAATTTGATTAAAATCCGTCGATAAATAACGCTATAGCAAACTTCCCCTTTCCCCCCCCCCCCCTATTTTTACTTCCAATCAAAAATCACGACCGACAAATAAATTAAATAAATCAAAAAACTTTTGTGCCAATTTTCGTCAAAATCGGTGGAAAATTGCGACCTGTAGGCGAAAACAAACAACCGGACAAAAGCATTTTTGCCCTATCTCGAAACTGAGACGCTTCGCTCGCTCCGTCAATTAAACTAAGCGGTTACAGTCCATAAACTGCAGGGTACCACCCAAGAAAGAGCTATAAGCTATAATCGACCTTGGTAAAAAAACTTTGCAAAGGGACAATTGGGGTTTTGAAAAGAAAAAATTGTTTTTTTTTTTATGTATTTGAATACATTATTATTAATAATCTAAAAACTTAAAAAAATATTTTTTTAATTAATAATAAACAATTAAAAGTAATACTTATTAAAAAATTAATAAGTAATTCCATACTGCGTTCCTTAACTGGGATAAGCGATGTAGGAGACAAAGCTGCCAGGCTTAAATGGGATTGGGCGGGGCACGTTAGCCGGATGCCTCCCGATAGGTGGGCGAACACCTGCACTCCTTGGGTTCCTGACGGACGGCGACCTAGGGGTCGCCCAAGAAAGCGTTGGAGAGACGACCTAGACGCCTTTGAAAGGACGTGGTGGGAGAAAGCTCGGAACAGAGAGAATTGGAAGTCTTTGGGGGAGGCCTTTGCCCAGCAGTGGGACGGGATAGGCTAGGAAAAAAAAAAAAAAAAAAACAATTAAAAATGCTATTTATTAATTTTTTTTATAACGGAAGTAATTTAGTATATACAAATATTTTACATCTAATATTTAACCTATCAACCTTATATCTACATATTTTATCATAACTTTTTCTAAATTAAAAATTGATAAAATTTAGAAAAAAAATCACGTGACTATAAACGCGCCATGATTGATCACCATAGTTGTTGTCACATAGTGACGTCATAATATTATAGCTATCTAGTACCAGTACAGCGTGCACGACTATTGCAATGAGTGAAAGCCGCTCGGGTTTGTTCGGGAGCTGTCGGCGTGTTTTCGGTACTGGATTCAAAAATTATTTTTATTTTGAAATAACTTAATTATTACGAAAAAAAAAAAATAGTTTTGTTATAAAACTTATATAATGATCTTTCCATTTACCGCAAAAAAAAATCTCAAAACCCCAATTATACAGGTGAATTTTTGAGACGGGTTAGTAAGGGCAGGTACCTTAACCGTTATAGTTACAGAAAAACGTTTCTAGAAAGCTATCCCTAAATTTTTAACATATTCTGAACTGCATTCACAGGATTTGGAAAAAATGTACAGTCAGTCAGCAAGAAAATGGTAATTTTATACAAAAAAAAATTTTTATGCCATTCGATCTTGTGTCTTAAAAGGATCAAAGTCTCTACTGGACCAACTGAGGTTTGAGTACTAGAAATGTCAGAAATTGGGAAAAACTTTTTCCATACATTTCGGTAAAAGAGTCAAACTTTTAAAATACCAAAAATTTTTGTTATGGGTTTCTATGATCCGTTTTAAAATAGATCTGCTGAAAAAAGTAGGTATATATAAAAAAAGTTTGAAATTTCAAACTTCGAATTCTTGGGTTATTATTTCATGTCATTCTTATGATTGTGCTGAGAAAATTCTAAATTGTTAGTTGTAATTTATGTACTTCTTGTTAAAAAATATCTTTATATTGTAAACGTTTGGACTTAATTGAAACGTGTTTTGTAAATAACAGTAGATCATCTAGATGTAAGTTATTTTTGTCTGTGTCTAAAATACGTATTAAAATGACTTATCATTTGTTTTAGTTTTAATGTTGTAAAAGATCGATGCTACTATGATGATTTTGTACTTAGGTAGGCGCTTTTGCTTCTAGGTACAGTAAGACATGAGGTCAGCTTGACAAAAACTGTAATTGTCTCCTGCCCCTGTATTTCCGTACAAATGTATGGGAAAAGTTTTTTGCGATTTTCGACAGTTCTAGTACTCAAACCTCAGACGGTCCAGTAGAGACTTTGATCCTTAAAAGAAACAGGATCGATTGGCATCATAAAAAGTTATTGTGTAAAATTACCATTTTCTAGCTGACTGTACATTTTTTTCAAAATCTGTAAATACAGTTTAATACTACTCTTTGCACATAAAATAAACAAATAAATCGTAACGCGAACTTTGTTTACATTTCATACAGAGTACAAAGCGACACTGACGTCACTCACTACTTTACCACAGAAATAAAAATAATTTTTCTACTGTACCCGTAAAGTATAGCCTATCAATCGACAGGTAATTTCATTTCTGAACTATCCTTACCCGCACTTGCAACGTATTCTGGCTATCAACACCACAAACTTGAAAAAATAAATGCAACTCGCGCGAGGACGCATATGGCCGCCCGCGAATTGACAGTATGTCGCAGTATGTCGTATTACGGACGCATACGCCCGTACCGTATTTTAGAGGTTAAAATAATATCTTAAAAAATTATAGATAGTTTTCTAAAAACGTTTACCTATGACTATAACGCTTGGGGGCAACTGTCCCGTCTCAAAAATTCACCCTGTATATTGCACCAAGTCGTGTCAAAAGTTTGGAAGGCATAGCTTTATCAGAATTGGACGCCAACAAATTATACCACATGACGATAAATCGTTGACGGAAATAACGAGACTCCGAAATTTTGTTTTGCGACAGTGAAGGTCACTGTATTTGCAAAATGATTTTTGCTGTATTTGCAACATGACGCAAGCGTCATACGTAAGCGCATTGCAATTTGATTACAGATAGAGATTCTGTTACAAAAATCGCACCCTTACTGTAAGCCGATTATTATTATTACTGATTATTATCATGAGTCCTATAATCAGAACTTAACCAAACTCTCATCAACCTACCCTTAAATTACATCCTTTCCAATAAAAAATATTGAAATCGGTTGGCGTGATATTGAGTTATTCGTCCATTTGTCGCGCACATACTTAATGCCAATTTAAGACTTATATGGTTTTCCCATAGATGTCATTGGCAGAACTAGACCAAATTGAAATGGGACCACACGGGAAGGACCACTTTCCAAAAAAAAATCATCAAAACCTGTTCACCCAGTCGAAAGTTCTGAAGTAACAAACAAAAAATTTTTCGTCGAATTGGGGACTTCCTCCTTTTTTGAAGTCGGTTAAAAACTAGTGTTTTGTTTGCACATTTTTGCTCAAGGTACTTTGATATCATTGAATCAGCTGATACTTCAAAAATAACTTTCATCCCATCTATTCGAAAAGGACGACTTGGTTTGTCTTAGTGCACCTAAAGGTGTTGTTTTCTATAAGAACCAGCAAGTATTAGACGTAGGTACTTTGAATCCCTCGCTTTGTTTAGGATTATGCTAAAGAATCCCTCACTTCGCTTTGGATTCAAAAAAGCGCCCTCGCCATATTTTAAATATTGATACAGTGAAAACCGTCGATGCAACCAAGCAAGACGCGTTTATTCATTAGTCGAAACTGACAAACAGCTGATCACTAGAACTATTTCACCACAACATAACAAAACGCTAATTTCGTCAATCGATATATCAGCAGCGCTGGCGCAGCGGTCAAACGCCCGCTTCAAACGACTGTCTATCTACTGTGGTGGGTTCGATCCCGAGCAAAGTGTATACTTTTTGCACAAAAAATTTTTAAAACAAACTTTGTACGAGTACTTAGTTTCAAAATAGATAAGAAATAATATCGCTACTCGACGCTAGAGAGCGTTAATATCAAACTACAGATTATAAATATTCATTCAACCATGGATCCTCAAGAAAATATTACAATGAGCTCCCGTACCAAGTCGGAAAATGCATATATTATCTATGTAATGGTGTTCCTTTTACTCGTTTAGGTACGATACTTTTTAAATCATTGAAATCGTTCCATTGGTTGCGAAGATATTACACATTTTGTACCAGTCAACCGCGGGGCGGCCGAATAGCTCATGTGACGTCACGATATCTTTTCCGCCCGCGGGCGCGCTCTCCGCAATTCATTTATTAGAGTTCACTCGATCTGCGCGGGTCGTGTTGTGGTTTTTACGTGAATATGCCGAACTATAAGTACTGTATAGTACCGAAGTGTACTAATACTTCAGTTAGTACACCTAAAAAACTATTTTTCAATGTGCCAAAGGTCCCGAAAGTGCGCAAAAAATGGTGCACTATCATGAAGAGGGATGACAAAATTCCGCTTTCGTGCCAAACTTCAAGATTTTGTTGCGAGGATCATTTTGATGTAAGTAGGTAGGTACCTCCATAATATACCAACTATGATAATAGTTGGTATATTATGGAGGTACCTACTTACATCAAAATGATCCTCAATCATTACTCGTGTGGTAAACAGGTGCGTAGGTAGCTTAGTAAAGCTTGTTTACGAATGTTAAAGAAAAATACAGGGTCGTACCTACTAGGTATATTTCAATGAGTAAGTAAGTGATAAAAAATGTAAGTAGTGAAGTTTCTAATAACCCTTCCTCGGTAGTCGGGTTAAAACCAGGGTCGTACTCAGGTCTAACTACAATAAAATGTGCCGGTCCCGGTAATATTCCCCAATGCGGGAATATCCCACAAGTTTCCCGGGATATCGGGGATCATTTTGGGATTATATATCTCATCATCATCATCATCAGCCTGTAGAAGTCCACTGCTGGACATAGGCCTCCCCCACACGTTTCCAGGAAGAACGATTCTGAGCCCTTTCCATCCATCGACTTCCCGCGGTCCTAACAATGTCGTCAGTCCATCGGGTAGGAGGACGTCCTACGCTTCGTCTTCCGGTTCGTGGTCGCCATTCGGAACCTTTATTCCCCAACGGTTGTCGGTTCTACGAGCTTTATGGCCTGCCCACTGCCACTTTAACTTGCTGATTCTGAGAGCTGTCGGTGACCTTGGTTCTTCTACGGATTTCCTCATTTCTGATTCTACCTCGCAGTGAAACTCCCAGCATCGCTCTCTCCATAGCTCGTTGTGCGACTTTAAGCTTGTGTATGAGACCAATAGTTAGCGACCACGTCTCAGTGCCATAAGTCATCACTGGTAACACACACTGATTATAGACTTTCGTCTTGAGGCTTTGCGGTAACTGTGACGAGAAGATGTGCCGTAATTTCCCGAACGCTGCCCATCCGAGTTGGATTCGTCGGCTGACCTCCAACATATACCGGTACGGGTGCGACATGAGCATTTGACATAAGTTTCGTCTTACTCATGTTCATTTTAAGACCCACCTGTTGGGAGACAATATTGAGGTCTCTAAGCATTGTTTCTAGGTCTTCCAGCGATTCCGCCATTATGACTATATCGTCGGCAAATCGAAGGTGACTTAAGTGTTCGCCATTGATATTGATGCCATACCTATTCCAGGACACGAGCTTGAAAATATCCTCCAGTGCAGACGTGAACAGTTTCGGAGAAATTACATCTCCCTGTCTCACTCCTTTTTGCAACTGGATAGGATTTGTACTCTGGTCCTGGAGTCGGATAGTCATGGTGGAATTACTATATAGGCCTTTCAACACTTCGATGTACCGATAGTCAATTTGACACCGCTGGAGTGACCGTAACACTGCCCAGGTTTCGACTGAATCGAAGGCTTTTTCATAGTCCACAAACGCTAAACAAAGTGGCTGGTTATACTCTTCGGTCTTCTGTATAACCTGCCGGAGCGTATGAATGTGGTTTATGGTACTGAAGCCTTTTCGGGACCTGGCTTGTTCGGGAGGCTGGAAGTCGTCTAGCCTACGAGCGAGACGATTAGTAACTACTCTCCTTCAAAAGGGTGTTATCACCTTTCTTAAAGAACAGTACCACCACACTCCTGCTCCATGCCTCTGGCGTCGTACCCTCGAGGATGAGGATATCTATCTATACATGTAATAAAACTGTAGCCAAAGTGAATGAAAAAGAAGTACTTACCTATGTAAATCTAAGCGCGAACGAAGTTGCGGGCAAAAGTGATATATAATAAAAAAGAAAAAAATATATACCTGAATTTATTATATATTTTTAGGTGCAAGCTGATAATAATAATAATAATGCTGAACAATCCACACAGCATCATCTAGCCCCAAGCTAAGCAGAGCTTGTGTTATGGGTACTAGATGACTGATATACTTAATACAATACCTACATTACATGCATACATATTTTTTATTATACATAGAAAACACCCAGAACACCCGGAATAAATATTAGCAGATCGTACAAACATTTATCCCAAGGCGGGAATCGAACCCGCAACCTCCGCGTCGCAGGCGGACATTCGCCAGCCGCGCCACATCGGTCGTCATATGGAGAACTACGTCAAGTATAGGCTTGTGGGAGGAATGCTTAGATTGAAAAAGGAAGTATTGCATTCCTGTATTGTATTCCTGACCTTGATTATTTATTGTATAATTTTTAAATAAATCTGGGTATAACCTACGACAAAATATAATTTAAATTCTTAGGGCTTATTTTAAACTTAACATACCTAACGCTTTCGTTTATTCATAGCTCTAAATTACGTGTCCAAAGAACTTAGGTAGGTACATTCCTGTCAAATTAAGTATTTAAGTCTAATTTTATTTATTTTATACCTACATAATATTTTTCTTTAAACCTTTAAGTTTCTACATACTTATCTACATACCAATGTTGAAAATAACAGCGTAGGTAGTTACAACAACAAACACAACTTCCCTGGCTGACTAACCTAAAACTTTTAGGTATTTTATAGGCTAGTCCAAGTATGTGTACCTACCTACATATTATCCTGTTATTCTGATTAGGTTGATAATGAGATTTGTTTACCTCTGAAGTTTCCAACCATGAATTTCAGCGCTTGTGTAATTTAAATGATTACTAAGATAATCAAATACCATGAAGGTATCAACTTTAGGTAGATTATCGGATTGCGCTTGCTCAAAACCGATATCTACCTTATTTCTAATACTCATTTGTTATATTAAAATAACAACCTTCTAATAAAAACCTAATCAAATCACTTGGTGACGTTACGCTCCGTGTCGGACGAGTATCGCGAACAGAAACGCGGGGCGCGCAGTGGTTTGGCGGCTAGCGCTGGGCCATTGTGACGTCATCGCTTCCGTTCGCGCGGTCAGTGAATCTCGTTCGGTATTTTGCCCATAACTTAGTCAGTTTTGGTCGTAGAAAAAAAAATTTTGCATTTTATGTTTTAGTTTCTCAAGGCCTATAAAACTGCATTCATAGAAAAAACTGTGACGGGTCCCCATTAGACGTGCGCGCACACAATTAGATAAATACACCACTAAACAAGATTTAGACGTGAGTACTGACGAAGTCATAGATGGCAGCACTAGTAGCCTGCCAGACCTATCGATCGATAATACTAACGAGCAAGTAAAGAACCTCTTAGAGAAAATTGATCAACTACAAATTCAATTAAATAGTGCCAATGCCGAAATTAAACAGTTATCACTTGAAAATAGAGATCTTAGAAAAAATAATCATGAATTGGCCAAAAAAAATGTAATTTATAAAAAACTTGGAAATAGCCCTTCAAATATAAAATCTCCAACCGTAACGACAAGAAAACCTGTAGGCTCACCGCAGAATATAAGGACACATAGACAAACGCAAACGGATAGCATAACCCTCAAAGAGTTAAATAATATAATATAATATAATAATGCTGGACAATCCACACAGCGTCATCTAGCCCCAAGCTAAGCAGAGCTTGTGTTATGGGTACTAGATGACTGATATACGTAATACAATACATTACATAGATAGATATTTTTTATTATACATAGAAAACACCCAGAACACCCGGAATAAATATTTGCAGATCGTACAAACATTTATCCCAAGGCGGGAATCGAACCCGCAACCTCCGCGTCGCAGGCGGACATTCGCCTGCCGCGCCACATCGGTCGTCGGTATAAGAAACTTAATAATACTAAGCAGCAGAAACAAACACAAACAGAAATGGAGCCCCTTTTACTAATGGGAAATAAAGCTAAAATAATAGATAGAGAAACTCAAACTAACATAGGACCTGACAGACCAACTACTAGTAAAATAGATGTACAGACACAAACTACTACTGCTTCAGAAAGTAGCCAACAACAGAACACGTTTCAAATACGTAATATTGCCAACAATAAACAACACCAACAGCAAATGAAACATAAGTTGTTTGAATATAAACCAAAAATATGCATCGTCAGTAATAACAAACAAAACAGAGTGCTAATGATTGCACAAGACACACACAAGAATTCCAATATATGCCACTATTTGACTCCTAATGCAGGCGTCAAACAGCTACTACACGGTTTGCAGCCAAAACTGGTAGACTTCACAATAGAAGATTACTGTGTCATATTTGTCGGAGACGAAGACTTTGCAGAAGAAACATATACTAGTGAAATATTAGACTACATCAGAAAAACCCTACAACAAGTCACACATATAAATGTGATAGTATGTACACCGACCTACCATTACGGTCACAATAAAGAACAAATAAATCTTCAAATCCAACACTTTAATAACCTTTTGCATAAAGACGTACAATCATATAAGTATGCATACTTGTTTGATACGAATAGACATCTAGCTTACGACTATACTATGTTTCACAAACCTTCAGGAACAGTCAGTAACGCTGGAATTCGGTCAATCTTCCAGGGATTGGCCATTACCATTATGACAATAGAGAAAAATTATAGAGACTCGTCCAATCCAACATTTACCAATGTCAAATATGAAAATAGCAAAATCAGAATGGGGAGGCAGTTTTTTCTATGATAAAAACTTACTTGTCCTCCATCAAAATATTGCGGGACTTTTAAGTAAATCAGATTTATTATGATCTAAATGAATTTTTGAATGACAAATTAATGAACAAAATCTAACTATGTTGTATTATCTGATTGTATTATCCCTATTTAATTGATTGATGCCTGATTTTATTTTAGTTTCATTTCATTTTATGCTTTATTGATTGACATTATTATTGTTATAATTTTTTCCTTTTTTTTTTAATTCTGACATATTTTTAATTAACTATTGTAATTTCTATTTTTTATTTAATTATTTTCTTATTACCTTGATTTCTTAATAACCTAAAATAATGTAAATACCTATATTAGACATTGCACGCCTGATACGGCAGAATACATTGATACTCTAAATTATATAATACCACCTTTCTACCATGTATCTCATGCAATAAATGATTTGATTTGATTTGATTTGATCACCCCAACGAACTAGCATAAAAATAATTATTTTTCTTCTTTATGATACAATCTACTTATCCATCCGCATTGTTCGTTTGACGTTCGCCGGCTCAATAATAATAATAAAAATATTATAATAATAAATAATTCATTATGTGACACATTAGTGTCAACAGCGAGCCAACCCTGCGGGAGAAGGGAAAGCAGAGACCGGGGGGGCGGGGCAATCGTTAGCCTATTCCAGATCTTTAATTATGCTTATCCGACGGCGGCATCGCTGCGAATACGATTAGATTATCGGGCAGAGCCCATAAAAGTCGAAGCCGAGTCGAATCTTCAAACCAATTGTATACGCAGCAAGCATGGGCTCCTCACGGTTCCTGCTGGTCGCCATTATCGCCGTCACCGTCGGCGCCGACCGCTACCACCCTGACGGACGTCATCAGCCCACCGCTGCATCACGCACCGGCGAGAACTCCGCCGAGTACTGGTACAGCGAGGCGCAGGATGCCATCGCCGCGCGAGTCCAGCGAGGGGCGGCCGGCGCCATGCCCCCGGGCGGCGCGAAGAACGTCGTCATGTTCCTAGGAGACGGCATGTCCGTGCCCACGCTGGCGGCCGCGAGGACTCTGCTGGGCCAACGACGAGGCGCGACCGGCGAGGAGGCGCAGCTCTCCTTCGAGACCTTCCCGACGCTGGGCCTCGCCAAGGTGAGGCTTTCGTCAGTAAATCTTTCGCCCGATCTCATGGTACCCAGCTCTGACCGCGCATTCCCTGTCCGTAGACGTACTGCCTGGACGCGCAGATCCCCGACTCTGCATGTACGGCGACGGCGTACCTATGCGGTGTGAAGGCCAACGAAGCTACCCTTGGGTTGACGGGAGCCGTGGCACCGCGGGACTGTGCCGCCTCTACCGCGGAGGATGCGCGTGTCGACTCCATTGCAGCGTGGGCGCTGGAAGCTGGTCGCGATGTGGGTGAGTGATGCGCCTCTTCCTGTCGGCGGACGGTATGGATGAGTGATGGCTTTAGATGCTGACTCCTTGCAGGTCTTGTGACGACGACACGAGTGACGCATGCGTCACCGGCGGGCATGTTTGCTAAGTCTGCCTATCGTGATTGGGAAAACGACGCGGAGCTGAAGGCAGCGAACGTCGACCCAGAGCTGTGCCCTGACATCGCGCATCAGTTGCTGCGCATGTCACCTGGGGACCGCTTCAAGGTGAGGTACATTAGTATTAATAGTTAGTCAGTACAAGATGATACTTATGAATGAGTGTCCAATTGGGTAACAACCTTTCCCGTTTCCGCTGCTGAGCTGGCAGCTATTGTAGGCTAAATAATACGAAAAGCCACAGGTCTAGTAGTCCGGACAAAGGGTGATGAGAAAATCAGATCATTGTAATTTCTGCACACACTCATAAAAATGTACTCAGATAAAGCAAGCCGCTCGATTACGGCACACGCTCCTATAAATCTCTTGAGTTGTTGTGCTGTACGCTGAACGTACATCATTTCTTAAAAAGTTATTTTCTGAGATTTTGCAACCAAAAGTGAAACATGAGACAAAAACCTAGCTTTTGCTAGGTTCACCAAAACCATTTACTTACAGTTCATAAAAACATCTCGCGGTACCAAATTACGGTGTCAGCTAATTTGAAACGGGTGAGCCGTTTATCTGACATTCAAAAATGTTTCGATGCATTCGTAATTCAAAATGAGACCCGAACAGACCCGAACAACAAATACGAGAGCATCTTCGTATAAATCCGGCAGCCATTGCTGAAAGTTCGTATAGGTTCGTGTTACAAAATTATTGACTTAGCAAGTCGTCCTAATTCTATGGACTTCTAGTACAAATAAAATACGAAGATAGCCGAACACCAACCAAACAGCCATGAATGTTTGCTGGAACTGTTAGTCGTCGGTTTGACAATTTGCATACGAGATATTAGAGCTCCCGGTCGGGCTCCAGAACCGTTTGCCTCTACAGCGCAAGCTCGCATTTTTTGTGTTAATTTTATTTTTGACTATATAGGTAATTTTGGGTGGAGGACGGCGCGAATTCCGTACGAACGACACACAAGATGAAGAGGGAACGCAAGGACAACGCACCGATGGACGCGATCTCATCCAAGAGTGGCAAGACGATAAGCTGGCGCGTAATCTGTCACATGCCTACGTATGGCATGCAGAGGAACTACGAAGCTTAGCACTCGACCCACCTGAATATCTGCTGGGCCTGTTCGAAGGTACACATCTCCGATATCACCTGGAGGGAGACCTGACCTCCGAGCCGACTCTTGCCGAACTCACGGAGGTAGCGATCCGCTCGCTCAGCCGCAACGAGCAGGGCTTCTTCCTGTTCGTGGAGGCAGGACGCATCGACCACGCACATCACGATACCTACCCGCTCCTGGCGCTCGATGAGACCATCGAGCTGAGTGCAGCCGTGGCGCGTGCCACCGAAATGCTGTCGGAGGAGGACTCGCTGATCGTGGTGACGTCGGACCACGCGCACGTGATGGCCTTCAACGGTTACTCCCCTCGAGGCAACGACATTCTCGGAAAGTCTATCTACTACACTGACCACGACGGCGTGCCCTACATGACGCTCTCCTACACCAACGGGCCCGGCGCCATCGACAGCTCACGAAAACAAGTGGATGGGGTTCGGCCTGACGTAACCATGGATGAGGATTTCGGTGAGTACGGTACCTCACGAGCGCACTACTCGTAGATGGAGCTGGGATGATCGGTTGTTGTGTTGCATTGCAGGCAGAGTGAGCTGGATGACGCACGCCGACGTGCCGCTAGAGTGGGAGACGCACGGCGGCGACGACGTGGCGGTGTTCGCGCGCGGCGTGGCGCACGGCATGTTCTCCGGACTCTACGAGCAGAGCCAGCTGCCGCATCTGATGGCGTACGCGGCTTGCATCGGCCCGCAGGCACGAGCTCCTGCTTGCACGGAGGCGCCTGAGCCCGAGCCCGTGCCCGTGCCCGGTGGAGGAGCGATACTCAGCCGAGGAGCGCTGTTGCTGCTCACGCCGCTGCTGCTCGCCTTCATAAGCCTCTAGAAGTTTTCCTAGAATTTCATCGCACGGACTTCCTTGTAATGGATTTTAAAATTATGATCTTTGTATTATTTTCTTCTATTTCTTCGGGTATCTTATTTTTTCGGGATAAATAGTAGCCTATAATTGTTAATCCAGGTTGCAATCTATAATTATTCCAAATTTCATCCAAATCGGTCCTCTGGTTAGAGCGTGAAAAAGTAACAAACGTACATCCATCCATCCATCCATTGCTGTTTTGCTCCCTACGTCGGCAATGCCAGTCATTGAACGCAGCATTGTATTCCGCACCCGGTCGATGCGTTTGAGGCCGAGAATATTACGTTCCATTGCCCTCTGGCAAATCTTAAGCTTGGATTTTTGCGACTCTGTCAGTGACCAGTAGTCTGAGCACCGTAGGTTAGCACGGGCAGGATACACATGTCGATGAGTTGGCGCTTAAGTGACAGCGGCAGGTCGCCTTTCATATGCTGTATCATGGACCAGTAGCTCTTCCAGGCGTTCGCGATACGGCGACCGATTTCCTTGTCCTACCTGTTTTCGAAGCTTGCTAACTGGCCCAAACAGATGTACTCATCGACGTACTGAATAACCTGCCATCTACCTCGACCCTACGTTTCGTGCTATTTATTGGTCATGACTTGAGTCTTCGACCGGTTTAAGTAAGTAAGCAGAGAGTACAGGTAAGTATTTAAAAGTGCACGGTCTCTGGAAGCTTTATAATGATGACACATGTCTGTTATCAGGAAGCTTTTCTTTTGAATTACAAAAATGTTATGTAACTACTATTTAAAATAAACAACAGGGTGTTGTAAAGTATTCTAAACTGATATAATTTTTATTTAATTAATAAATTTTACTCTTATTACAAAATATTTAGTTTGATTTCACTATATAACATTATAAGACTTAATAATTGACCCAAACTATGGCCGGAACGTAATGCTATCTTCATATTTTACATAATGTTTTGGGTTTACTGGTAAAAGTTGTGTCTACCTGAGCAAAGTAGTAGCAACATCGCTGTGACACCGCGATATCTGAAACCGATTATTTAACATTATCTACACTAATCTACACTATAATCTACACTAATAATATTATAAAGAGGAAAGATTTGTATTTTTGTATGTTATGAATAAAGTCAAAAAGTACTGGACCGATTTTAATAATTCTTTTTTCATTAGAAAGCTACATTATCACTGAGTAACATAGGCTATATTTTATTTTAGAAAAAAATAGCGTTCCGTAAAATATTTGGGTTTTTCAGACACAAGGTGTAAAAAATCAACCAGAAAAGTTACTTATTTTGCGTACGCTGCCTAAACTGTAAAAGATAGAACCATAAAATATTCTAAACAATTGTAGATCTTATAAATATCTACAAAAAAGTCCGCAACACACTATACCTATCTATGTCGAGTGAGGCACAACAACCATTTTTTTATTTAAAAATCTTAAATTTTTTTTGGACTACATTTAAACGCATTTATTTTACTCATACTATTAATCCCTATCGAAATAAATTATTTTATCACTAAGTACAGTTCATGTAGATAATATTTGGTCTTAAAATGATTAGAATTGGACGTTTGGTTTTGAAGTTATGGCGAAATTAAAATATTACGATTTCTGCTGCACGGCCCGTTGCGAAGTGAGCGTCACCAAGTTGGGAGTGCGCGTGCAGGGGAGTAGTTTAGATCTATGAGTAAGGTACCCACGCGGCTCCGACGCGAGGTCGGCTCCCTACGCAGGTGTTTTATAAAAAGGACATTAATTCATAATGTAACATAGTTTTATGACAAAATCTATACAAATAAATAAAATTGAAGTGTCTGTTTGTAATATTAAAATAACGCTTTTTACTACATGCATAGGAATGTATATACGATACATATACCAAAATATCATTTTTTTAAATTTTTGTCTGTCTGTCTGTTTGTTCCGGGTAATCTCTGGAACGGCTGGACCGATTTCGACGGGACTTTCACTGGCAGATAGCTAATGCAACAAGGAGTAACTTAGGCTATTTTTTATCCCGAAAAATAACGGGAACGGATAAAAACTGCCACGCGGGCGAAACTGCGAACGGCCGCTATTTTATGCCGTATTAACGCCATCTGTTGGCGACATCGAGTACTACTTCAGTTAAGATTTGTAAGTAAATCGTTTTCTGTCATCTTTGGAAGCAACATTGTATTTTCATTTTAATTGTTTTTCTAGTGTTATTCTAAGTTCTGATGAGTAATTTTGGTGGTATTTTAACCATAATTACTTGAGGTCTTAGCACAAGTGTGAACAATTGAAATGAAAGTGTGTTATGAGGCATCCTGATTTGAACGAAAATGTTTCCCTTTGGTTTTGAAGAAAAACGCCATCTTTTTCTTCAAAACCGATGACGGCTGACTTTACTTTTTTACCGACTCGACTTGACTAAAAAGAATTTATTCAATCCACACTTGACATTGGCAAAATTGTCCGCAAGACGGACAGATGCCAAATTGAACCAAATTGAAATGGGACCACACGGGAAGCACCAGCTTTGACTCATAACTCACAGAACTCATAGTTGAGCCACCGCTAGCGAGCACTCACGCACCGCACGGCACTGGGCCGCCGCACGGCACGGCACTCGGCCGCGCTTATCGTTGTTATCGCTTAGGAAGCACTCGGCGCTGACAGCTCCTCAGAGCGCAGATAGAGCAGCTGACGCGTGACGTCACGCAGAGACGCCGCGCCCAGAGAGGCTCAGTGAGGCCGCCGCTGCGAGGACTGCAACATGCCTCTCTACAGCACTGCGCCATGCATCCTTCTTCTGCTGGTCCACTTCTCGCGGGGTGAGTCACTCACTTGGAGATCAACGAAGCCCCTGAAGCGGGACCTGAAGGTGGAGGGTAGCTTACTGGAGCGTTATTTATCGACGGATTTCAATCATATTTGTAAAGCATCCTACTTCATTCATCCTAAACAAGATATTTTGAAAAAAATCCTAAATGGGGGACTGAAGAGGGGAAAAGGGGAAAATTTTCTGTAGTTTTTAAGTTTTTTATATTTTTCAGAAAATGTATACTTACCAACCAGACTACGCAGTGGTTTTCACTAGACGAACCCGTAGACACGATGACGAGATTCGACTTTCTAGGACCAAAGAAACGCAAAAAATCCCTAAAACTTGTAAAACTATTAAAAAGTCTGCATAGTTAAGTGAGGTGTACTGTTCTCACAGAACCACTAGTAATAATAACAATAATTAAATTTATCAAACTAAACGACGAGAACACCGTAACGGGGGTCAAAGTAAAGTGTATTCATTTACCGAATTACAAGTATAAGTAGGTATGGTATCCCCTCGTTCCCTTCTCCTAGATTAAGTCTAGAATATCATTTTTGCTTGCATCTTCAATGCACTTCTTAAATTATAAGATTCGCTGATTCAGCCGTCTCCAATCGAACGGCTGCTATCGCTCATTATCCTTTAAATTCTTTCTTTAAAATATATGCAGGAAGATGACCTTGTACGAATAAGACGGTTTATTTTTTAAGGGGACGTCTACCACAAGGCGTCTTGGAGGCACGCTAAAGGAGGATTCCGAAGCGAAGCGGAGTCGGACCCCGAGTACTGGTACAGCGAGGCGCAGGATGCTATCTCCGCGCGAGCCCAGCGAGGGGCGGCCGGCGCCATGCCCCCGGGCGGCGCGAGAAACGTCATCATGTTCCTAGGAGACGGCATGTCGGTGCCCACGCTGGCGGCCGCGAGGACGCTGCTGGGCCAACGACGAGGCGCGACCGGCGAGGAGGCGCAGCTCGCCTTCGAGGCCTTCCCGACGCTGGGCCTCGCCAAGGTGAGGCCTTCGCCGGTGAACCCCTCGCCCGATCCCATGAAACCCGGCTCTGACCGCACGTTCCCCGTCCGCAGACGTACTGCGTGGACGCCCAGGTGGCCGACTCGGCGTGCTCGGCCACCGCGTACCTGTGCGGCGTCAAAGCCAACTACGGCACTCTCGGCGTGTCGAGCGCCGTGCCGCGCGGCGCGTGTGCGGAGGCGCGGGACGCGGCGCGCCACGTCGACTCCATCGCCGCGTGGGCGCTCGCCTCCGGCCGGGACGTGGGTGCGTATGCGGGGCGCGGGGCGCGGGACGCGGGGCGCGGGGCGCGGGACGGGAGGGTCGCGACCGGCGCGCACTGAGCTGGCTGGGCGCGTGTTGCAGGCGTGGTGACGACGACCCGCGTGACGCACGCGTCGCCGGCGGGTGCGTACGCGCACAGCGCCGAGCGCGACTGGGAGAGCGACGCCGACGTGAGCGCCGCCTGCGCCGGCACTCAAGCGCAGGATGACATCGCGCTGCAGCTGATCACCGCTCCCCCGGGGAACCAATTCAAGGTACCTGCGACCCGGGACCCGTCATCGCATCGTGACTTCGACCCGTCTCGGCTTCTTGACGATTCTCGATTCCCTTGGCGGCGCTTCGCGCACTACCTATGTTCCTTCTGCTCACGATTTTATTTCGACCGAGCCTCGAACTGACTTCTGACAATCCCTGCGATTTAGCTTATTCCTGAACCACAAAACCATCACGCTCTCGTTGTTTTACATTTTGTGAAGTCTTTACGCGATCCGATTCCTCGTGTGTTACTTTTTTACTCCCTTGTGAACCTCGATATATTAATCGACTTTTTGTACTATACTAACATATATTTTCTTTTAACGTGTTCATACAATTGAACGAAACGTATCGATCTCCGGGCCACAGGTGATTCTAGGCGGCGGTCGGCGTGAGTTCCTGCCGGAGGAAAGCGGTGGCCGACGCCGTGATGCGCGGGACCTGCTGGCGGAGTGGCAGCATGATAAGCAAGCGAGGAACCTCTCCTGCGCCCTCGTGTCGGACCGCGAGGGACTCCTGGATGCCGCGCGCCAAGATCCCGACTATCTGCTCGGCCTCTTCGCGGATACCCACATGCGATACCGAGGCGAGGCCGACCCTCGTCTCGAGCCCTCGCTAGCCGACCTCACGGAGGTGGCGATCGGCGCCCTCGCCACCAACGAAAGGGGGTTCTTCCTGTTCGTGGAGGGAGGGCGCATCGACCATGCGCACCACGAGAACATGGCGCGACGCGCCCTCGAGGAGACGCTGGAGCTGAGCGAGGCCGTCGCCCGCGCTACGCGGCTGCTCTCCGACGAGGACTCGTCGATCGTGGTCACGTCGGACCACGCGCACGCGATGTCCTTCAGTGGATACTCGGAGCGCGGTACCGACGTGCTCGGCCCCTCGGACCAGGCGGGAGATGATGGCGTGCCCTACATGACGCTCTCGTACGCGAACGGACCCGGCTACCGCGCGTCACCGGCGGAGGGCGACGGTCGCGACGACCTCACGCAACAGGACTACCGTGAGTCATTTTCGACTTCTCCTCTTGTGCTCCTTAGCGGTGTTGTCGTCGCGGTCACGTCATCGGTTCTGTGGTTGTGTGCAGATGATCCCGAGTTCCGGTTCCCGGCGAGCGTGCCGCTGGAGTCGGAGACGCACGGCGGCGACGACGTGGCGGTGTTCGCGCGCGGCGTGGCGCACGGCATGTTCTCCGGACTCTACGAGCAGAGCCAGATGCCGCATCTGATGGCGTACGCGGCTTGCATCGGCCCGCAGGCACGTGCTCCGCACTGCGTCGCGGCTCACGACCAGGAGAGAGGGAGCGCCTTCTAGAAGTTTTGAATGAACCATGGAGCCAGTGGTAGCCACCGCGAATATAGACTGTTATGCAAATCCAGAAAAAAGTAGAATGTTACTTCTAATGTTGCACGCCTTAGGAATGTTTATTTCAAAGTTTAACGAGATTAAAAAATAAATACAGATTCGCAATGCTTTTGATCCGGGTCGGGACTTCATGAGTGAAGATCGTGATCATTGGACGTCTTTGTAATGGAGGGGACGGCTTATCTCTAGCACGTTTTTTAGTGGCTTATTCGACCACATCGAAAGACTAGCCACTTCTTTAAGCTGGTCAGTCTATTTTTTGCTGGTTTTGATCCTCAATCGATGCACGCCATCGATGATCTTTATAACTTAAACGGAAGAGAAAGTCTCATAAGTGGGTGGTGGGTGGGGTTAGAAGGGATGAGCAGCATCGCGCGGCCTGAGGCCGCCCTCGCGTCGCCTCCGCCTCGGAGCTCGGTGCCAAATGCTCGTCATCAGTCGAGCGATCACTATCGCTCTGGTAGAGGTGCTAGAGGTAGGTAGTGAGTGAGCTAGGTAGGTAGGTTGAACAGGAAGTACGCGATCCTCCCGGCATCGGCACGTCGAGCGCCGAGATGCGAGATGCGAGATGCGAGATGCGAGATGCGAGATGCGAGGCTGCGAGACGAGTTGGCGCGCGGCCAACGCTGCATCGGAGATCCAGCTGCTGCAACATTCAATACCACTTAGCGGAGAATGCGAATGAAGCCTTGGAGGCGCTTCCCGTTCACTGGCAGGGTCAAGTCTCCCACCAGACCGATCAAGGTTGATCACCTTAATTGCTATTTCATATATGTAGTGTACCATGCTGTAAGGGATATTATAATAACCCCTTAGAGAAGTTAAATAGTGAGGTAGTAGCTAGGTTAATAGAGGTAAAGTAGTAACTGAACCCAAAAGGTGCTAATTCTGCAACTGGTTAATTAATTAATCAAATAAATTTACGTGATATTATTCAAGAAGTAAATATGAAATAAGAAATAAGTACGAACGTGTTGATTTTTGACCAAAGACAAAATGCTTACGCATTCTGTAGGCAAAGGAACCGGACGATGCTACTGGCTCGTGCACTTGTACCATGATAGAGCTAGTGCTCTATCAGGTAGTGGAGAGCGACCCCGCTTTCCTAAGGTCATAGGTTCAATTCCGGTTGTTTTTCTAGTCAAAAATGTATGTGCGCGGTGCAAGAGTAACTTTTGGCAAACGATAAAATAAATCATCGTATTGTGATGAAACCAGTTATTACTGTAGCAGCGGCGATGGACTTGCAACTCGTCACGTCTGGAATACCGACTACTACGAATATGTGCCAAATGTGATATAAATGATTTATGTGCCATAAATCATTAGATAATAGTAAATATAATAATAATAATGCTGGACAATCCACACAGCATCATCTAGCCCCAAGCTAAGCAGAGCTTGTGTTATGGGTACTAGATGACTGATATACTTAATACAATACATTACATACATAGATATTTTATTATACATAAAATACCCAGAACACCCGAATAAATATTAGCGAATCTTACAAACATTTATACCAAGGTGGGAATCGAACCCACAACCTTCTGCGTCGCAGGTGGACATTTGCCCGCCGCGCAAAATGTGGGTAGGTACCAAATGTAGGTACTATCTGGACGTACCTTATACTTAATAAGTACCTATAAGTAAGTACTTATTTAAGTAAAAGTAACTTTTCTTACAGATCCTACTAATATTATAAACGCAAAAGTTTGTAAGTATGGATGGATGGATGTTTGTTACTCTTTCACGCTCTAACCAGTAGACCGATTTGGATGAATTTTGGAATAATTATAGATTGCAACCTGGATTAACATATAGGCTACTTTTTATCCTGAAAAAATAACGGGAACGTGAAAAAACTGCCACGCGGGTGAAGCTGCGAGCGGCCGCTAGTTTTGAATAAGTTCATCTATCCATAAATTTTATGACAGTGTAGATGTAGACGCTTGTCAGCGCCGCTCTATATACTTCATGTTTTCTGTCAGCGTGTCTAATTAAATAAATATATTATGAATTATTTTTATTGTGAAAAATGAGTGCACAATGTGATTGCAATTATTTATTTCCCTCGCGCGGAGCAGCCACTAGGGCGCGCCTGATCTAACGTATCGGAGCGTGAGGCGTGAGGCGTGAGGCGTGAGGCGTGAGGCGTGAGGCGTGAGGTATGAGGCGTGAGGCGGCGGCCTCGGCGCACGCGGCGATGTAACGAGCCTCGTGACGTCAGCCTCGGGGTAGGGAGAAGGACGTCCCTTCGTTCTTGTCAGCGCACATTAATCTCAACGCAAATGTAGTGAACGTGGCGCACGCGGCGGCGTGCGAGTGCCAAGTGCCAGCCGCAGCAACCTTATAGCTGTAGCAATAAAGCTCACTTCATCTCGCTGCTAGCCAGCTTCCCTGAAAAATTGTAAGGGTCTCGATTATAAACGTGGATTTAAATCCGAGGCGACGCATTCGATTACTCGCACTCGCACCGTGCACTGTGCACTGTGCACAGTGCAGCCACTCGATGCGTAACTCTAATTAAATTGCTCGATATTGATATAGTACCTACACATATAAGTAATGTTCTTTCATGTTCAACCGAGTGTGCATTTGATATTAGATTTAAAACGGAGATTTATTTTTTTATGAAATAATTAGATTCTGATCCTGTCTAACAATACTAAGGTTAGATCATAGATAAGGATAGGTTTCAAGTACCTACTAGGTCGGTTAAATCCAGAGATGCAAAGGTAGCGGTGGCTGGTGGTCTAATTTAACCGAATCGAATAAAACTCGCGATCGGCGATGACCGAACTTTGCCAATTACACAAATTGCCCGGCGCTCATTACCCCGCGCCCCGCGCCCCGCGTCCTGCGGGGGCACGTCCCCCGTCACATCAGTATTCATTAAAAGCGCAATTAGCGGAGTGCATAGCCCCGCGGAGTGCTGCATTCCTCTCAAAGTGAAACATTACGAAAATGTCATTCGTCAAAATTTCCCCGAAGACCGCGACGTCGTCGTTGGAGTCCGGGCTCGGAGCGGTCCCCTCCCCCCGTGCCCCGCCCGCCAGTCGGTAGTCGTGCGGCGGCGGCGGCAGTCCCGGGCGCGCCGCCGACAGACGAGCACGTGCGCATCCCGTCTGCGTGCTCATGGACAAGCGCGGCATAAACTTTACGATCTCACTCGCAGTTTGGGATCGTATCTTTACAGCCGATGCGAACTAATGTTCAGAAGTTTCGTGTTGACGGGGGATATGAAAGTTCGTGATGTGTGTTAGTGAGAGTGACTTTTTAAAACTGCAGTAAATTAGTTAACTTACTTGATTAGGTATGTATAATTAATTATAAGTCTATCTTGTTACAATGATTTAATAATTGATCACATTAACGATTCTCGTAGCTTAAAAAAAAAAGGTAGGTATTCAGCGTCCGGCCCCACGTTGGGCGCCACTAAATTTGTATTATAATTGTATTATGAAACTAAATCGCAAAGATTATTACAACTTATCAATCTAATTTAAGTACAGACCGGCATCACACAACTTATTTAGTACTAACTTTTGCTTAGGTTACGGTGATGGTAACTACTAACATTTTAATCTTGGAACAGATTCTCAAAATAATGTTTATCACCAAACGATTAGCACAACACAGATGCCGGGTCAGTTATGGCAATTTATAGTAGAGCCTACCTTCTTTTCAGCATACATTTTATGAATTAAAAATATTTAACTGCAGCATATGATGTAGATGTACCGGCGGCAGCGTGCCGCTTAGTGACACTACACTCTTGTGTATCATTCTTGGAGGTGATTTTTGGTGTTGTTAGTAAAGTTATAGTTTTATTAGAGACGTGACACTATATTATTTTTGACATGGAACATTTCTTGTTTGTATTAATGCCAGCTATCGATCTTTATAAGAATAAAATAGCTGTATATTTTGTAAAGATTCGAAATACCGATGGTATTAAATTGATGAACCGCCTACTACGCCTTCCTACGCCTTGGTGCTATTGTCTATTTTCAAAAAAACGAACACTCACACTACAGTCTAAGGAGCAGACACTAAGGTTTATACATTTCATAACTTTGTATGTTATATATCACAGCATGGTTTTATTGTTTATTTTTATTATGTACCCTTAAAGGTTTACTGTAAATGTTGTACCACCATTTTGATGATTACTTTATTGAATGGTATTTGAATGGTATTTATTGTACCTACCTAGTGCAGCCGACCGTACTAACCCGCCTCGTACCTACACACCTATACCTACACCTACACCTACGCACGCACATACTACATGAGGAGTAACATACTGCTCTCCTAACATGGTCAAAGGTGTTCAAAACACCGTTGTAGGTGTTCAATACTACTATAGACTATATGCGAGCACTTGTCAAACAACCTCAACTAAAACAAAAGAAGGACATTATTTATTCATTACAGTTTTTCTTCTTCTTTTCTTCATAATAACAATCCTCACTACGACCTCAAGAAATGTTGGATAAAATACTAACTATAAAATAGAACTTTTAGTAACACTAAGAAAACAAATAAAATGAAAACTCATCTTTTTTCCGAAGATGATATAAAACCCCATTACAATTGTAAGTTGCAAAAATGTGTCAGTGGAAAGATCTGACAGATATCAAATTCTAACTGAAATATTGTTTGTCGATATCCCTCGGGAGTTAGAGAGCGCTGCATGTCAGCCGTCACGGCAGCTCTGGAGGAAGGAAGGCTTTCCTGGATAGTTCCCTACTCCCGCTTAGTTCACATTCATAGAAAATGCTCCTTGGGTTTGGCTCGCCACGCACCACGCGCCACGCGCCACGCGCCACGCGCCACGCGCCACGCGCCACTCCGTAGTCATCTTCACCAAATAAGAACGTGTCACAAAGTAGTCGCGCGGGACACGTTTTGAAGGAACATTGCTTATTCATTCAATATCTCAGAGCATGTTCACAGCCTACACCACTTGTTGTAGAGATTTGAAATTTGACAGAAAATAAGAAGTAAATTGGTTTCATGATCGGTCTTACCGCATCGCAAGCCTCGTGTACATGACATTGTGTTTACTTGCATAGTGCGAGTGACGTTAGGCAGGTACATACGTCCGGTGTAATATCTACATCTCGCTGTAACGAAAAAGGTAAAGCAACAATTATACAAAACAAGCGAGAGCCGAAAACAAACATAAATTCAAATAACAATTGTATTCTCGCACAAAGGAGAAACAAAAAGGAACGGAGACGTCACTCGGACTCGGCACAAAGGCACGAGTGCAGCTGCAGGTACCTACACCTACACCTACACCATGTAGCGCAAACACCTCGCCCACGCAGCCGTGTGCTCGTGTGCTCGTGTGCTCGTGTGCTCGTGTGCTCGTGTGCTCGTGTGTGCTACCGACAGACGAGATACGAGAAACGAGAGTTCAGCCTCCGAGGCAGCTCGGGCCCGTGGGCTGGACGCAATATTAGCGAAGAGGACAGTGCGTCATTAATAAAGAGGCAGCGGCCACCGCAGTCCCCGCTCGACTGAGCGCTCTCCACTCGGTGTGCTTTATTGACGATCATGTGTCTCTCTCCTTACCGCTGGCTGCACTGATAGTACAATCATGATTATTATGTCCAATAATCTAAGCTCATCAAAGTATTCTAGAAGATATCACCGTGTTCGGTGAATACCCTGTATAGGGAAACGTCCTTCCCAATATTAACTAACACTTACCTTCTCATTTTATGCCGCAAAGTAATTATATGTAGATTAATCGATCACAATTACTAATTACTTGACTTGTCATCTTAATAATAGTAACGTTACGTTAGTTAAACATAACAAGGAGGAGGTAACGTCCTTGAGACGTCCCCTTGCGAGTAGCCGGTTCAAGGAGTGCACGGACCTCTTCATGCATCGCCTTCGCGCTCCGAACCCAAGCTATTACACGAAAACCGCAGAAAATCCTCGTCCCGTTGGTAAGCGCTCGTGTAGTGCGTAGTGCGTAGTGCGTAGTGCGTAGTGCGTAGTGCGTAGTGCGTAGGTGTTGGCATAGTCTGATCTTCCAAGCCCCTCTGATTCTCTCTGTTCTCGGCTCTATCCCAACATATTATTATAATTATATTTGTAAATTTCTCACACGGTACTATTTAGCTCCATTGGTTTAGTGACTTGGTTTGCTATAATATGAAATAATCACTACTGTTGATAAATGATCACTATGCAATGTAAATACGAATGTAAAACCTATCCTGTTAGTAGTTTTATCTCGGAACCTTCACGGCCGATAAAAAGCAAGGTCAATGCCTTACCTACTATTGAAACCGACGCAAAAGTAATGATTAACTATCACTTACTGTATAAATATAGGTATTTTAATGGATCGATTTGGAAAACGTCGATAAACAATCGTAGGAACCGAATCACGTGCGCCTTCTACAGTGAATTGCTAATCACACAGATTCTAAGAATGATTCTAATTACAGAAATAGGATTCGATAAGTATCCAAAATAATTTGCAACTCATGCCCTAACGATAATGTTAATCGCTTGGCACAGGTAATTTTTTGAAGTGTAGGGTCCATACAAATAAATGTATAAAAAATAATTAATATAGTTATCTATAATAATTTTATAAGATTCATATCCTGCCTGACTGACTGACTGACTGACGTACCGCTGCTCGAAGATCGGGGTAAATACACGTCTTAGCCCGCGCCTCTAAGCAAGGAAGCTCTGAGAGTTTATCCAGGACTAGGGTGCAGCAGGGATCGGCATTTGTATAAAGATCTCTTACGCTTCACGCAACAAAGGTAATTGCGATTTCACCTCAAATAATTGAAATAGAAACATTGAGTGCATCTCTCTCGCGCATGCATCGCATCGAACTAGTGAGGGCACCGTCACAATGTGACATCAAGTGTCAAAATGATCTTCATTGCTTTAAGACAAAGTGAAGGTCAGAAGGCATTTACTCCATATTATTATAATAGAGATCACTAAGACTCGTGTTACAGCTGGTGTTAGGCGGCATGCGGCATGCGGCATGCGGCATGCGGCATGCGGCATGCGGCATGCGGCATGCGGCCCTGCCTCGCGGCAAGCCGTGTTGTGGCGCGCCCAACAAACTAACGACGACGTTCCTACCGGTTTTAATGAACTTTATCTTTTTTACAAAAATAATATAGCATGAAGCTCCAGGGTAGCGCCAGTCTTAACTGAGGTGAAATAATATAGCATGAAGCTCCAGGGTAGCGCCAGTCTTAACTGAGGTGAAATAATATAGCATGAAGCTCCAGGGTAGCGCCAGTCTTAACTGAGGTGAAATAATATAGCATGAAGCTCCAGGGTAGCGCCAGTCTTAACTGAGGTGAAATATCTTAACGTAATTATGCTAAGAGCACCCGCTGAAGTTCAAAGCATCCGGCACTCCACCTACCTACGCCTACGCTTCTAACTAATCATAATAATGCTGGACAATCCACACAGCATCATCCAGCCCCAAGCTAAGCAGAGCTTGTGTTATGGGTACTAGATAACTGATATACTTAATACAATACATTACGTACATAGATATTTTTTATTACACACAGAAAACAACCAGAACACCCGGAATAAATATTTGCAGATCGTCCAAGCATTTATCCCAAGGCGGGAATCGAACCAGCAACCTGCTGCGTCGCAGGCAACATTCGCCCGCCGCGCCACATGGGTCGTCAAGCTTGTGTTTTAATTTCTATTTTTATTTAATTTCAGGTAAGTTCCTGATTTGAAAGCATAGTGATGTGACTAGACGAACAAGTGTAGTGATGTGCATCGCGTGACGTGCCTACTAGTGAAGTGACAGTGAGCTCTGTGTGGGGAGTGGAGGCGGTGGCGATGTGGATGCGTATAGCAGGAGCAGCAGCAGCAGCAGCAGCAGCAGCAGCAGCAGCAGCAGAGTAGCGAGGCGCGATGGCGGACGACAACACCATCATCGAAGGCACAGTCAAGTTCCGCGACGGAAAGAAGGTAAGCCTCTCCGATATTATTAATTGTGGTAACAAAAAAGGCTATAGTAGAGGCTAAAGCTCGATAAGAATGAAAAAAAAAATGAAAAATCGTCATCGCAGCCGTCTAAGTAAGTCCACCGCTGGACAACGATAAGGCAGCGCGCTTGGCGCGGCGGAGGCGCCCTCGGGTCTGCCAGGAGACGCAGCTGCCCGCCTCCTCATGCATCATCTCACTCGTCTCCTACGACATCCGCGTGTCAGGGAAGGAAAGGCTCCTATTCTAAGCCTACACTATAAAAGTGAAGAAGAAAGAATTGTTCCACTCTGCCCCACCAAGGCGCCCCACTAGTGGGGCAGAGTACACAGCCTTAAAATTTGTAGTGGAATCTGCCCCACTAAGTCAGTTTAGTGGGGCAGATTCCTACTACTTTAAAGTTAGGTGTATTCTGCCCCACTAGGGCTGGCACTTGAGTTTGTGTAGATGGATTTACTCATATTGTACCTACTATCTGTCTATTTAAGTTAAATGTAGCTTTGGTGTTATTATTAAGTAGATTACATTAGGAGTACGTAATAAGTATTAGATGTGGTATATAGGTAGTTTACTAAATGAAACTAAAAATATTCTTAGGAAATTAGTTATTTGTTTCTTGAATCACAGATCAATAATTAATGCTCTCGAAGGTTGCACGTTTAACTTGCAACTCTAAAAATTTACAGTTTAAGTTTATTTCAAATACATGTATTTAAATATTTTATTACGGATCGCCAAGAAATAATACACAAGACTAAACTCAAACCAAACAATGTCCCGCCGCCCCGCCCCGTGCTTGTGACCCACAGCTAACACACCTATTCAAAATCTATAATAATATAACAGAAAAATAATGGGATAAATTCAACGACCAATATTAAGTAGGTAAATAATACAATAATATGCGATGCTTTTGGAATTAAAACTTATCTATGTGAAAGTAAGCAAGATAAGAGTATCCTAGCTTCGGCCGTCAGCTGTTCAATAAAAGTAGGATAATGTTATAACAGTGTGCTTGTTGTTGTTGCAGTGGAAGTCGCGATGGTGTGTGATGCGGAAGCTGTCTCCGGCGGCAGGTGAGCGCACACCCCCACACACACCCTACACAATAACAAACAGTAACATGGAACATGGCAAGGCTAACGATTATCTTATCAATAATAATCATATGCAAAAATAAAAACATAAAACGTATCTACAAAAATGTTGGTTTCACAGAAGCGGTAAGTTGTTGAAGTTGAAAGCTATAAGAGATGGAGTTTGTTCTCAGGATCTATCATTTTAGAGTTGGAAAAAATTGCATTCAAAGTTTACTTTTCATACAAATCGGAACCGGATATTTTCCTAAAAATAATTGATTTCTTACAGTTCTGTCCGATTGGGAGTTCCAACTCCCTCCCGCAGACCAATCAGACTGGATATTTTTTTTGAAAATAATCGATTTCTTCCCAATTTTTAGACCAATTCAAATAAGATCAATTTTGAAACACCCCTGTGTAGAGTACTTGGTAGGACACGGCATTTATCTCCATAATGCGCTCGCCTGAGATCATTCTCAATCTAAGATAGCTCCATCCTGCGAGGGATAGGAAGCTGGATGCTGCATGGTCCAAGTACTGCAGTACTGGTACAGTACAAGCTGCGTACGTACAGACGCGCGCCCACTACCTAATGCTTCCATCGATCAGAACAATTATACTCGTTACCTATTCACAACATTCATTATTTAGTAAACAATTGAAATTCAACAAATAATAAAATAAATATTGATGCACATTTACACAACACCTGGCGGATAGAATATTTATGTACATATATTTTTTTGTAAACACATCCTTACAACATGTAACAGCCAGGATAATTACATGTGAATCTTCATCAAATATGGCGATTGAACGTGCGCGGGCGCAGGAGCGTTGAATGTAAACTACAATAATGATGACTTGTACGTCGTGTCAAGCATCACTCCACTCCACATGTTATTGTACGCGTATCGTATAGTGAGCTCGTTAGCATCACTGTACATGTTATTGTACGCGTATCGTATAGTGAGCTCGTTAGCATCACTGTACATGTTATTGTACGCGTATCGTATAGTTTGCTCGTTAGCATCACTGTACATGTTATTGTACGCGTATCGTATAGTGAGCTCGTTAGCATCACTGTACATGTTATTGTACGCGTATCGTATAGTGAGCTCGTTAGCATCACTGTACATGTTATTGTACGCGTATCGTATAGTGAGCTCGTTCTCATCACTGTACATGTTATTGTACGCGTATCGTATAGAGAGTGAGCTCGCTGATGACTCAATGAGAATCGAACGTTAAATATACATCTTTAGTCATAAAAGCTACCAATATATATAGATATCTAAGAATAAATCCCGATTATCCCGATGGATTATCTACGAGGATGTGTGTATTCAGATTGCTCAAGTGTGTTAGATATTTTTGTATCGTCCGCCTCGAAGGGCAACGCTTCCTCTAAAGCTTTTTAGCTAATGCAACGCGCAACAGCAACCGTGATGATGGCTAAATGGATAGTTGATTGGTGCATTTCTCGGTCGAAGAGACGGCGTCGCTGACGCGCGACTGTCGGTGTCAGTGTGAGTACGAGTCATAGAGTCCATACGTATTCTTTAGGTAGGAATGGGGGTGTGAGTGTGATCTAATTGAGGACGGTCTAATGTCGCGATGTTGCGATAGTAAAGCGCAATAAGCAGCTCCTGTAATATCAATTCTCTGAAGGTGACGCGATGTGACGTCACGACGACGTCGCCCTGCTGTGCCCACACTCCACAGTGTACACACGTATTGTACCTGTTGTATTGTAGTAGAGTCTGCTCCGTGAAGTTGCAAAGTTGTAGCCTTCGTTAATGTTTGAGTTATCTATGTTAACGTGGAAGCAACTATATACTGTACAAAACCGACCAAGGGTTCCGTACGGAAAAAAAAATCACGTTTGTTGTATGGAAGTCCCCTTAAATATATATTTTATTTTTTAGTATTTGTTGTTATAGTAGCAACAGAAATACATCATCTGTGAAAATTTAAACTCTCTCGTTATCACAGCGGAGTCTTAGTAATAGGGTCAAAATCAGTTCGGTACTTTTGTAAAAATTGAAGTAAATTTTGTTTTGAAACTTTAAGTAAAGTATTTATCGCATATTACCTTTATTATTATTTATTTTATTCCCAAGCTTTATTTACCCGACTCGCGTAAAACATGTAGGTACAGTACACTTGTACATGTTGTATAGATAGTGCTGACAACCGTACACTTGTGATGTGGAACTGTCGCTCCGCGCAGTAACCGGAGCCTCTGCGCCTCGTCCTCGCCTCGCCGAGCCACGGACTGCGCTCCCTTCTGTCACTTCAGCTAATGAGTCGCAGACGTGACATGACGCCACGCCACGCCACGCCACGCCACGCCACGCCACGCGTCGCTCCACGGAGCTGCCGGAACATTCACCAATCAAATAATTTGACGCGAACAAGGGTGTAATTGCTATAGTTTTAGAAAGTATTGTATTTCAGGAACGGTAGATGTCGTTTATGTTCAACGCCGAGTTACCTACGTCGTGTCAAATTATTGGTAACTTTTGTACTCAACTTCGATAATTAGATTCGTTTATTTTACAAATTACTGAAACGCGCGCGACTTCGACCGCATGAAGTTACTCATGCAAACTTCAACCCTCGCTGAATCCGTTTAGGGGTTAGAAACAGAGAATTATTGTAGGTATGCGTGCACCCAGATGAATAAACACTTATGGAAATTTCAAGTCTTTACGACCAGCGACTGTACGTTGCCTATAATATGTCAGTCAGGAAAAAAACATTAATTTTGGTCTAATTTTAAACTTTTTTTTATTGCAAAAGACAAAATATGGACGTCTACGTTGTTTGGCTTGAAAGGCTGAATGATATTAATCAATTCCAAAAATAAATAGATCGATGGCTGATGCGAGTCTATCAGCCGCAGCTTCTTTAAAAAAAATATAGTCAAATCATATCGCATATTTTGCTACGTGTAACCTGCGCCACCGAAGGTATAGGTTCCTATGTATCTGGATCTCACCAACTTTCGCCACGCCACGCCACGCCACGCCACACCACGCCACGCCACGGCACACCACGTGACGTCACGCTTCACGTGGTGATGCAGTTGCGCGTGGCGAAGGTATAATGCTGGCGGGGTTGTGAGGGTCCTCACGCGCCGCGCACACCTCGCCACGCCACGCCACGCCACGCCACGCCACGCCACGCCACGCCACGCCACGCTGTGAGGGGGTGATAATGAACCAGCATTCTCATTAATGACATGTCTACTTTCAAAATTTACTCCGATCGATTGATTGATGGCGACATATTTACAAAAAGTTGAGGCGATCCCAGGATGTCTCGCGACCAAGCTCCACAAGCTCTACAAGCTCTACAAGCTCTACAAGCTCTACAAGCTCTACAAGCTCCACAAGCTCTACAAGCTCCACAAGCTCTACAAGCTCCACAAGCTCTACAAGCTCCACAAGCTCTACAAGCTCCACAAGCTCCACAAGCTCCAAGGCGTGCAAGAACAAGCAACAAACTTCCGACTGGGTCCTACCGCTTTATATAACATCTTGTATTGCTTGCGTTTTCACTCTTTTTGTTATTAATAAGGTAAAGGGCACGCGTAGCACCACAGGCGGTCTCCATTATATTGCTAACCTCGTACATCGCAGGCCCTTATATTGTTTATAATTATAATATCGTATAGGTACCGGTAACGGCTCCCTGCCGGGACTTCTTCAGGATATAGTCGGTAGGCGGGGGGCACCTACCGACTTACTTCTATATCGGGGTTGGCTTTGATCACCCTCCCTTAAGTAGGTAACCATTACCGAAGTGCTGAATAAGTAACAACTTCCATTGGAAACAGTTTAACTTTCCTGCGAACAGTGAGCGGTGGGAGTAGAGGAGTAGAGGTACGCAGGAGAGGTACACGCATCACCTTCCCCGCCCTCATCAATAACATATCAAACAACATTCACTTTTCAAGTGGTTAGGCTCAGTTGGCAACTTTCGCGGTTAGCGGGCTCGAGCGAACCTATCTCTGTTTGACCAATTATGTATTCCGCGTCGTGTCCACTGGCCCAGGATGACGTCACGCGTCTCAATACAGCGAGCGGGCTCAGGAACGATGGGGACGGTGACGCCGGAGCGGGACAGCGCCGACTGTCAGAGCTATTCAGCGCTGCCGGTAATTGGGACATCGTCAAGTATCATCCGATATTCTGCATATTTTATGAAAGCGAGATACGAGATTATACGAGATGCGGATAGGACTTGAGACTCGATATTGTTGCATGTAACACTGTAACGTGAATTGCTTAATGGAACCATGAATCGGTTTTTGATATGATTGCAGCATATAGGCAGTAGTATTCAATTAATCTATCTACAAGCTGCCCCGAAACAATATATCTACGCTATTTTTCTAAGCGTTGTTCGGAATTCAGGATGTAATTAATTCGGGTTTTTGTTTTTGGAATTCTTTTATTTACTTTTAATACTTTTAGAGTTCCAATATTTATAAATGATCTTATATAAAATTCACTTAGTAAAGTGGTCGAATAGTCGGTGGTCATCTCTCTTTAAAAACATACAAGTGACAGTGACAAGATTGCCTTAGCCAGCCGCTACAACGCGTCGAGGAACACGCAGAACTAGTTAAACTCTTAGTGCATGCCCGAGCGGAGCTTCCTTCAGAACTCTCAGCTAAAGTTCAACTATCCAGCACTGTAGGGAGCTGCGACATCTTGCCACCGAGCCTAACGATCTACGAACTCCACAAGCTCGTCGCTCACCAACTTGGAGAAATGTTGAAGTTTAATCAGCCTCCGAAAGGAAAGTCGACAATCTGCGATCGAGAACATCGACAGGTCAGTAGATACTCGGAGCACAGCTGCAGGTTCAGTAGCACAGGCCTGTAGAGAGGCGCGCGTGTGCGTGGCGTGTGCGTGACGTGTGCGTGACGTGTGCGTGACGTGTGCGTGACGTGTGCGTGACGTGTGCGTGACGTGTGCGCGGCGGCGACGGCTGCACTCGTGCGCTGTTGCTCACCGACGCTTTGTGCAGGATACTGTGCGCAGTCAACCTTTGTACTAATTACAAATCGGTTATCCTGATAATGATCGACTGCGGTTGGATGATTGCTTGAGTAAACACTAATGCGCATGTGCTACCGTTAAAAGTGGTAAGTGAACCAGGATCAAGCGCTGAAGGGTTCTCGATCCGAGAGGTGCTTAAAATGTTAATTGTTTTGTTCGAGTTGAGTGGGCAAGGGGCCCCTCGCGCGCACCTAACGTAAACAAATCAAGGTCGGCGAGGGTCCTAAAATGCTTCGGTTGGGGCGATGAGTCCCGGCACGCGGCGCGTGTTCCCGGTGCCCCCCCGGGACCGGGACGCGGCCCTCGCGAACGTTCCTCGGAACAGAACTAATAAATCCCGCTATGTATAGACTCCAAAGTTGAGGTAGTGATTGCCTGTTTCATTGCGCATTCCCGGACCGCCGCACCGGGACACCGGGGCTCCCCCGATTTATTTTCGTTTTAGGTTCGTGTAATTTATTTAACATTTTGTCTTCGGCGATTTATCGTTCAGCCCTTGGAAAAAATAAGGAGCACCTAAATAGTAGACTTCGAGTTCGTCGACCCGAGTAGGTACCTAGAGCAACAACACATAACGGAGTCGAATAGAAATAATATTACTGCCTCGGAAGCTATTTCAGATTGCCGGTGAGATCAAATATTACAATGGTTATATTGTCACAAGAGAGAGGGAGAGAGAGATAGAGAGAGTGAGATATTAAAGTCCCAGGCGCAGGGATGTCTCCGACGCGGGTGTCGCTGTGAGAGCACGCACGACGATCATGTAGGTAAATCACCCTTCTAGATAGTCATCATCACTGCGATCTCAATAATGTATCCTGAGGGACGTGACGCGCCGGGAATGTGCCTGAGCATGAGCCCGGGGAGCCGATACATATCGATGCCTCAATTACAGATGTTCGTGTTGCACATTTCTATCGCAGTTGTTTTTAATTCAAACGATCCTATTGCATAGGAGTGCATAGGTACAAACTCTTGGTAGAGCTTTGTTGGACGTCATGCGTACTTACTGGAGCGAGGGTCGTGTGATGGATCTCCCGCATGTTGACAGGTAGTGTCCTACGCCCACGCCGCGCCCACGCCGCGCCCACGCCGCGCCCACGCCGCGCCCACGCCGCGCCCACGCCGCGCCCACGCCGCGCCCACGCCGCGCTCACGCCGCGCCCACGCCGCGCCCACGCCGCGCCCACGCCGCGCCCACGCCGCGCCCACGCCGCGCCCACGCCGCGCCCACGCCGCGCCCACGCCGCGCCCACGCCGCGCCGGTTGTAGCTGCGATACGAGTAGTAATCAGAAGGCGATCCATCAGACAATTAATAAATGTGTCACATTCATTGTATTCATTGAGATTCATTCATCACAGTGACGGTCGCCGGGCGCCGGGCGCGCTGCGGAACCATCATGATGGAACAAACGAATACCATATTGATGATTTCTAAATAGCTGCAAAACACTTTAGTAGTTCGTAAATAAAGAAACTTGGGTTGACAAGTACTTACTATAATATATTGTGTGATTCCCAACGAGTTTGAGCCTTTTCAATCCACTGACCGACGATCCTATGCAATATCGTCGGCCCATCGGGTAGGGGCACGTCCTGCGCTTCGTTTTCCGGTTCGTAGTCGACATTTTATAGCCTTTATTATGCAGCGGTTGTCGGTTCTACAAGCAATCGACCTTTCCATTGATACTTCGACTTGTTAATTCTGAGAGCTACATGAGAGAAAGACGAACCAAGGTTACATACATAAACCTTGATTCGTCTATTAAGGGTTGTACCTGATAGAGTGGCAAATTAATATAGTGCTCGTGCCTCCGACGCCGACGCCTCACTGTCGCCGACGCCGACGCCGACGCATGACGGACGCCCATTCAAATGATCGCTCATTAATAAGTTCGTCAAATGACTATTCATTCGACGAACTTATTAATGAGCGCTGATTAAAAAAAATAAATAAATAAATAAATTAAATGCTTGATAACTCACCTCCTCTCCCTACTATTTGCACCTATATTTAGGGGTCCCAACCACTACTTCACCTCCGACTAGACAAAAGTTTTAAGTCCTGTTATATTTGCTTAAGTATTAGATTAAGTAAAGGGCTCGTCTGGGGAACTATAATATTGCAGCGCGCGTGTTCCGGTTTGAAGGGTGCGGGTGCCGGTGTCATTACAGGCACACGAGGCTTCACACCTGGATGCCTCAGGTGGATGGACGCTGAGCAGAGCATCATAGGGCACGTTCCTCACGAGGGTGACTTACGAAGCAATACTCTGTTATATTTGATGGTAACCATTTAACATCAGGTGGACCATCTGCTTGTTTCATCAACAAGCTATATAAAAAAAAATACATAGCATAAGTAACCTAAATTCCAAATTTCAAGTTTCTAGGGCTTATTGAGATCACGTTAGGGGTGACCTTGCAACCCTCTGCGATATCAAAAAAATTATCTGTAAGCTAAAAGCAGTATTTTATCACGTTGCATGTTTCCGAACAAGGTGTTTAAATGTATGTCTATGTCTATGTTTCTAAGTAGGTGTATTTTAATCTTGTACAAAATAAACATTTCAAGATTTTTTTTAATTTCCAGAATTTATAACTATTGATAATATTATGACCGATAAGCGGTGACCTAACGAGTTAAATTATTTTTTTTATACAAAAAATAACTACTTTTTGTGACGCAAATCGGTATAAGTCGCTGACTTTTTGTCGGCAATATCAAGCTTTACGTTTTCGTTCCACCGCTAGCTACTTTGCAAATCCGACTATCTCGAAATGTCTTTTAATTATTCGGGTTAATTTATATGCCTCTGTCACTCACAAATAACGTGGTTTTCTATTGGTAAAATTAACTTCAAAATCGGTTCAGTAGATCCAGAGATTACCCCCTACAACCTCACAAACTTTAAGTAGGGACGTGGAGTCGGCTGCGCCAATAGCTGATTAACAATTTGCGCGGCAACCACTGCAACCAGCACGCGACTGCGAGTGTCGCGTCGCTGACATGCTTCCGGAATAGTGCCGCAGCACTAGGAGCCGTGGATGGCTACTGCACCTCACTCTATGTAGCGATAAACTACCATTAGTACCAATAGCGAAACTGTTACAAAACACGCATATACCTACATATATCTACAACCATCGCGATAGCTGCTCTCCGGTGGCACAGGTAGCATTTACAAGTTGTAATTTGTGATGCAATGTCAAAATCAAATATTTATAACTTATTACATCAAGTAATATTTTACATTGATCGCCGAAGCACGCACGAAGCCGATGAATGAGCGACGAGCGTGGGACGCAGGTCGCATGACGTCCCGCGACGGAACCGACAGATCCTCGATAATGAACGACTAATAATGTCGCGCGACGTCACGCCACGCCGGCGCCATCACGTGGCGTCGCGTGTGGCGCGTGGCGAGCGTGTCGCGTCGTGTGTGGCCGGCATTAATTGCCGCTATTACATGCTTGGCACAGTTTAACGAGTCGCGACAGAGCGCTGCCTGTGGTAGCCCCCGCGACACCGTCCTGCCGCTCACGAACACCGAAATAGATCTTGCACTCCATCACCACTACAACAACCGCTCGTTGTACTTTTGCCTGTTGTTAGGCGCCGTCTTATCCGAAAGCACAGCGTCGAAGTTTACTTGGTTTTAAGTTTGAAAAAATAATGTTCACCCTAGTTCTTTAGAAATGTTCGTCCGTCAGATACATCGTGTAACTTGCTTTCTTTTAAATTTAATTTAATTTTACACTGATTAATAACGGCACTCGCCGTGGTTTCAGCTTCGCGGAATGTATTGATAACTAAATACCTAGAGTTCTCAAATATACAAATGAATGAGCAAAGCGAGAAGATAGTTAGGGCTCCTTACCTTGCTTCCCTCAGTATTGCCACGAAGACAACCCTCTCTACTCTACACTTCATCATATTTGATGTTAGGCATGTTGCTCTTACACAATTCATTGATATCGTTAGCTTGCTGGAACTCTTCTCGTTACATCTACGAACGATAGTGAGCGAACAACTTTATAAAGTGGAGAAGGGTCGAGAGAGGGCATTGGTTGCGTTCGCGGCGTCGACTCCGCGAGTGTCCGCGACGCCGCGCCATTAGCCGCAGTCGCGAGTTCATTCATGACGTCACGGAGCAACGCCGCTCCACAATACATCTGACGTTAGGTGCCCTCCCCCCGCGACCCCGCGCTGTCCCCGCATCGGCCCACAGTCGGCGATGGTAAAAATAGTTCTTTTAGTGTAGGAAGGTAATTCCTACGTGACCAGCGTTACCACTTGGCACATACACAAATATAAATAAAAAAAAACAACTGTGTAGTTCGTGGGATCGGTTCCCGAGAGGCAGCTCAAACATGACGCTCGCAGATGGGAAAGAGGAAGGACCCTATTGTCAAAGAACAAACGGGAGCTGCGCGAATTTTAGCACACCTTCACTTCAAACGGTTTCCAACTATCGGTGGGTCGGTACCGGCACTAGGTACCCTAACCTGGGTGTAAACATTGCAAACTCAACTAGAACCTCAAAGTTATAGTCCCGTGACTAACTTGCCGCGCCGTGTCTGACTTGTATAGGTTAGTTATAGTGTGGAGTGACGCACATGGCACGTGGCACATGGCACGTGGCACGGCATGCGGCAGTGTCTGGTGAAGGTGTCCGCGAGGCAGCGACTGTCGGCGTCGTAGACATTCCTCGGCGCTCAGTTTCGAGTTCATAAAGCGCGGAGAATGCTCTCGCATTCTCGCGTCCAGCAGAGCGCAGAGCGCAGTGCACAGAGCGCAGTGCACAGAGCGCAGTGCACAGAGCGCAGTGCACAGAGCGCAGTGCACAGAGCGCAGTGCACAGAGCGCAGTGCACAGAGCGCAGTGCACAGAGCGCAGTGCACAGAGCGCAGTGCACAGAGCGCAGTGCACAGAGCGCAGTGCACAGAGCGCAGTGCACAGAGCGCAGTGCACAGAGCGCAGTGCACAGAGCGCAGTGCACAGAGCGCAGTGCACAGAGCGCAGTGCACAGAGCGCAGTGCACAGAGCGCAGTGCACAGAGCGCAGTGCACAGAGCGCAGAGCTCGCGTTATTGCGATCGATGCGCTGAGACCACCCGGTGTGTTACACGAGCATTTACACTATTCGCACGATTGAAAATGCCATTGTAGTTTTTGTACGGAAGCGGAATGCCTATGATATAAATGTATTGTGACTATGTATCTTATTTTCATTATTTTATAGATATGCGACGTATTTTTTTTTTCGTTTCTCACCTCAAATTGAGATCTTGAAATATTTTTACCTTCTGATCGGTCGGTTGGTAGGTAGGTATGCGAAATATCAAAAAGATACATAAAAAACTCAAAACTTTTTCAATAGTGATCACTTTAGATCGCATCGATCATATCCAATCTAAGTTGAACCACGAAGCCATTGAAAATAAAAAAGTTTTCACGTTGACCATCCGTCCGTTAATATGCGTCGTGCATGCATTCAATGATGTTGTACTAGTGCTAGGTGGTCAGTAATATGTAACGGTATTGTTCCAGACTGCGTGCACCTGCAGCTGTACCGGGACTCGAAGGCGCGCTGGGGAGGCGCGGGAGGCTGCAAGGCGTCCCTCTCGCTGCAGCAGTTCCTCGGCTGCGAGACCGGCTTCACGCTCGACAAGCACTCCAACACGCTGGCGCTCGTCTGCACCGACCTCGTCGCCATCCTCGCCTTCGACACTCGCGAGCGACTCATCCAGTGGCAGGTCTCGATCGCCATCCCTCCTACCGCTTCATTCGCTACAGCGTTCAGCCTTCTGCTAATGCTACAGCTCAACAACCTCGATACCGTAAAGTTAACGTTATGCACGTTGTTTAGGTGAAGGTGAACGCCCACCTGGGCTCGGCGCGGCACTACCTGGTGCTGGTGGGGCCGAGCGAGCCCTCGGGCGGGGGGGGCGGAGGCACCCGGCTGAGTGCTGGGCCAGCACGGCTGCTGCTGCGGGAGCGTCGCGTCGCGCTGACGGCCGGGGTGCCTCCGCGGCTGCTCGGCGTCTGGGAGCTGGCGCATCTAAGGTGACACTCATCTCCCGGGACCGATCCTAAGATCTCAAAATATACAATTTAGGCTTCGAAGCTATCCATGGATGGTGCTCCGCCTTCATTGTTGTGATGTTCGTTAGGCGGTACGGCGTCGTCGAAGGAAGGTTCTGCTTCGAAGGTGGCTCCCACTGCGGCAAGGGAGAGGGTCTGCACGTGCTGATCACCGACCAGGCGAAGGAGATAGCGACCGACTTCGACTTGGCTTCTAGAGGACTATTGTCTCCGAGGAGACGACTGGTGAACTTGAAAAAGAACGATGGTAGGTGACTAATTCTACCTAATAACAATAATTACCTACCTAAATGGTACAGTCTGAAAATGAATTTATTTATTTTGGGAAAACTACTGGGAGACTTGTTCAAAATAGTTTATTATAAAATAACATGAAAAAAATACTTCTAAAAAATGTAAGCGTAGAACAATTTATACGTAGACTAAAGATCTACTACTATCATAATAAAAATAAGTAAAAATGTATTTTTAAATTAATAAAAAAACTTACAGTAATTGCTTTTATTTTTTTTTTAATTTGAATTGCATTTATTTTACTTAGGTGCAGAAAGCCCGAAATCTCACAAGGCTTTCCGACCGGACACGAGGCTCTCCGAGCTTAGCACCATAGACAACTCCCTCCCGCCGCTGGAGCTCCGACTGCACGAGGACCGCTGCGCCGAGGATGTGGGCGCCATGTCTCCTTACTGGCCCTCAATGGAAAGACCATTTCAGGACATGGGACACGGAGACACCGCGTCTGTGAATGAGACCATCGAGGGTACAAACACGTCAGCGTGGGCCGGAGGGACGGGCAAGGTCACGCTAGAAAGGTGTATGAGCTGCATGTCTAAGCTCGGAGCTATGTCTCGTTCGTCAACGGCAGCGTTGACGCCTGGAGCCAAGCACTTTAGTCCCGCGTGGACGATGGACGCGTTGTACGAGACTTACTCCGAAGCCAGCACAAATGCGCAGTCTAGTGAAGGGGCTTCGAGCACAATCGATAAGACTGAAAACGTGTGCCGTTGTCCCTCAGCAGACCGCGTGCCTGGCCGACCTCCGAAGCCGACTAGGCTAGAATTGAATTTAAATAAAAAACCTCGGATGCCACTTCCGACGCACGCTTGCAGTTGTTGCTCCCGGGTTCACGCTGAAGAGAATAAGTCAAGAGTGGGCCCCTATGAAAACTACGATGTACCTAAATTAGCTTCGATAGAGGTTTGTATTTTTCTACCCGTAGATATTTTAGCAATTTGTAGCGTAGTTTCGAAAAACTTACTCATGTGTTTTTTCAGGTTAACGGGGAGTACTACGACACCCCAAAGCGATTAAAAGAATGTTTAAACAATGAGTTGTTTCAAATAACAAAAAGCTCTACACCTAACGCGGTTATACTAAAGAAACCCTGCGGGTGTCTCTTAAAGTTTGGAAGAAGAAGGAAGGAACCGACCGTCGTCGACACGGACGACAACATTCAGCCCGCAGCCTGCCCGTGCCAGCGAGTCACCGACTGGGCTAACAGCTGGATCAAACTGCCATATTCTAGGAAAAATACAGTATCGAGCGATAACCTCGCACATAATAAAGAAAATTCTAAGCCAAGCAGCGCACTCTACGCTACCATAGACCTGTCTCGAAAAACTAGGAGAAAAACTCACCCGATCGAGCCAGACGAACGTCTGCAAGCTCATCCACATAACGTCGAGATTGACGAAGGTCCGCTCGCCAACTATGAAAACCTTAACTTTGCTCTGTCGCTGGAATACTACGAGAACGCAAAGGACCTGCTCCGACGCGCCGGAGTCACGCAATCGGAGCTCGACGCGATCAGCGCTAACCTCATCCCACCCGAGCTGCCCGCCAAACTCGACAGGGACCTGTGCAAGAGGTGCGGTCACCCACCTCCACATCCGGACAAACGCTCGGAGACCTCGACAACGGGCGGAGACGACTACCTCATGATGGAGCCGAAATCCATCGAGAGTGGCAAACTCGAGCGGAGCAGGACGCCTCCGCCCGCCGGGTACACCCCGATGTCGCCCCTCGGCGCCCTCGCGCTCCACGCGCCCCCGCGTCCTCCGCCCGGCCCCCTCGCGAGGCTCTCCGCCGAGAAGTCCGCTAGCAACCCGACTCTGTGCGCGGACGACGAAGCGACCGTCGCGAGACCGCCTCGCGCCGCCGGCGACCGGGCGGATCGCAGGAAGCGCTCCAGCTCCGCGGACTCGTCGAGATTCCTCGAGGACGTGAAGGAGTTCGAGGGCAGCGTCGGCAGCCGCGGCTCGTCGTCCTCGATCGAGACCCTTCGCAACCTGGTGGTCGCCGACGCCGGCGCGTGCCGCTGCGCCGCGGGGAGCGGGAAGCACTCGGACGCCGACAGCTCGGAGGCGTCGCGCGGGGCGGGGTCGGCGGCGGCGCGGCGCACGAGCTCGGCGACGGCGGGGGCAGGGGCGGGGACAGGGGGGGGCGCGGGCGCGGGGGGCAACAGAGACTCGTCGAGCTCGAACGACTCGGGCGTGTCGAGCTGGTCGCTGCGGCGCGGCGCGGAGCTGGCGGAGTTCGAGTTGCCGAGCACGACGGCGGCCGCGCGGCGGCACTACCGCTCGGCGCGGCGCGCGGCCGGCTGCTACCACGCCTCGCTGCCGAGGAGGTCGAGGTCCACGGACCCGCTGCGCGACGTCGCCACCTTGCAGCGCGTGAGGATCCCGCCCAAGTCCTCCTCTGCCGAGGCGGAGGTTCCTGTTCTCTCTGTCAAATCTCTAAAAGGTGAGCTAGCCTATTAAACTGGAATCGGTGCGGGTCGACCGGCACGATCGAATTATGCACGGCGAGTATTTTTTTTAGTGGTGACGATTTAGTTGTTAGCGGTCGTTTTGATCGTTCGCTCGGGCCGATCCGGTGCCATAGCGAACATCGCGGGATCGGGTAGGGATTAGCGGCGCTCCCGAACACGATTCGATATTTTACGAAGACGAAATGAATCGTTCCTCTGTCGCTAGGTATCATCGACACGCACAGCACGTCGAGCGGCACCTCGGACATGTCGGACTACATCGAGACGCTCTCCATCTGCTCCTCGCATTCCTCGACGGACACTCCCATCACGATGAGGTGAGTCTCCACCGGATCTGTTCTAGAAGTATTTTGAAAGTGTTGCACTTTTTCAAACCACCACTACCAGAGTCACCGCTAAGTTAAAAAGCTAAAAAGCTCACAATACCACCGAATCCTCCTACGACCGCTTCGTCTACAATACCCACAGTCGAAGATTCGAACCCGGCTTCCTCTAGGGATCGGTCAAGGGAAGCATCGTGAGGCATCCGACCGGGGTCGGTGCGGGTAGCGTTAGACGCGTTAGATAGATGAGTGAGGTAGCGGCGTTGTGTAACGCGTGGTTGTGTGGCACAGGGTGGGGCGCGCCACCACGAGCACGCTGCGGCCGCGCTCCGGCAAGGAGTACCTGCAGCTCACGCCGCGCCACGCGCTCCCCGCGCACCACGCGCACCTCTACTCCAACCTGCCGTGAGCGTGCCTGCCCGCCTGCCCGCCTGCCCGCCTGCCCGCCTGCCCGCCTGCCGCGAGGGGCCCCGGACGAGCTGCGGCACTCGAACCTTGCATGTGACGACGACCTTGAGCGTGCTTCGATGTTATTTCCTTCGACTACTCTTGAAACTTTAAATGTGCGTTCGTTTAGTAAGTTTCTCTATTGAGTGTGATCCGTCCACGACCCGCGTACGTGACGGCATCGGGCCGACTCCGGCCCGCGTCCGGTCCGTCGACTCGAGCTGATGTTTATGAAACTATTATTGTTAGATACATTTTGTCATCCTTAAATTAACTACCATCCATTTACTGGAGTCGCCCGAACGGTTCCAGATTTAAGACGAACCCTTCTTGGGTCCTCTGTAATGTAAAAAAATACCTATTACTATCGATGTAAGCGATTTTTACTCAAATTTGAATAAAACCAAACTAATTTCCGCATGAAACTAATGAATTACAACACAGGTGAAATTAAAATAAAACTTTTACCCCGTTTATTGAGTACTATACTTGTAGTAGCCGTACTAATATTTACATTTCTAGTCATTTATGGTATCGACAGTGAGGCGCCTGTCCACTGAAGCGTCGCTACGATGCGATGGCGCTTTGGTGGACAGCTCAAGGCCTATAGGTAGGTAAGTGAGATCGTTGTAAATATTGTATCGCGATCGGTTAGGCTACTATGTATAAATAATTATCAAGAATCTCTACAACGACTATCTTGTCTTTACTTTGTTATGACGATGTATTTTGATATTCGGAGTTTATCTCGCGGGTCTCCCCTGCCGGGGCTGCTAGAGGGATGGTGACGTCACCGGCAGAGGGAGGAAGGGTAGCATTATGGAACTCATGATAGCAATAAGCTGCAACCAAAGGTGATCTGTAATATACATTTGAATAAAACTATATTGTACTTACATAGTTTATTAGTGAATACGTTACGGAATGTTAAATGAATTTGTGACGGATATTTTAGATCGGCCGTGGACCTTCCCTCGTGATCGAACGGAATTAATGAGTAACTGATGTTAAATGAAAATCAATTTAAATAGGACTTGCTACTATTGAATCTAGTAGTGAAGAGCTGCCGGCCGACTGTAATACTGCCGTCTGCCGTCTGCCGTCTGCCGTCACCCTCGCCGCTCGCTCCTGTGCTCTGCAACAACTTTAGTGTGAAGGTATTTTTTTTTATGATTTCTAGTTTCAATTTTTGAGACGTAACAAAGAACTGAATATTTTTGTAATAAAAACCTAGAGTTTTTTGATGTTTTTACTAATAAGGTCGCTTCGTTAACCATTTTGAAAAACACTGATCTAAGAAATATCTAGCAAATTGGTCTTACATGATTGACAGTAGTTAGAAGAGAAGTAGTGTAAAGGCGAGAGAGAGAGCGCAGGCGAGCGAGACGGTCGACGGCGGAGACTGGATGTAAGCAGGTTGTTTAGACATTACGCTAGCAATGAATTTATTAATTAACATTAATTGAAATTCCTGAATAAAAAATGTGAATATATTGTTTGTTGTTTGTTTACCTAACTAACGACAGAGACGGATAATGGAGAAGCAACGACTGGTGACGTCATTTTGGAAAAATCCTTGGAATTTAGCAGGCGACAGAGATAAATAGGCTTTTTTAGAAATGTTGGTGGCCAAACCCTGTGCCCCATGCCCCGTGCCCGTGCCCCGTGCCCCGTGCCCCGTACCCTGTGCCCCGTACCCCGTGCCCCGTGCCCCGTGTCCCGTGCCCCGTGCCCCGTGCCCCGTGCCCCGTGCCCTGAGACTGTACTGACATAGAAAATGTACAAACGGAACCGCTGCTCGTAGAAGCTTGAACCTTTCAGGGTACCTATATTTATCTTGGTAGGTACGTGGGTGCGCCCTAAATATTTGAAATACAACCTGTAAAGAGATGCAGTGGAAGTTAAAGCTTGAATGAGATTCATAGATATTATAAGATTCCACAGACTGTTGATATAATGCTAAAAAATTATATACTTAACCAAAAAAAAAAAACCAAAGAAAAGGGTTCGATGAGAGGACCGGGAGCCGCGGCTCCGGCTCACTCCCTACTGTTTTTTGTTTGAATTTGGACCTTGAATAACACCTCGGGCTCTAAACCTGTAATAATAATCAATAATCAGTATTTTTCAGTTTATCTAAACTTGTTGATACCTACCTGTGGTAATAAAGTTAATCTTGTTCAGCTTACAGTATATTGATAAGCAATCGAATATGATAAGAGAGCGAAGATTGTCATCTACTGAATACTGTTCTAAAGATAAATGTACAATAAAATAAATGTTAACAATCTTGATAGCGTGTGCGCGCCGTGTTCACAAAGTCCAATGTCAGCCTTATCTCTTCATGTACAGGGCATTATATTATTAACTAATTAATGTATTATTTCCTGTGCATTAGGCTGACTAAGCTGTGAGGATGGTGTAGTTGGTGGACAAGCCTACTCCATGTAAGAGGCTGTCTCCGGCACTGCAGCGTCCCGTCAAACAATGAAGTTACTCGTGAACTGTATGAATCATGAAAAAAACAAGGTGTTAAGTGGTTACCATCAACAAAAGTAAAGCATTGTCTGGTAGGTCACGTTCGTTAGGAATGTGTCCTATCATTTAAGGCTCTGCATCCATCAACCTTAAAACACAGTTGTTAAGCCTCAAGTGCCTGTAATTTTACCGGCACATCCTTCAACACGGAACACACTGCGCTGCTTGGCGGTGGCATGGCCGGCAAGGTGGTACTTGCCCGGACGAACCCTTCAGCTTCGTGCTCTACTACTTCTAATGAAAGAAGATAAGAAAATGTCGCACCACATCTACAGCCGGGACGTACACTGTATCATTTTTTACATTCATCTTGGTCGTTTTGGTAATAATAATACACTAAACTTGTATAATTACCTAACTATAATAAATAATTTCACACGAATAATTACGACCCATATTAGGTTTTATCAGCTTATCTAGTTAATAACCCTGTTAAACCACGTAGTTATACCAAATTATCAATTACCTTCCGCGGAGTGACGTCTAATGCCGGGTTCATTATTATTTAGACGAGCATCTTAGTAGTAGTACAGGTCAGCCTATTAAATATACTCGCACCTTATTGGTGGGTGTAAGGAGTCATTAACAATTGGCCAATGAGGATGCCAATGATGGCTCACCCGACAAGCTACGGTTCCTAGTGATCCTAACACACGCTTGTACTCGTAATATTGGAACCGCGCGGAACCGTTACGTCATCACACTCTTGTACAAACACAAATATTTGTTTTAACTAAGATGAAAATTATAGAAGCTTCGTGCCTTTAATATTCCATCGGCTAAGCCGCACCCAGTCAACGCAGTCGGCGCGGTCGGCACACTCGGCGCACTCGGCGCGGTCGGCGCACTCGGCTATGAGAGCCCTCGTTAAGACTTGACTTTTTACGCAGGTTTTTTAATATTTATGTTCTCAGATTAACGAGTTGTTTGTAATCCACCTCTCGGCGCGTTTATGAGGCGCTTGTGCACTCGTGTGTGCATCAGGATCCGCTCAGGATTACGATGAACAGACTGTTTTATGTGATAGTAGTAAAAGACTTCCGATACTTAAGCGCGTACAAACTAAATATTAACCAAACATTTAACAATATTATGTACTAGTTGTTACCAGCGACTTTGCCCGCTCCTAACAATTCATTATACTAGTCGTATAGTATTGGTATTACGAATCAAACGCTTTGTTATCATTAAAAAAATCAATAAAAAAATATCTGTAGTACCAGATTGCAAGGAAAGGGTTTTTTTTGTTTATGGAAAAACGTTTTGAAATGGTTTATTATATTATGAGTGAAGTTATAAATAGAATTCAATAAGCTCCGAGTGTTCGTTATTAGAACTGTATTGGAATATTGTCTAAAAGTAATGCCGGCTTTATTGAGACTATTCCTGAAAACTTGGTGGGTTAAAGGTAGGTACACACATCAGTATAAACCACTGTTTCTAAGGGAAACAAACTATTATTCCAAAATCCTGCTGATTGGCGGCATTAGGCATGATGCTTCTACTTCCCTAGAACGAGCTCTTCATTGGCGGCATCAGGCATGATGCTTCTACTTCCCTAGAACGAGCTCTTCATTGGCGGCATCAGGCATGATGCTTCTACTTCCCTAGAACGAGCTCTTCATTGGCGGCATCAGGCATGATGCTTCTACTTCCCTAGAACGAGCTCTTCATTGGCGGCATCAGGCATGATGCTTCTACTTCCCTAGAACGAGCTCTTCATTGGCGGCATCAGGCATGATGCTTCTACTTCCCTAGAACGAGCTCTTCATTGGCGGCATCAGGCATGATGCTTCTACTTCCCTAGAACGAGCTCTTCATTGGCGGCATCAGGCATGATGCTTCTACTTCCCTAGAACGAGCTCTTCATTGGCGGCATCAGGCATGATGCTTCTACTTCCCTAGAACGAGCTCTTCATTGGCGGCATCAGGCATGATGCTTCTACTTCCCTAGAACGAGCTCTTCATTGGCGGCATTAGGCATGATGCTTCTACTTCCCTAGAACGAGCTCTTCATTGGCGGCATCAGGCATGATGCTTCTACTTCCCTAGAACGAGCTCTTCATTGGCGGCATCAGGCATGATGCTTCCACTTCCCTAGAACGAGCTCTTCATTGGCGGCATCAGGCATGATGCTTCTACTTCCCTAGAACGAGCTCTTCATTGGCGGCATCAGGCATGATGCTTCTACTTCCCTAGAACGAGCTCTTCATTGGCGGCATCAGGCATGATGCTTCTACTTCCCTAGAACGAGCTCTTCATTGGCGGCATCAGGCATGATGCTTCTACTTCCCTAGAACGAGCTCTTCATTGGCGGCATCAGGCATGATGCTTCTACTTCCCTAGAACGAGCTCTTCATTGGCGGCATCAGGCATGATGCTTCTACTTCCCTAGAACGAGCTCTTCATTGGCGGCATCAGGCATGATGCTTCTACTTCCCTAGAACGAGCTCTTCATTGGCGGCATCAGGCATGATGCTTCTACTTCCCTAGAACGAGCTCTTCATTGGCGGCATCAGGCATGATGCTTCTACTTCCCTAGAACGAGCTCTTCATTGGCGGCATCAGGCATGATGCTTCCACTTCCCTAGAACGAGCTCTTCATTGGCGGCATCAGGCATGATGCTTCTACTTCCCTAGAACGAGCTCTTCATTGGCGGCATCAGGCATGATGCTTCCACTTCCCTAGAACGAGCTCTTCATTGGCGGCATCAGGCATGATGCTTCTACTTCCCTAGAACGAGCTCTTCATTGGCGGCATCAGGCATGATGCTTCTACTTCCCTAGAACGAGCTCTTCATTCAAAGCTTTATTACTATTTAAATTCACGCAATTGTTTTCTTAAAAATATTTAGTTGTATTGATTATCAAAAACCTCAATAACAAAGTGAAATATCTAGACGTCCGTCTGTCTGTCACTGTCGCGATAAACCCGTCTTTATGATACGACTCAGTTTATTGTGAGTCAAGAGTTTTACATACGAAAAAACCAAATTTTCCATTCGGTTTTTGCGAATACTTTACCAAAGACGCAGCGAATTAAGACAAGACTTCGTTCGCTGAAGTAAAAAAAAGAAGTCAAAAAGTATTTATTCAGTAATTATCTTAATAATAAATCTAAGTGAATCTAAGCGCCAGTTCCTCGCGACCAAGCCGACCAAGAACCGGCAACAAACTTACAACGACGCGTTCCTACCGTTTTTTTGTATGATCCTTTCACAAAATAATAATAATAATGTAAATAATGAAGCTCCAGTGTGGTGCCAATCTAACTGAATGCAAGACAGAAAACCTAACCTAAGAAGGTACTTACTATTGATGAGTATTTCAAGTTTTATAACCAGTTAGAAACTTTAATAGGAAATTGGTGAGATATGATGACGTCACGAGCTAATACCTACCGTAAAATACACGATGTTGATAAAATGGATTAAGGATTATGTCAGATTACAAATCAGGCGGAATGTACGCACTAGTTTTCAGGCAAGCGCACGGACCGGACGGTATTTTGTCAAGATCTTTTAAAATTGCTTAATAAGGGTATTCAGAGGCATGTCTAGCATGTGAATATTTTTCACACAACATCATCTAGCTTCAAACTAAGCATAAATTGTACTATGAAAACTAGATAGTTGATCGAATATTTTTATATGTTTTTCGTAAGAATTCTTAGAATATTATGATCATCACACAAATATTTGTCCTCGGTGGGAATCGAACCCACCACTTACAGCACAGAAGGCAAGGCTACTGCAAACTGAGCTGTGATGGTTATGAAATTGATGTCACATTTATGGTTAATGTAGGTTTTAGGTGGAGGTGTTGGGAGTTCACAAAAATTTTACAATTTTATCGCTAATCTTATTAAACGCTTAGGCGTTTAATTAGATAGGTACCGGTTTGAAGAGAAACATTACGAAAAAGGCGATGTCCTGCAGTGGAATTCTACAGGCTGATTGAATGGAATGCCAAATATCTTAAACTATATCATAACTATATTATAAGAATATTTGTAAGCTTAATTCACTCGTAGAAACTTCAATTATCAGGATGTATTCGTGTTGGTCAGGGTTGCGTTAGGAACCTAAAAGGGTTCAGCATTCAACAGAGAGTTAAGTCGGGTGCGAGTCCCCTAGTTAGCGAATGAACAGTTTCATTGGTAAAAGTGTTGAAGGCTGCGCGAGCGCCGCCGCCACTATCAATTGGATGGACAAAGTAATTGGATTAGTGCGATTAGATTATAGAATATGTATTTGCGCAATGTTTGCGAAAGCGCCGAGTGTACAGAGCAACAGTAACTGACATAGCAGGCACCAGAGACACCTATAGTGAACAAGCGTAACGCGCACGGATGCTTGGCGTAAGTTAGTAGATGGTCGTACCCTTGAACCCCGCGGCGGCTGCACCTCATTAGGGGTTCCTTTATAATAATGTATACGCACTATGATAAATTATACCCTGAAAATTTCAAGTCTAAATAATTTTCAGTCAGCCTAAAAAAGATTCTTATAAATTGGGACCCGAGATCAAATATAATATAGCAAGGTCTCATTTAACGTAGCTGTTCTATGTGAGCTACTTTCAAGCTGTGTAGGGGTAGTTTGAACTCGTCGTTGTTTTGAAAAAGTTATCTTCCCACAAATTATCGTCGGTTGTCTGTAAACGAATTTAAACTAAATTAAATGACATAAGTATAGCCTACATCAATGATTTTTTATGTGACCGAATTTGTAATTTAAATTTTTTTTTTATTTTTTTTTTTTATTTTATTTATTGGGGTAAACTAACAGTGACACAATAATGGCTAAGGTAGAGAAGTTTAAGGTAGACAATTATTTTAGAGTGACACCAACTCCGTTTACCACGGATTACTTAAATATTTTAAACTTACATCTAGGTATAGCATTATGTTAGGTTGATAGTGCTTATTTTAGTGTTAACAGAAGTGTCATAAGTTGTTTTTTAAAAGTACTAGCTCGCATTGCCGCTATGTCTAAAGAGTTAAAGTTAGTGTTAAATGAATCAACTAGCCGGAATAGTGGTGATCTTTTACCAGCATTGGTACGACAGGCGGTTGTATAAAACATACGACATTGATTACGGCAGTGTGTTCTAGTAGGAATTCTATAGCATAGTCTATTGATTATGGGAATACAATCATATCTGTTATGGCAGAAGGCATATAATAACATGGTCTCAAGTTGTGAGCGTCTTAGCTTAAGTTTCAAAAGTTTATATTTGTCTAGCAATTGTTCATATGACATACGACTGTGATGGCACCTATAATGCATGCCGCGTAGAAATTTCTTCTGAACTGATTCAAGAGCCTCATTATACTTATTATACAAAGGATTCCAAATGGGTACAGAATATTCGAGTTGTGACCGGATTAATGTTTTATAAAGGTACAGATAGGTTGACGGTCGTTTAAATTTAGTGCTAGATCTCATAACAAATCCATACATCTTGAATGATTTACTTACTAAATTGATGTATCATTATTTTTATTACTATTTTTAATTAATTCTTTTAATGTTGTGTATTTAATTTATTTAGTGCCGACCCCACTTAGTGTGGGATAAGGACAGGAATATGATGAATGTAGTGTATTTAATTTTTTTTTTAATTGACCAACCTACTTATTTTTAAATTTACTTAATTTGTATTTTCTAGGTTTGATTATAATTTTATGTTTAAAGTGTTTGTATGCCCAAATGGCAGGGTCTAGTGCTCTATATGTTACACCTTAATACCACTTAACATCAGGTTGGCCATCTATTTGTTCCGTAAAGTCTTTTTAAATAAAAATCTAGGTAACTCGTATACCTAATATATTAAATATATCAAGCATTAAATATTGCATCATTTTTTAATCGTGATTTCTCGAAATAATGATGTACATCATCTACACGCGCCGGTACAAGCGACGCGACGCGACGCGCGACATGTCGGCACTTATCTGATTGATTACGATCATTGATTAATTACAAAATTGTAATATTTAATTATTAAATTATAAAAAGAACACTTAAGTTGTTATTAATATAATTAGTGTACCTAAACTTGTAATTACTTGCGGGGGGGGGGGGGGGGGTGCGTGCGTGCGTGTGTGTGTGTTGCACTCAATAATGAGCGATAAAACATGACAGGTCGCTGATAGAACGCTGCCGGTCCCTACCACACTGTAGTCTTTTTTGATGCTATTGATGGTGGAATAACTGTGGCCAAAACCGACCATATAGAATCCCACCCTACGTAACTCGGTGACGTGGAAGAGCCAGGAAGAGATATCGCGATAAGCTAGATGCATATCTAAGATCTTGGCGTGTAATAGCGTTAAACCGCGGACAGTTGAAGAAGGAGAGGGAAGGCTTTTGCTCTCCGGCTAAGGCGTTAAGTAATTACTATCAGACGTGCCTGCACTTAGGGAAATCGTTTAACATTACATTTTTAATCCAATACTTATTGCATTATCAAAAAAATTAATTGAAAAAAGTACTCACAAAAACATTATCAAAAATTTTGGTTCCTTTTTCAATACTAAATAAATTTATGCATTTATTTAAAATGTAGCTTTTGAACTTTGATAAATATTCAAAGAACAAAACAAACTAGTTTATATCCCGATTATTGCTTTACTTTTATAGTCATATCTTCAAACAGTAGTAGTATTCAGTATTCAGAATGTTTATTGCCTTATTATGTAAGTAGGTTTAACATTGTCAGATCTTAGGACTATATACATATATAGTAGAGCTCTTAGTGGAAGACTCGTTTGAGTAAGTACTAGCACCATGCCTATTTCTGCCTGTGAGCAGCGCCCCTATGTTCCGGTTCGAAGGGTGTGGGTGCCGGTGTAATTACAGGCACAAGACTTAACACCTGGATGCCTCTAGTTGATGGATGCAGAGCAGTGTATTGTGGGGACGTTCCTAACTAACGTAACTAAATAACGTAACAAGGCAATGCTTTGTTATAGGCCATTTAACATCAAGTGGGCCATATGCTTGTTCCATCAACAAATTGTACAAAAAAAAAACAGGACAAAGGTCTTTATCGAATATTATTACACTGTTAGTTGCTGCATTCTCTTTCAATCCATTTCCAGCTACATGTAATCAGTGCTGTTTTAATTATCACAGCAGATGCGCGACTAATCCGGAGATATAAAATTCATCCGTTGAGCCCCTCGCGGAGCCCTACCCTATCCCTACTCCCTCACGCGGGCGCTCGCAGAGATCAGGCAGCCGTGGAACACCCACTACCCGTGCAATAGCCACTTATCCATTAGCTAAGCAGTGAGTAAAATGTAGTATTCTTCAGTCCTTCATTACGCATCGAACTCATTCGCCCATTAACTTTGGCCATTACAGGGCAATTAAACCTCTCCTCTCATCGAGCGATCCAATGTTTCGGGTTAAAATCACTCAACAATACGAACACCAATCATTGAAAATGAAAAGCAACAAATCAAGAAACTTTGGGAACGATTCCGTGAATGGAAATCACGAACAATCGTACAAAAATATTGCTCCGTAACCGGCAACATTAATTGGAAAACTTTACGCAAAAACTCGCGTATTTAATGTGAAGCGGGATCGCAACAAAACGCGCCCCGTCCCGTCCCGTCCCGTCCCGTCCCGTCCCGTCCCGTCGTGGCACATGCAATAGCACCGCAGCGAAAGTACCGGAAACGAAGTTAATAATACAATTATGTTTATCTCAAAGCGAAACTCATTAAAACTCAAAACTCGAGGTCTGTAGGATTCTTTTGATATGCGCGTTGCAAGTTGCGGGCGAGGGGAACCGGCGGAAGCAATATGTCGCGGGACAAAGGCTCGGTGCGCGGCGCAAACACGCGCTGTGAGTACGCGAGCCCGCGCCGCCACCACTGCGCCGCCACCACTGCGCCGCCACCACTGCGCCGCCACCACTGCGCCGCCACCACTGCGCCGCCACCACTGCGCCGCCACCACTGCGCCGCCACCACTGCGCCGCCACCACTGCGCCGCCACCACTGCGCCGCCACCACTGCGCCGCCACCACTGCGCCGCCACCACTGCGCCGCCACCACTGCGCCGCCACCACTGCGCCGCCTGCAAACAACAAGAGTTCACTTTATACGTCGAGAGAAGAGCACTTACAGACTACGTATATCTCAGTAGCTTCACGGAGTAAGTTCGAATTTTTTTAAACGGAAAAATTCACTATATGTTATTATAACTCGGATAAAAATAATTTAAAACTGGTCATTACCCAGAAGTGTAAATATTTAATTGAAAGCCAAAGTATCGCTTCGACCGCCGTGTGCGGAATGTTTAGTAAGTGTACTTACCACATCCCAACTCTCCGTGAATCTGTGAACCACAAAAAGAGAAACAATTATGTAAATGCGCTGTAGTTGCACAATTCATATCATAATTCAAGACTTATCGTAAAGGGTGCACTAACTGCATTAGCTCTCCGGTAGATAGCAGGGTTCCAAAACTAGCCTGGTAGCGTGGCGTGACATATTGTGGCGTGACGTGCTTCTACGTGCGTGGCGTGGAGTGGCGTGGCGTGGCGTGGCGTGGCATGGCGTGGCGTGGCGTGGCTTATGTCTAACCGCTCCGATGAAAATCTCGTCCGACAATATCTGCCGCCGCTCCGTAACCTTGCCTCCCTTACTTCTGCGCGGTATTGTCCTATTACTTCTCAACTATGTAAGCCAATACAAAACGTATTAGGTGTGTTTAGTCCCTGGCGCTTTTAATTTATGATGAAATGATGATATAAAAGCTCCTGGGTTAAGAAAACAGAAAACGCTGTTCGTTTTACTCGTTTAAGTGCTTATATTCTCTGACGTTTCAAAAAGGTAGAGTACAAGTATAAAAAACATTTGAATTGTGTTCCCGGTGCAACGGTCGGAAACAGGTAACACATTTAACATGCGTAGCGGGAACAGGTACAGCAAGAAAAGCGTATTTATCGTACAAACCATATCACAGATTCCAACAAACACTAACTAAGTGCTCATTACGCATAGTAAGTGTAATAATTTGTAAGCAATTGACTAAACTAGAACGTACCGGTGCCATTACCGGTTCGATGGGTAATCTTTGTTGATGAAGTCTGAGTATTTTCTGAGAAGTTAAGCTGTCTTTTACAGCTTTAAAGTAGCCTCAAAACGTCACAAGAATTAGCCACTGGCTCATGCATAAATTCACATGGTTTTCTATTATTTCATACACCTGGAGAGAAGAGTGCATCGATGGTGATGCTAATCTTGATATATTACTATCGTTAAAAGCGTGCGTGACTTGTGCAAAAACAAAAGAGAATATCCGGAGCAACCTCATTGCTATTTGATGCAAAGTGCTTAACGAGAATAAAACAATCACCGCCTCCGCCTCCGCCTCCGCCTCCGCCTCCGCCTCCGCCTCCGCCTCCGCCTCCGCCTCCGCCTCCTCGGCGTCATGCCATCAACATGCAGGGCAGGCATCATTTTGATTAAATTAGCTTATCATAGCTTTGGTAGATTATTATGTAACGATAAGACTTGATAAAACTATCATTGAACTTCAATTTTATAACATTCTACTATCGAACCGATCATCAAATTTTGAATAATTATGAACTCTTGTCTTCTTATAACCGAGAACTGGGGTCCCAATAATGCCGTCTTGCTTTCTAGGTAATGCGAAGGTGCGTTTCATTTCATTTTTTCATTTTTACAAAATGAACATTTCTTAGTAGGTACTCTTCTTGTATAATTCGTTTGATGTCAATAAATTTAAATATTGTTTAGGGTTGTGATGGTGGATCTAATTACAGCGGCAGCGGTGCGGTGCGGTGCGGTTCGGTGCGGTGCGGTGCGGTGCGGTGTGCACTCGTCTTTAATATTCTGGCAACGTACGCTTAGCCTTGCGCCGGGACGCATCGCCCACTCACACGAGTATATCTATTCTAACGACCACCCAGTATATACACTCACACATTTAATCTATTACTTCAGCTTTCGGCACCGGTAGGCTGTATTCTCTAGCGCTTCACAGATTGTCTGTATCACCAGTAACCCTGTGGGTGTAACATATTTACGTACTCGAGGATCTGTTCTTCTGTGAGCAACTCGCCCGAGTGCTCTGAACCCTCGTTATGTGGTGCGTCCCCGTCGCCCGTCTCCTTCATCAGGATATATTATTTTTCCGTGTAAGTTGATTAAATCCCGGCGTTTCTCTTAATTGTATTTATTCTTTATACGTATCCGTGTCGTGATACTTACGTGAAACGTTTCCTTATGTCAGCCAAGTAAGCTACTGTTTTTTTTAATCGAGTGAGCGATTCGAGTGATGGCTGAATTTTATGAAATTGCTTGGACGAATTCATTTAGTAGTTGTCTTGTAAACTGTAAGAACATAACTTCGTCCGCGTCAAGTTATTTTCATGCAAGCTTCAACCCCCGCGATACCTGTTTAGGGGTTGAGTTTCAAGAATTCCTTTATTAATAAGTCTGCACAGACTTAAACGAATATACCCTAAGAATATGGACTATATCCCCATATCAAATGTCAAATATCTATGGAAAATATCTATATGTCAGTCAGTAAAGACTTGGCTTTAGTCCTTGTTCTATGCTAAGGACAAGGAGTCTTTCATTAGGTATAGATATACAATAAGTGAGATCAGCGCTAATGATGCTGATAGCGTCAAATCTCACGGGACTGGTTATGATGACAGACGGATAGCGCATGCGAGTTACTAACGTTATATACCTGCCTTGTAATCTAATATCTATCATAGACGATGTGCTCGAAGCAAGGACTGTAGAAGCACGAGTCCGCAGCGTGGCGTGGCGTGGCGTGGCGTGGCGTGGCGTGGCGTGGCGTGGCATGGAGTTGCGTCACGCAATTCGATCAATTACTCGCTCATTACCGGAATCATCCATTTAGTTATGAAATTCGTTTAATCGCACTAATTGTTCAATATTGTAACCAGACTCCGCCATTAATCAGTCGGTTTATTTTATTGAATTCAGTTTTAAATAGTGACCGTAGCGCGTACCTACTGATTGCGTTTGAGTTGCAATTTGTTTTGTGATGTTAATTAATTTGAGAAAACAAACTGCTGCCATTAATAACATTGAACGCTACAATAACAACCGGAAATGACACCTGACTACATGCATTATATTAAAATTATATTCATCAGCACACACACATTACACAACCACTAGCAAAACAAGTTATTGAAGGTTTGATTCAAGTTATTCCGGAGCGCGACGCCCTGGATGCCGAATAGCGGCGCTGACGGAGTTTGAACGTTGTTGCCTAGAACATTTATAAATTTATTTATTGGAGAAGCAACAGCTTTTTTATACTAAAAAAAAATAAACACTAGTTTAACTTTAGAGAGCCAAGAAACTCACGAGAGGGCAATATAGATAAACATAGAGACGCGGTCACTGCGCGACATCTTCCGCGTCGTGGAAGCAGGCTCCTAGGCTATACGTTGCCTGTGTCGGTCAGGTTACAGTTTTTTTACAATATTTTTTTCGAATATAAATTTTCAAGGTTGTCTTGGTGCATAAGGATACAAAAAAAAAGGGATGCTATAAACTCAACCCCTAAACCACTATTAGTTCTTAAATAAAAAGGTCCGCTGTTACCGAGGGCTGAGAGGTCACGTCGACACTTCGGCTAATGTAGGGCACGTTCGCTCCTCGCGCTCGGACGTGGTTCCAGTAAGCCTCGAGCCATCCGCACAGTAGCGCTTACAGCCGCCGCCGCGACGAGCTTCATCAGATCTAAAACTGTGAAAGTAAACTAGAACTTTCAAAGTCAAAGTCAAAGTCAAAAATCATTTATTCAGTAATATCCGCAGGGATCATCTTGAAACGTCTTAAATCTAGGTGAATCTAAGCGCCAGTTCCTCGCGACCAAGCCTAGAAGAACCGGCAAGAAACTTACGGCTTGGTTCCTACCGTTTTTTTGTATGACCGTTTTTTTGAAGAAACTTTCGACTCGCGCAAGGCTAAGGTGAGCCACAGTAAAATAAGAATCTAACGTGTCAGTCCTTACTATCTAAATTATTATTCTATATTTTCTTTGTTTAGTAGTAATGGTATTTTACTTTTAAATTTTTTTGTGACCAATAGTTGGATGTAATAATCTGAAATAAAAATGAATTGAATTGAATAGCTACAACATTAGTTTTGGATCCGAAGTAGGGTTTTTTTGTAAAACTATATTGACGGAGTTGGCGGAGAGTGTACGGAACCAGAAGCATTAAGATTCAATAAACGCCGAGCTGACTCAATATTGAATACCAACCGCACGGCGACGGCGAGACCACAGCTTACATACAACAGCTGGCGCTGCCTTTAAACCACGGCAGTAGTCAAGTGTAAGAACCTGCATACATTAGTATTCAGTCATCCAGTACCCATAACACAGGCTCTGCTTAGCTTGGGGCTAGATGATGCTGTGTGGATTGTCCAACAATATTTATTATTATTATTATCAAGCAAGTATAACCCATGTTTCTATCGACCGACAATGATCATTTAGCCGCCGGTACCCACACTATCGTTGGTAGCCATTGCATGCTGGCATCTGGCTTGGATAGAACAGTCACTAACGTTACTATGTCAGTCAGTTCTATTTAAAACCCAGAATTATATAAAGTTTGAAAGATAATCGACATAACAATATCAATATCTAAAATGAAACATATTGATAAGAATCATTTATAAGAAGTGAGCTAGCCGTGCTATAAAGGCTGTGGTACTACGTCATCGCAGACATTCGAGGCACGCGCCACGCACAATCCAAGCCTTTCTTATTCAATTGGAATAAGCGAAACTGCCGAGAAATTATTAAATTTCCTCAATATTATTATTCCCACATTGTTTTTCCGCTGCAAGGGGCTGAGCTGGGACCACCTGATGTGGGCCCTTACCGCTGCCTACTCCATGTATGCATTTCCTACGAGGCCTTGTAAGGTAACAGATAGTTAACGCAGCAACGCAAACTTTAGATCTTAAAATACATTGAGAAGGCTGCTTTCATTTATAATGAGAATGCGCCAAGAATGTTTCCCCGAAATATGTAAACTAAATAGTTCTTGAAGAATGCAGCAGTAAGTTTTGTTCAGAATTAGCTGATTGAAGTGGCGATAACCCACCTGATGGAACCAACCTTATCAGGACTGCGGGAAGTCGGTGCTTTGAAACGTACAAGGGAGGACATGGGTATCGACCACTGGACTTGTATAAGTATGATGTTTGTAGCTAGTCACGCAGTGGTCACTATAAAATAGTAAAAACCTAGTCTAGGCACAACCTTACAACCTTTAGTTACAACATTTAGTTTTTTAACAAATAAAGTGTAGCCTCTATTGTATATGCGCACAGTGAAACTATTCCAAATCCACCAAATAAATAAACTTTCGAACAAAATGAATGTCTTATCTTTTCTGAAAGTTTTTTTAGGGAACCGTAGTCGATAGAGTTCACTTTACTCCTTCTGAACTGTAGAAAAATAACTCTTGGAGTTCAATTTAACTGCGGCAGTAAATCGAACGCTGCCGTTCAATTTTAAGTCTAATCGCGCCTACGCAGCCTTCGCCGGCTCAGCGGCTGGATATAGCTCCAGTCGGCGCTCGGAACGTGTTCTCGACTCACTTTTATGGGTAATGTCTCTTTATATTAAATCCTCGACGAGAATAGAGAGGATCTATGCGCAGAGCAGCTTGCAGCACAGCCTCTACTCTACTTCATCTGTGGAGCTACATCATCAACTTCATTAAGTACCTACTTTATATCTTTCTGACATAAAGTTAAATGTTTTTTGACTTTGATTTTGATGAACTAGGTACTAATCAAAGGCGTTACTCATCATTTCAAAGAACGATTTGGAGCCCTCTTCATTAACCTACGATTTTTCCAATATAATTAGTTCATCAGATAGAATGTACGTTTCGTCTCCTGGTTCAGGCGTCATTACCTTTTAGAGAACCTTTATTCCCTAGTGGTTGTCGGTTCTACGAGCTATAATAATAATCCTACTAATATAATAAAAGTGAATGTAAGTTTGTTTGTTACGCTTTCACGCAAAAACTACTTAATCGATCATCATGAAACTTTATGCACATATTCTTGGAGGTATTAGAAGTAACAAAGAATACTTTTTATGAAAATCTTTCGTAAAAAAATTTTTTTTACGAAAGATTCAATGCGAACAAAGCCGCGGGTAAAAGTTAGTATAATTATATAGTACATTTTTAGCGCTCATTACGATTCTGCGAACTATATTATGGTGTAGGTCGGCAGGGTGTGCTACAAGTCGGGTGCAAGTTTAGACATGAGCAGGTCCCGTAAGCTGCGTAATGACGGGCAATCCCAACACCACGTCGGTATCAATCAGATCGGCAGCCTCCCTCCTCCTCATTGCTATTCATCGCACGCGGCTCGTTTGCGCCTGCCGCGGAGCCTGCGGGACCTGCGGGGCCTGCGGGACCTGCGGGGCCTGCGGGGCCTGCGGGGCCTGCGGGGGCTGCGGGGAGCGCGGGTGATACGGTCGCCACGCATTACATAGGTACCTTACTGTACTGCTTACCCAAAATATCTAGCAAATTTCCAGAAAACATGTTTGAACTTTTATATTTAAGAATATAACATAGAATACCAACCATGCCTAAGGGTTGAATAGTGCACTTTTTTTTACTTTATTCAAATGAACGTTTTATTAAGATGAAAAGGAATGGGGCGCTTACAGTTAAATGCTAGCATAAAATATGCAGAATGCAAATAAACATTTTAGAAACTTTCATCAATATTCGGCATGTTCCCCATCAACTAAATAGCCTTACGATTATTATCGGAAAGGGTAGCGAGGCAGCGAGACAGGAGGCAGGAGGCAGGAGGCAGGAGGCAGGAGGCAGGAGGCAGCGAGGCGACGCACCCTTCCTTGTTAAATTCATAACAGGCAGTTGTCTCTCCGCGTGGAATTGAATAAATCATCCGACGCGCTGTATTCATGACGCGCGTCACGTCACTACAACACTTTGTACGAACTTACAAAACGCTACCTCTACACGGGGGGGCTACTCCACACAAAAGATTAAACAATAAACGAACGTTTGTATTGACATTTTGAGTTTGACACTGCGGGGGATGCATGCTGAAATACAAAATGAGTTTGTATGTTTAATGTGTATCCGAGGGGGCAACTCTGGTTGCAGAGTTTATGGACAGCTTTAAAATTTCCGTCATAGCTTAACGGCTGCTAAAGCTGAAACCGATAGCTTTACGTGTTTCCGAAACACAGAAGCGCTCAGATGTTATCGTCGAATGGAAGCCTCGGCGCAAAACGTTGTTTAATAGCCAATAGAATAGAATAAAGTTGTACGATAACTCGAGTGCGGCGCGCGTGGACATGTACCGAGCCCTCGTTTATCGTCTTGCAGAGTATACCCCCTGGAATAACATTCAGTGTTGCAGCCAGTTTATGTCACTCGTTTTATGTGATTTACGTGATAAACGCTGACCTGAATACTACCTACATTGTGTTGTATAATTCCGTTTACTAGAGTGCCTAGAGTACGTACGTACCTCGCCGCGCGTGTCATCAACTCGACTGTCATACAATACATCTCACTGATAATGAAGCATCTTTAAATATACTTTCAAAGTTTATTCATTACATAAAAACAAAAATCTCCTCTCAAGTATTCCTCCTCATAATTTTAATGTAAATTATATAAATTTACACAATATCAGCGGAGTTTACTCATTTATTCAATTAACAGGAAATGTTGAAACACAAGCCGAGCTTTGTAGGTAAGTAAGTTAGGGCAAATGTTATTCTCTTCTAGAGGGACGCGTCCCGAGCACGCGGCCAGGGGGGGACTTGTTCCTGACTTATCTGTAATACTTTGTGGATCCTTTATGCGTGGCGGCCGCAGGTAGCCCCCCTCGGGAACGGATCTAATTAATATAATTCAGTTCGCTTTGATCCGGGATCTTGTATAGCAATCTTAGACCTTTCGAGAGATGTCCGGAATCGAAGAATATCGATGACGTAGTTTAAAAATCGAGCAAATGACGTGATGTTAAGTGATTACTTTTGCTTTCGTCGATTGCGTTACGTTGCATTGCGTCCTACACGCGGAGATGTCAATGCCATTTACCCAATTATCTCCTACTAAAGATTCAGATATAAAAACAATTGTAATACCTAATAACTCACTTGTATTCTGAAAAAAATCAAACAAACTAAAATAACTAAGATGTTTTTTTTTTAATTTGAACTTTATCATTCCAAATTACCTAACTTTTAAATTCTTTTACGAAATATTACTTCAGTGAACGCTATCGACAGTCGATGTGATCACTTTGTGACTGTGTCCCATCCCTATGTATCAAGTGTAGGGATATTAGAGGGCACGGACCCTCCCACTACATATTAGCAGTTATCAACGATTTGTGGAGCTCCGGCACGAGAGCGAGCCCGCCGACGCACGGGGAGATCTCAGATTACAAGACACCCCATGGACGGGGTACTTACTCACTCGCGTCTCCTACAACTACCACCGTCTCACAAGATTAATGAATTACTTTGGTTTAGTGATGTGAAGGTGGCGGTGGCGCCGGTCGCTGGCTCGAGTCTCCAACTCATCGAGTAGCGACACTACTGAGCTCAAGTCAAAAGACATTTCCTCAGTGATCATTTAACCGTGTTAAAGCTACGTGAATCGAGGCGCCAACTCCTCGCGAGTAAGCCTAGAAGAACAGACAAAGCAAGAATATGAAGGTTTTCTATGCATCATGTGAGAAAAAGTTAGATTAATAGATGAGCAGTACGAAGCTATTGTGCGTCACGTAATGAATACCTAAAAATCTCATAAAATAATAGCGAGCGTGCTTCGACACGTGCAGGCTGCGGCCCGTGTGGCAGCCCTCGGGCCGCGTGACGTCACTCAGACGCATCGCCAGATAACATTTAACATTCGGCGGGCGGCAGCTAACGACTTCCGTTTCCGCTACGCCGTAGCTCGTAGCCGCGTAGCCCCTCTACGAGCCGATAAATGGCGGCGTCCGAATGAAAACTGAAATGATGGCTTTATTCGATGAAATACGAATGTTTTTATTACATTTCCAATTTGACGTCGTACAATAACTCCGCGGACAGGAAGCGACGCCGCCTCGGGTTTATGGAGGGAATGCATCGCACCCTTTTTAGCCTTTACAATTTTATTTTGAGGCGTCATTCATTTCGAATTCAAATATTTACTGGCTTACGCGGACACGTATTCAGTTTTAAGAATTATGTAGGATAGATTCCGTGTTTGTTTTATTTTATTTACAATACAGCGTGAACATACATTTGATAGGCGAGCTCATATACCTAACGGATGTTAGACAGATGAATTCAATTACTCTTATTTCACAGCAGCGCCATCTTCCTCGCCCTAACTGTTAATTTCCAAACTCGGTGTATAACCCTAAAAACCGTATTTCCAAGACAACAACATTGAACATCGAATTTATTCATCCCCCTTCTAAACTTCGCTTTATTTTTATTTAATTTAAAACATTCACCCTCGTGCATATCGTGACATAAAAAATGACACTGAATCTCAGTCACCCCGACCTCGGCGCCCGCCGATAACAAGCAGAGTGCAAATTTTGACCTTGTGCGTGCGGAGATAAGAGTAATTTGGTAAAGGAATATGTATAGTGCAGTGAAGTCATGTGAATACGACTATTGAAATTACGCGCGGGGTGCGGGGTGCGGGGTGCGGGGTGCGGGGTGCGGGGTGCGGGGTGCGGGGTGCGGGGTGCGGGGTGCGGGGTGCGGGGTGCGGGGTGCGGGGTGCGGGGTGCGGGGTGCGGGGTGCGGGGTGCGGGGTGCGGGGTGCGGGGTGCGGGGTGCGGGAGACAAGGGGCAAGGGGCAAGGGTACTGTACCGACATAACAATGTATGATTGAATACAAACATTGTAGGCATAAATTACGCCTCAGGTTGGCAGACGCAAGATAGTGCATCGGGCACGTGCGTGACCTACAAGGCAATTTGTGGTTATAGGAAATCAGAAATCAGAAATTTATTTGCTTGAACATAGGTACAGATACAATATTCTTGGTGTTGGGGTTTACATAAGATTCCATTATGTCCTACTATAAAATAGTGTGCAAATGTCAAATAATCCCTAATTGAGTCTAACATTTAACAAAATTACTTACAATGTCAATTTATGCTAAGTCAAATTATATGAAATTATTAAATACCTACCTGCCCTTACATAGATTTATAACTGAATTACCTATATGCTAGAATCTAAACCATCAGCTTCTCTTCCTACTCACAGATTAATTAATATTATTATAAGAGCCTACCTAACTATCTAGCTAATTAAATTAATGCCAATTACAATAATTAAAGAAAATGTCAGTCAAGATATATTAGAATAATTCATAAATTCATTGATGTCATAAAAACAGCTATCTGCTAACCATCTTGTCAGTTTACTTTTGAACATATTATAAGGTAGGTCTTTAAATGAGTTTGGTAGTTTATTATACACCCTTATAGCATTCACATAGGCATTTCTCCTATAGATTTCCAGCTTTAGATTAGGTAGGTACAGCTTAAATGGATCTCTGGATGAAGCATTCCTAGCCATTACTTCAGATTGTTTCCTGAAATACTCCGGGTGTTGTTTCACCAGAATGCATAATTCTCTAATGTACATGCAAGTCAACGGTAATATATGAAGTTGTTTAAATAACGGTTTACAGCTTTCCATAGACCAAACACCAAAGATAGCCCTCACACACTTTTTCTGAACCCGGAAAGCTTTATTCACGTCTACCGAATTTCCCCATAAAAGCACTACCTAGGTAATCGTTACCACTTTACATCATGTGGGCTATATGCCTGTACCAAAAGTATTAGCATAAAAAAACTGCTCTTCAATAGCTTCAATATGACGTGCTGCGTCTATCAACTTGAGGCATACACCTTGTACTACCCCGGGGTCCGGACTAGCCCTTCCACCCTCCTGCCCCTACTGATGATGTTGTACATGATGTATGAAATAAAACATTTATTTCTTTGTAACTAACATGGGAGTGTTATCATGTACAACATTGAAAGTTCCGCACAAGTCCTTTGCTACGCGAGTTTGAATAGCACTTGACTGATGTACTTATTCGTCAAAGGTCGGTGTCTGAAAATAATTAACATCATTAATTTGTGAGCAACAAACACTACAAACTATTGTCAATTTAAACTTAACGAAGCTGTCACGAAAACAATCTTGATAAAAGATTCGAATCTTGACGGAACTCTTCAACTAACAAACTTGTCGGCCGAGCGTTTGATTCAGTAAAAGAGCAAATGAGATAACAATTAAATGAACATTAGTTGAGAACAAAGCGATGAACTTACTAGTAGGTAGAGTTCTGAGTGGAGGGCTCGTCCGGGGTACTACCACCGCGCATACCTCTGTCGGCAGACTGCGCAGCGTTGATGGACATACATCAGTGTATCATGGAAGCTTGTAGGTGATGGTAACTACTTAACATCAGGTGGACCATCTGCTTATGCCATCAGCTAGTTGCATACTCGTACTGAGGTCGGAGCCACACAATAATTCACAATAAAAATATACATTTGTAGCGTTGATTACTTTTTTAATAAAAATCTTAGCTACTATAGTTTTGTCTCAAACAAAACTATTTGCATGTTGAAGCCACCAGTTGCGGATACTTGTGCTGAGATGTACCGACGGGTAAGTGATTCCGAGACGTGTAGCTTCTTGCCAGAAATCTTACACATTCCAAGGCCTCTGCTGAATTAATTAATTATTGTATCATGTAATGTATAATGTACATCTAATATTCACGAAATATGGCTTCTCTTGAAAATTTGTCTTCAATCTCGTTCACTCTGCGTATTCTCACTGCAGAGTTTTTTTTAAGTTCAAACTATTTGAACGTAGCTCAAGTACAAGCAGCCGTTATGAGCGGCTAGCAACAAGCCACGACACGCCACGCTAGGCCCCGTCACGTCACGTCGCGTCACGCCACGTTGGCACAAACACCTCTGTTATCTGCGTCTGGAACCGCGCTTACCTCAATTTGGTGCAATCCCTTCCCTATCACAGAACATAGGTACTATAAAATCAGTAGAACAACTTGTGTAAAGTTTAAAACTTGCACTTACTAAGAAATTTTGGATCCGGTCCTATCTGACAATGTTAAATCTACCGCCATAATTAGGCCATAAACATACTGAATAGATTTATTATAATCGGGCACAGTCAAAAACTAAAATTGTGATTTACTTAGTTAAAGTAGGTCCGAAACCTTATCAAACCATAAAACGCTACTTCTACTTCAAGAAAATTTAACAAGAACCATTTTATTTGAAAAAGATTATTCAGTTGAGCTTCTATTGGATAAATGAGTGAAGTGATGCTACTGCTTGTGCTTGTGGTACACATGCTCATCCTTGAAGGATATGGATCCATGGAGTCCCCCGCGGGCGGCGGCGGCGGCGGCGGCGGCTTATCGCGCACAAAGGGAAAGGGAAGGAAAGGGCTCGGGGATAACAATCGACTTCAAATAAAGTAAGCTTTTGTTTTTAAGCTCGCTCCCCCCCCCCCCCCTTCACCCCTCTCAGCAAGGCTAGAGGCTGCAAGCTCCAGGCCGTCGGCCCACAGCCGGCACAAACCGAATAAAACAATAGTTTCGGAAGCTACTTCAAAGGAACCGACTAAAGAAATATCTCATGTTAGGAGCCGCGCCCCAGTACTCATCCCACGCAAGTGCCGCAACTGTGTTTCAATAATATTTATTAGTAACTGATGCCCGATTCTAATATCTTACAAGCGTCCGGTAGTATTACTAAGAATCGTCGCTCCTCATTGTCTACCATTACAGTGACGGCTTACATTATGAGCTGATGAGGTGAGAGTTTATCTGATTGGCAACGACCCGTAGTTCTACCGGCGGACGCTCGTAGAATATTAAAAAATATACCACCAACTCAGGTTTATTTGAGGATGTCTAAGGGTCAGAGGTACGTTTGATTCGATGATGAGTTAGTATAAAGATGATGCACTGTTGGCGGCGGCAGGTACTATGTGCGACGCGAGTTCTTGAAATATTAAAGAGAGCACGGAATAAAGATGTACGCTTATTGCGCGCGCTCTGAGACAATGAGCGAATACATATGAAATGAACGTCCTCAGCCTCCCGTCGGCGCCCGGTGATACAGCACGCCTCAGTGCCTCTGTCTTATTTACATCACGGAATTCAATTGGTTGGCATTGATTTGACGTCAATTTATAAGTAAGACAAAAAAATAAATTATTTAAGCATAAAATGGTGAGTCTAACGACCAAGGGGAAACCTTTATCTCATGAAGTAACGTAGTCAGCCTCCGGGGCTCGGTATGGCGGTTGGTGATTTCAACCCTGGATGTTTAGTTGCTATAGTAAAAAGCCATAGTACAACGGGGGCTGAAGTTTATTGAAAAAAGCTTCACCAAGCTAAAAGTATAAACACCTGAGCAACCGCTTTCAACTTCTACCTATATGACATAGTTTACCAAACTGGTTTATAAACTACGGAGTTTTAAGTTACAAAACGATTGTATTGAACACATCATTCCTTATTAGAAGTAAGTTATTAAAAACAATTAATAGATGTTAGCATTATGAAACGAGTTGCGTGAGGAAACCGTGATTCTGGGGGAAGTAGTCCATCTAGCTGAACGATAGTTAAACAATGTCAGTGGTAGCGTTGCAGTTGAACAATGCGAGCTGAAGCAGAGGGAGCCGGGAGCCGCGCCGCGGACCTGTGACACCAGCAACAGCAGCAGCAGCAGTAGCGCGGCAATCATAGAAGCGACGCCATTGCTAATGTAATCAGCCGCAGCCGACGCAGCGCTGTGCGCGGGCAGCTGAGGATTCGATGCTCACCGAGAACAAACGTTTGTGTGATGAACACATAATATGCCGATATTGTTTCCTATGAATATCCAAAAAATGAAATTTAGGTCTTCTATCAGCTATTTATTTTTGTATAGGATGGGCTTCTCTTAGTTTGGGGCTAAATTAATATCTCTTAATTATACTATAATTATTAACTAGCGAGCGGCGGAATTATTCAATTCGTTCCAGTAGTTTCGGAGCCCATTCAATGCAAAGAAAAACAAATAAACAATATATTTTTTTATAATAATATTAACGTAGATAAAAATCTAGAATTTGATGTATTAAAACCATATGACCAAGTTTTTTAGCTTATGTTATACATTTTATATCTATTATACATATTATCAGTAGATATTTTTTGTAAATAAATTCAATGTAAACGATCCAAAGTCAAAGTCGAGGTCAAAAAGCATATTATTATAATCAGTAAAATCCAAGGATGATCTTAAATCGCTAGGTAAATCTAGGCACCAGTTCCTCGCGGCCAAGCCAACACGAACTAGCAACAAACTTACGGCTTGGTTTCTATTGTTTTATCGATTACCGAGTTAGTATAAAATGGACTCATTGAAGTTTAGGATAAAACCATTCAACTTATTTAGGAAATAACTGTAATAGTCGGCTTTGTACCGTAGTGAGTAGGACCGTTAGTCTCTGGCAGAGGCCCGGTCCGCCGTAATTGTGGCAATTATTCGGCGTAGAGACGCGCGGCCACAGCCACCGGCGCTCGCTGCTTCACCCGTGCTACTAACTGACCATTCACGGTCTACGGTCAAATCTACGGAGTTAGGTTCACATCTTTTTTCTTTATATTTAGAATCACCTCACAGCTAAGTGGTACTAGGCGCCCCGAGCCTCGTAATCAAACCTAAAAGACCAAGATTCTTACGGCTTTATTAGTAACTTTTTTTTGTGTGATACATTTTATTTTATTTATTTTATTTTATAAAATACTATAACATGAAACTCCAGTGTGGTGCCACCAACGTACATCTGGTTCTTACAATCGTCCGTTAGTTAGCACTTTTACCTCATTTGCCAACGCAAACTATCATTGCAACATTAGCAACATGCGTGATAATTTTGGATAAATTGGGATAACAGTTGAGTCGTTGTTGACGTCACGGGGCGTAGGTGACGCACTAGTTGTATAAGTAAAGTGACTTATAAGGCCGTCTCTGTAATAAGGCAGGGAGGGAGGGAGGGTAGGTGCGCTCAGCCGGTAATTGAGCGTGTGGAGTGCTCAGGCGCCGCTGAACAGTCGGACTATTATAGAGCAGATGTATTGAGTTAGTTCGCGACTTCTAATTATGTTCGTAATTAGTTCGAGTTCACGACGAGACGACTAACTTCTGCTTATCCACAGGCTCGCGTCAACAGTTGTGTTACTCTGAGCTCGTCTTTAAATATCAACAAATGGAATATTTTTTTTATAATAAAACAACTTATAATTATATATTTTTTTAATAATTTTCATGCTTTTGGTATAATATGTACTTAATTCAATGAATATTGAATCATCATCCTGTGACTAAAAATACTCATACATTTCTAGAAGTAACTATTTTGAGCTCTCTCTATTAACTACCGTCCCGCATTGCAATGCAATGCGGGACGGTAGACGGGGTAGTACCTACACAAAAATATGGAGTTAATTAACTTCGTATTCATAGTAAACCAGTGGTTCTATCTGCGCTGTGAAGAACTTTAAGCAAAGTTAAAAGGTCGACTTTTTTAAAATTCACTGAGAAGTCTTCAGAGTACTTGGTCGAGGTACAAGTAGGTAGGTAGGTAGGTAGAATGCAGATTATATTTCTTAGCTTTATTTTCAACTAATTTGAAGCTAAGCACACAAGTCTGGCATTAATGTGATGGAATACTAACGGCGATAATTTGTTACTAGTTTTTGCTCTGGGTTTTGCTAAAATTTTGTAAATGGTTTGCCTCAAGGAATGTTTCAATTAAAACCCGTGAATAAGGTTTTTATCCTAGAAAATATTTATATTAAAATTTGTTTTACGGAGCTGAAAATTTTGAAATATTCCCCTAAATATATTTTTGTCCTGACTCACTGACTGATTGGCTGAGACATGAACAACGCATAGCCTAAATGTACATGCGAATTACAGTGAAATATTTAGTGCACTAAGAACGCAATTTCTAAAGTTCTACGCCTAAAGCGACATAGTCCAGGTCGTATATAAGTAGCTTCACTAAAGCAAAGTCGCGTGCGTTACTCTAGTACTGCATATAATAATAATATGGCTTGCGAGAGTAGCGCACGCTGGTCGCTTACAATTCAAACAATATCGTCAGTTCAAAAGCTCAATTAGAGTATTAGCATTCGTGCATTAAACATGTCCACTCCGATAATAACGACTCACCCTCATTACACATTCGGGGTATCAACCCTCCCACTGTTTCACTTCTAACGATAACTGCACTTCGGAGAGTCGTTATCACTCAACTATATCATTCATTATACGAGTAAACGGTTCATACCGAAATATTGTTCGGAGTTTTCATACAGGCTCGTTAGTTTGTATTTAGAAAAAAATACACTAATGCAGAGTTACGCTTTGCTCGTACGAGGTATGTTATCATCATCATCATCATCATCATCATCATCATCTTCGTCACATAGACCTCTCGATTTCTCGACTTCCCGCAATCTTTAAAATATCATCGGTCAACTGCAGTAGTTATTTGTTCCACGAGCTGTATATCGGCCCACTGCCAGTTAAACTTGCTGATTTCGAGGAGTACGCTTTGATCTGGAGGAGGATCTTTTTATTTCTGATTGTAGCGTGGAGTGAATTTAGCAAGATGACTCTCTCCATAGTTCGACTTTTAGCTAAAGATCACAGACAAGGGAACAACTTTGTCATCTTTATAAGCAACATAGTTTTTTTTAATTTGAGTTGTTTTTCTAGTATTACTTTAGGTTCTGATGTGTAATTTGAACGGTAACTATCATTACTTTAGGTCTTAGCACAAGGGTGAGCAGTTGAAATGAAATTGTGATTTGTGACATCCTGATTTGAACGGAAACGTTTGTCACAGGCTTTGAAGAGAATCGCAATTTTTTCTTCAAAACCAATAACAGCCGACATTGATTTAAAACTACTTATACATCCACTTAACACTGGCGAAATTATCTGTCAAATGACGGACAGACGCCATTATGAAGAAAAAAAGAAGAAGACAGATAGCCCGGTCCAGTCAGGAGAGCTGAGCGACCCACTATTAGGACCATTCAAATTGAATAGCCCAAAACACACACCTTCTCTTCGTAGCGCTTAACAACCTTCTCTTGACCAACACGGACTTTGATTTGTTTATGGATGTATGGAGTAAAATTCTTACTGTTAGTTTAAAATACTGTGAATATGATATTAAATTGTAGGTATTTATATGCGAAAGACATTTATTTACAAAGAAAATTATGACTAATACAAGTATTTATAATTGGTATGTACAAAATACATTTGAAACAGTTGAGCTATCTAAAGACCGTTGCAAACGATCTAAAGGTAGCTCAACTGATCCAGATCAGTGCCAATCGGAAGCGTTCCCAAAACACTGGCTGCATTGCCACGCTGAATGGCAATGCTGATTCGTTGTGCCAGATACTCACCAGCTCTCGGGTCACGCGTCGCTTCGACCAGACGCCCCGAAAGAATTTTAAAAACCCGGAGGGCCTCGGTACCCCACGGACCTAGAGTCTCGACTCCAAGAGGAGCAAATCTGTAGGCTCTGTCGAGACCTGCATATTTGCGCCTCTTGAGATCCTCGGCAAAATCTGCCGCCGCGCCAGCCCCAACGGATGTCCTTGACAGATGGGAAGGCGCTAGTGTGTCAACGCAAGTAGCGTCCCACACCAAGGGTCTCCCCACCTCCCAAGGGACAAGGGTCATACCGTCAGGTCGTTTACCATCGTCACGCATCAGACCATTCGGCTCGAGAATGGCTGGCACGTTCACGGTGGTAAAGGCCCGCCGGATGATGTCATTAAGACTGGCGTGGCGAGACATTCGACCGGCGGCTCTAGTACACGATAATCCGTGATGACCAAGCTGGTCAACTGCAGTACCGCACTGGCATTGATGAGGCGCACAGCACCGCGCACCCAACCGTAGACAAGTTGCAATACGGAACGTGACAGGATCCATTAGAGTACCAATGTTATGTGAAGGAAGAGCTTGTAACCAATGTCCTGACTCCCATTTAGAAACAGCTAGGAGACGGGCACGATCTGCAGAGCTGGAACACGTTTGTAACAGACAATTCCGTGTCAACTCACACAGAGGCCCGTCCCATTGCCGTTGAGACGAAAGACATGTGGGGGGAGCCGTATTGGGGCAAGCAATATGCCAAGCATTTCGAGCTTCGTCTAGATGAGAAATTTTGAGAGTTATGCCAGGAGTAACCAAAAGAGACGGGGTTAGAATTTTTTGAACCAATGGATTAGTGCTATAGACGGAAGACAAGAAAGCTGGTAGGGCTACACTAGAAATTTTGCGAATACCTAAGCCTCCCAATTTGACAGGTAGGGAGGCCTGCGACCACGCCTTATCATCCAAATAAATATTCAAAACCGATGATAAAGTATTCTTTATTATGTTGTCTAAGCCTTCCACCAGCTCACTGTGTTTCCACAATTGACAACATCGTAAAGAGTATGTAAATTTAGGTACAAAAAGGCAAAACCTAATAATTGTAAAAGCCATATGGCTATTAATTTTAAGTAATCGGTCCGAAGTTTTATTAAAATTTTGAATTTTCTCATCTATGAATGTCGGAAAGGATTCATCAAGAATTGGTGAACCAAGGAGTCGAAGTGAACACTTATCTACAACTGTAATATTAGGGGCCAAACTGTTAAACTTTTCAATGATATAATTTTTATTCAAACAAGTGTCGGAAAGAAAAAGTTCGCACTTCGAAAAATTTAATTCTAAACCTATTTGCCGAAATTCATCTGTAATGAGTTTTAGATCGCCAAAAACTGTATCCACATCTCCACCTAAAGTTCCGTCATCCAAATACCAAACATTAAGCTTGGATTGGAGACGTTGAATAATTGGATGGATAGCAAGGCTAAAAATGGCCGGACCAAGAGGGTCACCTTGCTGACAACCAACGGCAGACGAAATATCATTGTTCCGGTAAATTAATTTAGAAGGCGAGCCATAGCACTGCCAGAGAAATGGGTAAATTTCGGGAATTTTTTCTTTAATTTCTTTTAGCAAGGCGCCCCTGTCTACGGAATTGAAGGCGTTTTTGATATCAACCTTCAGAATCACCTCCCCATAATTTTGATCCAAAAATGTACGAAGGGAATGTACTGCTGCCTCACAACCGCCTCGCGAACCAAAGCCCAGCTGAACAGGTCGGAAATAGTCGCCTAGGTAGTCGGCTTCTTTCCGACAGCAGACTTTAGCTGCAAGGCGACGGTAGGTGGTGCCCACGGCTATGGGTCTTATCCCGCCATCCTTCTTTTTGAGTGCGCAAAGGTTTGCACCGTACAGGAGATCTGTGATCTCGCTGTTGACTCGACCTGACAACATCAAGTTGATCAGGGACGTCAGGTCCCCCAGAAGGACTTCACCTGCATGGCCAGATCCGCCAGACAGCAAATCCTTTAGATGCTGTGGAGTCACAGCATCCAGGCCGCCGGCAGAGCCACTCTGGAACGACATGACGGCCCTAAGCACATCTTGGCTGGTCGTGTCCACAGCGACATCACTCTCTTGGGGTGGTTCGGGGAGGTGAAGGTTTGGCCCTGCGGGCGGATGCTTACTCTCAAGAGATATGAGAGTATCATTAGAATTTGGAGCTATCGTGTCACTAGAAAACAAAATACGGGAGGCACCCTTGATGTCACCATCGCTGAGTTTGCTCTCCACAAGTTTGTAGATAGAAGACTCAGCCAATGGTTTTAGAGATTTTGAATTTATTTGTGTGTCCTGATCTGCATTCAAAACAGGCGAGTGCTCTTCACGTGCAGTATATCTAACACAATTTTGTTTGATCCGAACCGTTAGTGATAATTTGTTGCCTAAATCTTTCTCTACATGAAGTACGCTGTAAGGAAAAACTAGTAAATGTTCCCAAGCTCGCTTCGTATTTTTTGATACAACGTTCCTAATGGCCTGTGAAAGAGCAGTAGCGACAGAGATGCGGGCACCTCGAGGAATACGTTTCAAAACTGGGGTTGTAGTTTTGTACTTACTAATAGTTTTCCAAAAAGGGTGTAAATCAGGCGTAGAATTTGAATTTAGCGCCAAAACATCTACCGCTCCTGCAACCGGAGCAGACAGCGAGATAATATGGTTATTGTGCATCTTTTTTTGATGAATTTTGAGGCCTCTCTGTCCCTTGAAGAAGCGGGCCTGGGGGCATTGTGTGCACTCTACAAGAGTCTGCACCGACACGATAGAATGGATCCCGGTAACATTCCTAATTACATTCGACGGTTGTGTGCATTGTGCCATCACAGTAATTATTCTTACAAAATAAAATGTAAATAAACTAACGCGATGACAGTGGCAGGTAGGTGGAGCGCAAGCGTGGTAGCTCAGGCGGGCACCACGGCAACCGCGCTCCTTCCTGTTGACATATAAATAACAAGAGCTAAGCTTCTGTCAAAACCGATGTAACTAAACTACAAAGAAAGAAACCACCTTTTCAAATTCTGAAGCGCTGAGGCTGTCCCCGATCTCGAAAACAATACCTGATACGCTCCGGGAGGTGGTCTCCCGGCCCCAGGGCTCCAAAGTCCCGCAAAGTCTGTAGAAAAATTCTTTCTGAAAAAATAAAATCAGAGACGTGTTAGCTAGATGACAGTTTTTTTTTTTTTTTTTTGGTATTTATTATTATAACTTTGACATTTAATTTAAATTTATTTTGTGTTTGTTAGTGATTTGTGTGACTTGTTTTAAATATTGTTAATTAGTGTAATTGGTGTGTTTTGTGCCGTTCTAATTAACTAAATAAATAAATAAATAATAAATAAAAGATGACTTCTCCATTCTTGTACTTGGATAAACAATAGATAATAATATATTCCTCTTGTGAGTTGGCAGTATACATAGTTGGGTGTGGTGTGCTCTCCGCGGCGCAGGAGTCGGCGCGCCGAGCACACGGCCCGGCGCCGCCCCACATCTACATCACAAGGCCCCCCGGCCCCCCGGCCCCCCGGCCCCCCGGCCCCCCGGCGTCGTCCTGAGGGCTCACTAATGTGTGTTCTGTTTATTGTATAACGACCTTGCTGATCGTACCGTAGTACAGTCGTAAAGCCACCACCTCGGAACTACTTTGGACAGTTATGGAAATACCTACAATAACAATTGTGGTACAGAATTATTGTAGTGGTTGGTTCAGTTTCTGCCGAAGAGTTACGCACGAGGATCTTCTATACCAAATATAAGAATGTTTGTCCTGATCGACTGACTGTCTTAAAGATGATACCCAGCCTCAACCATTATTCGTAGAGACTTGAAATTTTCAGAGTATACTTGTCTCGGTGCGTAGAGGTGTATTAATAGAGTACTAATAAGGAATGGTACAGCGGGGGTTAAAGTTTGTATTTAAATAATTTTACACATGCTAGTTTTGCTAGTTTTCAACTTATATAAAAATAAGTTGAAAGACCTCCACAGGGTGACTCTTGATGGTTCCCATTATTCTTTGTTTGAGTTCGATCGTTGTAATTGCAAGAGGCAAGGTTTCCCCCTCTCCCCGGCCCCCGAGTTCTCGTCGGCGATATCCAATCAAACTCGAAACAACTCCTAACTCCATCAATATCTTTAAATTGTAAATTCTACAATTAATTCCGACCTAAAAATACCCCTCGTTCACTTTGCTCTGCAAACAATTGCAAGTACCTATCGGAGTTGCCAAAGGGCTGATGGATGACTATCGCACTCGCACAACTTTAAAACGCTAGCGTAGTGAGGTCAGTTGCATAGCTGAAGGCATCGCTCAAACAAATTTCTAGATTTACGGCGAAACGTATTTATACCAACCTAGTGTACTACGCTAAACCGACCGTTATCAGAGTGAATAAAGCAGAAGAAGTATGCCAGGATCGTAGTAAGTGGAAATCCGCGGTCGCCGCCAACCTCCATGGGAAACAGGCGTGATAGGGTGGACCTACCTATGTACAACGCACTGTGTATTACACTGTGCGGTGTCGAGGCGACACTGCGCGTTGCGTTAGGGCGCGCAATGTTTTTCAAATGTCAGATAAGCCACAAATGTTACATTTACTAGTACCCTACTAGGCCATCTGAGTGAGTTGCTGTCCTCGTAGTTTTGCTAACACTAATTTTTAGGCGCTTTCTCTCCAAGCCCCATTCGCCTTCCATGTTTCTGGATACTGTTAAATTTTTGAAGTTTAAAGTGTTATTCCAGGTTTCCAAATTTTTTTTTATCGAAATCAGTTCAGTCGTTACTGTCGCATTGAACCGCAACATTAGATGATGGACTTTAATTTACCTACTACTCGACCGATTTAGATGAAACTTAAACTAAATACATTTCGTAACTTGAAATAGCATCATAAAAGAATTAAGCTTATTTGACGCACATACATGATCTTAAAATAAAGAAAAGCTGCATATTATATAGGCTACATATATATAAAAAATACAGGAACCGCGTTAAAGACCGAAAAAGCCCTGAAGAAAATTATATGATTAAAAGCAATGTCACAATCAGTTTCAAATCTTTTGGAAAACAAGTATTGTAATAAGGCTCGATCGGATGTGGACGACGCGGCGCGGAGTGGAATGAGCAGTGAATAGATTAGACGCGGGTCAATATTTAACCGGATAATTGTGAAAGTTTGTCGATTGCAGCGCGACGCCTCCGCGCCGGCCGACGCGCCAACACACTGCCTGCGCCTAGTGGCGCTATCATTCTCTTTGTCTCGTAGGTACTTACCTACATCACATAGTTTCATAATCATTTAAGTAATAAGATTAATAAACTCGTAACGTTGAATTAGTTACGCCGTGTTTAACACAAACAAAAAAAAATACAGTTGAAAACATTATTTCTTACAGTCGGTTTAAAATTGTGCATCATAAAGAATTTCATAACCGTTGTTTTTGTTGAGCAAACAAAGATGTCCGTTAGACTGTTGATACGTCTCGCAGACTCTCCACAAGCCGATAGAAGGTCTCGTGGACCCCTGAAGTGCGTCTCTGCAGCGTCTCCGTCTCGAGAGCCACTTGGACAAACATTTACTAATTAAACTGTGCTTCATATTGTACAGAGCGTGCACTGTTCGTTTTGTTGTATTGTATTAGTAACATTACATATTAAAACCACGAACCTGTTCATTTTAGAAAACTTGGAAATTATTAACTTTGGAACTTAAAACTCTTTGTGAAGCGCCCGTCCGGAGAAGCACCACGATGCCTGCCTGCCGTCAAGCAGCTTCATGTGCTCTGGTTGGAAGGTTGTGGGTGACATTACAGCATCAACATGCCTTAGGTTGCAAGGTGATGGTAGCTATTTAACATCAGGTAATCTTAATTACTTGCATCAGGTCACATAAAAACCCTATACTAACTTCCACCCGCGGCTTCGCTTACCTGTACTACGTGACAGGCAGTAGCGGCGTTAGGGTATGGCGCGGTTGGGCGACCGCCTAGGGCGCCGGATATGAAGGGGCGCCTGCGGCGCCTCTTCATACACACATACATATCTTCTTACTCTTTGAGCGAGGCCTACTTACCCTAATACCACAGTTTGCTAAAAGTTTACAAAAGTTTCATGAATTTTTCGTCAACATCGGGTTTTTTTTTCGCTTTCGACGACAATTTGGTATACAACTTGTACAATCGAAATTAAATACCTTAGTTAGAATGCAAATTCACTTCAAAAATTGACTAAAAAAAGTTATAAATTTTCAGGCAAATTTTTATGTCAATTTATTGTTAACTAGCCCGCAACTAAACGGAAATAAAAGTGGATGGGAGGCGCCCGACGTGGCGGCGCAGTGGTGGCATGCGCGTGGACCTAAGTTACTCCTTATTACATCAGCTATCTGCCAGTGAAAGTCCCGTCAAAATCGGTCCAGCCGTTCCAGAGATTAGCCGAAACAAACAGACAGACAGACAGACAGATAGACAGACAGACAGCCGAGCATTTAAGAGATTTCAGCTTCATAGTATCATTGGTGGTTTGGTATGACGTACTTTTTCAAATTAATGTCGTTAGTAAATCTCAACAATCAACAGACATGGATCTCAGTAAATGCACGGAAATGTTGAAACAATGCTGCACTTTCTTAAAACAATATAGAAGTACAGGCTTTAAAAGCGCTATTTTAACAGCAAAAGAATTAGCTGAAGAACTAAAAATTGAACCTGTGTTTAAAGCTACAAAAAGAATTCGATTTATTAAACGTCAAGCTAGTAAAACTGCCCGTGATGAGCCTATAACTTCCCCAGAAAAAAAAATTGAGGTTGAATTTTTCAACTGTCTTTTAGACACTACATTAATTTCAGTCAATGAAAGATTTGAACAGTTAAATGAGTACTCAGAATCTTGGTCTTTCTGTACAATATAAAATAAATTCCGGAAAAACCTGATCTGTGGTGATCTCCAATTAAAATTAACTGTAGACTCTAAATCAGATATAGATGGATGCATGTTATGTGATGAACTCGTAAGTCTGAAATATTTTTTGTCTGATCAGAATGTGGCTTCTCCTGTAGGTATTTGTTTTAAATTTTATCAAAGATCGCAACTTACAAGAACTGTATCCAAATGTATGGATAGCATTGCGAATATTATTAACTATACCTGTAACGGTTGCTAGTGGGGAGAGGAGTTTTTCTAAGCTTAAGCTGATTAAAACCTATCTGCGATCGACAATATCCCAATTTATATTGACAAACTTGGCAACTTTGTCAATCAAAAATTAAATTGCTGAAAACATCGACTTTGATAACCTAATAAAAGAGTTTACTAATAGAAAAGCTAGAAAAGGACTCGTTTTCTTTGGAAGCAACATTGTATTTTCATTTTAATTGTTTTTCTAGTGTTATTTTAAGTTCTGATGGGTAATTTTGGTGGTATTTTAACCATCATTACTTGAGGTCTTAGCACAAGTGCGAACAATTGAAATGAAAGTGTGTTATGAGGCATCCTGATTTGAACGAAAAATGTTTCCCTTTGGTTTTGAAGAAAAACGCCATCTTTTTCTTCAAAACCGATGACTGCTGACTTTACTTTTTTTACCGACTCGACTTGACTAAAAAGAATTTATTCAATCCACTTGACATTGGCAAAATTGTCCGCAAGACGGACAGATGCCATAAAAAAAAAAAAAGGCTAGAAAAGTATTTTTTTTTAGTTTTTTTAATAAATGGTTATTTTATTTAATGAATGGTTAGGGGTTAGGGGGCGCCGTAGAAATCTCGCCCAGGGCGCTGGTAGTGCTAAAACCGGCCCTGGTGACAGGTTCCAGCCCGCCGCTAGAACAAATAAATAAATAAAATAAAATACTTTTATTTCGAGCACAAAACTCATATACAAAAAAAAATACACTAAGTGCTAACTAAAACTAACTGAAACAATGCTAACTGGTTTCTTCAAAATGTTTTCCTTCACTGTTTGAGAGCATTGACATTATGCACATAAATACATATTTAGAAAAGAAAAATCGATTGGTGCACGACCGATTTCAAACCCACGACCTTAGAATCAGAAGGCGGGGTCACTTCTACAAACCACCGATGCTTTTTTTCAGTTGCTCATAATATTGATAATCTATTAAAGTATGTACCTATAGTAGGTACCTTGTATTAGTTTAGTGCGTCCATGTCGGTAGTAAGTAATGCCTGTTCTCTGTGTGCCAAAAGTTAAAATGGTTCAATTTGCTGCCGATTCAAAGCTTTATGCATTTCTATTGTACCTTTTAAAAATAAATGTTGCCATCGCTTCGTTTATTACAATTTGCATCTGTAAAAATAAAAATATATTCCGCAGAATATTTTTAAATATGAAAATGTGAAAATTTTAGTTTTAACATTCCGTACCTACCTACCGTATACGACACGCGAACTTTATTGTGAGCAATAACAAAATGAACGTTTGACGCGACTCGTTTCACACAGTTGCTCTCTCTCGCTCTTAAGGACATACATTTGCTTGCTAGTGAAACGCGCGTGACTTCGTCCGCGTCAAATTATTTTTATGCAAACTTCAAATGCCGCTGTAGTCCGCTGTACCCGCTTTGGGATGAATTTTTAGAGCTCCTTTCTTATTACATCTGTACGCACCAAGACAAATACACCTTGAAAGTGACAAGTCTCTACAACCAGTGGCTTTGTTGTTGACAAAGATTCTTAACATTGGTATAGATTCCGTAACTATTTTTGTCATGTTTGTAACTACATACAACTTATCTACTTGTGCTTAGAGAGTATAAAATATAATAAAAAATTGCGTAATATTTTATACAACACCATTTATTCAAACAAATCAAATTGAGGTATTTGACTTTGGGCACAATATTAATCAAGCAGTATATTGTTAATTGTGGAGATAGATGAATGTCTGCACATTATGAGATTCTTGAGCGTTTTCCAAATTGTCAAGTCCATTAGGAGTCGTAATGAGCGACCTCTCCCCCCCCGCTCTCCCCCCCGCTCTCCCGCTAGCGTCCCTCAGCGTGGACTCAGCGCGGTCCGGTGGACTTCTTACCACTGTAAAAGTACAACAAAAAACCGAATACATACGTGCCGGTCTGTCAGCCTATAGTTTTGTTGTTGTACCCTAAAGATGCTTCCCATGTTTGTATAGTTGAATAGGTTTTATTTAAAAATGTATTTCTCTAATAAATAAGTTTACCGCTCTATTTATATTTATTTTTAATGACAGGGCGCGAACCGCGAATAACGGTTGCCTGGAAGACATCGCTACCCGCGATAAGTCCGCCGATTGCAGGACTAATCCTTTTGTACTTTATTTTATATTTTATTGTATTAACTATAAGCCATGTCCTCAATAAAGTTATTATTATTATTATTATTATAAGCTGGTCGGAATGAAGCTCTGAAAATAACTTTGTAACGTATAGTAGAGTGTGGTTACAAACTCAAGTTCATTCAGTACATCAAACGATGGAATAGAGCTACAGGACGACGACAAAGAAAAGATTATCAAAACTCGAGTCCAGCGGGGTGGTTGGTCCAAGCTTCAAAGAGCTGCCTCGTCTCTGTAGCGGCGCTGTCGCGTCTCGTCCGCTGGTGGCGCGGCTCGCTTGCCTCGCGGGAGCGGCTCGTCCGCTGGTGGCGCGGCTCGCTTGCCTCGCGGGAGCGGCTCGTAGTTACCTCATTAATTAGGCGCCGGCTTTGATCACGGACCGTGACATTCTTTGAAGAAAACACAAAAAACACCTTTTAGTCGTCCCAATTATAATAATTCGCTTCATTTGTCCGCTGACACTTTTGATGGAATCATCCGAATCTCACGAAATGGAAACGAAATTGAATAAAATGTTATCGCGATCTGTTTTGAATTTTCCATTCGATAGGAACGTAGGTATTTACGAAATAGTCCCAAAGGAACCGGAGTCAACCTTATTTTAATGATGTTTGAATTGAATATTGTGCGGCAATAATAAGCTCGAAAATGATGGTTAAATAAAACCCGATAATGAAGTTATTTGAGCACGCGCGGTCGCCGCTGCGGCGAGGCGGCGAGGCGGCGGCGTGAGGCGTGAGGTGTGAGGCGTGAGGCGTGAGGCGCCGGACACTGAACATACAAATAAAATACTCATTTTAAACTTAAATGCTGACAGTAATTTTGCAAATCAACACTCACAGAAAATTATCCAACTAATTACCATTCCAATTTAGATACTAACTAGTGGAAACTGAAACTGAAAAATACAAGTATGTGTAAAAGTAATGTGTGGACGTATGTTCCTCTGACTACACCCATTAGACATTCTAAAGTAATTTTGAGTCAGTACTAAGAGGTCTGGAACCCTTCGTGCGCGAGTCCAATTCGCACTTGGCCGATTTTTTACCATTAACTATTGTATTATTCGATTTGCTTGCATTACCAGACTGGACAAACAAAACATTCATCGGAACAGAAATAAAATTAACAATTAATTAACTCATAAAATGTTAAAGTGCAATTGTGTAAAGTGGGTAACACGCAGTCGAATAAACTGTTTATTCGCTAAATCCAGCGCACAACCTATTCAGTGACGTCAATAATTCACTATTGCAACAACTGCTACCTACCTACGTGCGTCACTTCTACTAGCTGCCAGTGTGAAATGAGCTTTCTCTTATTTACTCAAAGTTTATTTAAACTTGCGTAGGCTATGTGTATGTATTTACAAAAAAACGTGCCCTAGTGTTCTATCAGTCATTTGGTACAAGCTATGCTTCGTTTGGGGCTATAGATGATGCCGTGTAAGAATATCCAAACATATTTATATAGTTATAAACAAATCGAGCGATGAACGGCATTTACTATCGACATTTTATGCAGAGGACACACGTCCGGTGGTAATCTGAAAATGCAAAGGCATCAGACGAGGGCGTAAGCCTACATTATCAGTACTGCTCGATCATTGAAGACAACTTCGAAAGTAAAACAGTAATGTATCACAAACTCACTCAAATCCTAACGAGCACAGGAAAGAAACTCAGTATTTTTTTTAAAAGGTATGGCGTTATTGACATGGTTTGAAATAAAAAAATCAGCTAGATTATTCTTAGGTGGTAAATATCTAAACCGTATTTTTTGAGGTTTGTTCAGTGGCTCGTAGAATATAGGAGCCCGGCATAATTAGCACTACACTTACATGTCACTCCGTATTCTCAAAGTGTTACAGGCCAATCGAAATACGTTACAAATAATTCTTCTACAATCCGGAACACGATCTACAATAAAATGCATTTTTCATGTTCATTTGAAAGGCAAAAGAGCAACGCAGAGCGAGAGCGGTTGCTCTAGCACGAACCGATATGACATTTCCGGTGTAAGCGTATCGGATGGACATTTGAGATACATTGCGCGGTACGGATAACTCAACTGCGGAGTATTGTCTAGTTGGCGCGCAGTGTAACTCGAAGTGTGATCATGCTACGCCCTCTGCACTGCGATGCTATCAATCACATCATAAATACTACTGTATGTAACTATGGTGACACCGGCGGACATCACTCAAGCAATACTGATACCTACAGCACCGTGATAAAGCTGCATTTGGCAATACGATGCTACAGCGATGGTGCTCAGCTTATGATGACTCAGTAGGTACAGTAGGATTACACACGTCTTATATTGATTACGTAATGAGTGTTTATGGTAATTAGTATTGAGGATGTTATCAATAGCCTCCCCCATATTTGAGGGGTTGCTCACCTCGCTCGGCAGGCGGATAGTGAGCGCAGTGTCGGCGTTATGTACTTAGTAGATGATGGTACTTAGTAAATTTTCGGCTAAGCTATTTTTTTTTGGGCAAAAATATAAATGTACTTCTCTAATACCCTTACAGCATGGTTTCTTATAGCAAATGTCTCTACTTTTCATAGTTTCAGAATTTCCTAGTGCCCAATCAAGATGAAACACCCTTTGGTGTGTAAGTAATCAGGAAATCTATTTCATTTATGAAATTCCAGTCACGGGTTTCTTCACCTTATTTTCCATACATCGTAGGGCACGTCCTTAACGAAAGTGACAAATGCTCTGATGCCACTTAACATCAGATGGGCCATAAATTTATTCGATCAGTAAATCGTATATAAGAAAAAAGTAGGGAAAGGTTAAATTTGCCTAAAGTAAAAAAAAGCTGTTTCATGCGCAAGAGTACAGTGAGTAGATTTATTATTATTAGTAGATCAGTAGAATGACTGCATTAACGCAGTCTCACGTATGAGCCTAGAATAAAATCACTCTCAAACTCATGCAAGAATAGTGTGACTGCATTCACAGTAACACGTAAGTAATCAAAGCTTATGCAGATTGCTGAAAGAGCTTTTCATAGCGAACGACCAGCTTAGTCCAACATTTCATCAATTTAATATTACAAATACAAATATAAATATATTTATTTATACTAATTGATTTAAAACAGTACATTTTGCTGGATATAATATATATTAGCTGACCCGTGCCCACTTCGTTGGGCGGTAAACATTTTTACAAAGGTACTATGTTAAAATAAAGATGCACGGTGGCGCTAGTACATAAGTACTGATGATTGTAGTCATTATAAAATAATTGAAGTAGTACTCGGCGTCGCCAACAGATGGCGTTAATAGAGGGTATACGTCATAAAATAGCGGCCACTCGCAGATCGCGTGGCAGATTTTGCCCGTTCCCGTTATTTTTTCGAGATAAAAAGTAGCCTATGTCCTATTCCAGATTACAGTCTATATTTATTCCAAATTTCATCCAAATCGGTCCACTGGTTAGAGCGTGAAAGGTTGCGCGCGATATTGGGCAGTACCTACTTGGACATTTTCGATTTTTTCTAAAATAAAAGTAGCCTAAGTTGCTCCTTATTACATCAGCTATCTGCCAGTGAAAGTCCCGTCAAAATCAATCCAGCCGTTCCAGAGATTACCCGGAACAAACAGATAGACAGACAGACAGACAAAAATTGTAAAAAATGCTATTTTGGTATATATACCGTATATACATTCATATGCATGCAGTAAAAAGCGGTTATTTTAATATTACAGACACTTCAATTTTATTTATTTGTATAGATGAAAAATAAACATTTTTATCTCTTTCAACCAGCTGCAGGGCTTGTTTTTTTTTGAAATCATGAAAAACTTGTGTAACAATATCGTATTTTGAGTGTCCGAACCAAAATTGAAAGAAATCAAGTCACGCATATAAGGTACCTACAGATTTTCCATATATGTATGTAAATGTTGACACCCGACCTTCCCCTTTCCGTAAGGGTAGTTTCAAAAAATGTTGAGCGTTGTTATTACTATTTTTGTATTTTAAGAAGCCAAACTGAGTTCGAAGCAAATCACACCATGCATTATAATTTTTCCATACAAACGCCTTTTCGCACCCCTCATAAGGGTAGTTTATGAGTCTTTCCCAACGCGTGTCGGTAATGTACAACCATGAAAAACACGACCTGGGCATTGGTGATCATTGCTCTGATTGGTCGAACCAAAGCTTATGCTTCGTTAAGACGCAACTAAAGAGTCAAGATGTACCTTAGTATAGGTAGATCATGCAGTTTTATTTCTGGCACTTCGGCGGCTGCTGCCGTAGCACGCTTGCTCCGCTCGCTCGTCTCGCGCGTTTTTTTTTATGTTCTAACCTAACCTAACCTATCCGAGTCGGATCCGCCCTAGAAAGCGAGTGTAAAAGACGCAACTAAAGAGTCAAGTTGTACCTTAGTATAGGTAGATCATGCAGTTTTATTTCTGGCGCTCCTATACTAAGATCTAACTTGACTCTTTAGTTGCGTCTTTACGCAACTAAAGAGTCAAGTTGTATCTTAGTATAAGTAGATCATGGAGTTTTATTTCTGGCGCTTCGACGGCTGCTGCCGCAGCACGCTCGCTCCGCTCGCTCGCCTCGCGCGATTTTTTTTGTTCTAACCTAACCTAACCTATCCGAGTCGGATCCGCCCTAGAAAGCGAGTGCAAAGACGCAACTAAAGAGTCCAGTTGTATCTTAGTATAGGTAGATCTTGCAGTTTTATTTCTGGCACTTCGGCGGCTGCTGCCGCAGCACGCTCGCTCCGCTCGCTCGCCTCGCGCGTTTTTTTTTTGATGTTCTAACCTAACCCAACCTATCCGAGTCGGATGCGCCCTAGAAAGCGAGTGCAAAGACGCAACTAAAGAGTCCAGTTGTATCTTAGTATAGGTAGGTCATGCAGTTTTATTTCTGGCACTTCGGCGGCTACTGCCGCAGCACACTCGCTCCGCTCGCTCGCTTCGCGCGTTTTTTTTAATGTTCTAACCTAACCTAACCTATCCGAGTCGGATCCGCCCTAGGAAGCGAGTGCAAAAGACGCAATTAAAGAGTCAAGTTGTACCTTAGTATAGGTAGATCATGCAGTTTTATTTCTGGCGCTTCGGCGGCTGCTACCGTAGCACGCTCGCTCCGCTCGCTCGCCTCGCGCGTTTTTTTATGTTCTAACCTAACCTAACCTGTCGAATCCGCCCTAGAAAGCGAGTGCAAAAGACGCAATTAAAGAGTCAAGTTGTATCTTAGTATAGGTAGATCATGCAGTTTTATTTCTGGCGTTTCGGCGGCTGCTACCGTAGCACGCTTGCTCCGCTCGCTCGTTTTGCGCGTTATTTAATGTTCTAACCTAACCTAACCTATCCGAGTCGGATCCGCCCTAGAAAGCGAGTGCAAAGATGCAACTAAAAAGTCAAGTTGTATCTTAGTATAGGTAGATCGTGCAGTTTTATTTCTGGCGCTTCGGCGGCTGCTGCTGCAGCACGCTTGCTCCGCTCGCTCGCCTCGCGCGTTTTTTTTATGTTCTAACCTAACCTAACTTATCCGAGTCGGATCCGCCCTAGAAAGTGAGTGCAAAAGACGCACCTAAAGAGTCAAGTTGTACCTTAGTAAAAGTAGATCATGCAGTTTTAATTCTGGCGCTTCGGCGGCTGCTGCCGCAGCACACTCGCTCCGCTCGCTCGCCTCGCGCATTTTTTTTTATGTTTTAACCTAAATCAACCTATCCGAGTCGGATCCGCCCTAGAAAATGAGTGCAAAAGACGCAACTACAGAGTCAAGTTGTACCTTAGTGAAGGTAGATCATGCAGTTTTATTTCTGGCGTTTTGGCGGCTACTGCCGCAGCACGCTCGCTCCGCTCGCTCGCCTCGCGCGTTTTTTTTATGTTCTAACCTAACCTAACCTATCCGAGTCGGATCCGCCCTAGAAAGCAAGTGCAAAGACGCAACTAAAGAGTCAAGTTGTATCTTAGTATAGGTAGATCATGCAGTTTTATTTCTGGCGCTTAGGTGGCTGCTGCCGCAGCACGCTCGCTCCACTCGCTAGCCTCGCGCGTTTATTATGTTTTAACCTAACCTAACCTATCCGAGACGGATCCACCCTAGAAAGTGAGTGCAAAAGACGCAACTAAAGAGTCAAGTTGCATCTTAGTATAGGTAGATCGTGCAGTTTTATTTCTGGCGCTTCGGCGGCTGCTGCCGCAGCACGCTCGCTCCGCTCGCTCGCCTCGCGCGTTTTTTTTTATGTTCTAACCTAACCTAACCTATCCGTGTCGGATCCGCCCTAGAAAGCGAGTGCAAAAGACGCAATAAAAGAGTCAAGTTGTATCTTAGTATAGGTGGATCATGCAGTTTTATTTCTGGCGCTTCGGTGGTTGCTGCCGTAGCACACTCGCTCCGCTCGCTCGCCTCGGGCGTTTTTTTATGTTCTAACCTAACCTAACCTATCCGAGTCCGATCCGCCCTAGAAAGCGAGCAAACGGAGCATAGGTTTTGGCATCCAATCCTAAGCTTGTGTTTTCCAAGAGTGCAGAAAATTTGGTATGACCTGGAAAGTACAACCATGAAATACACGACCATGGAATTGGATGCAAGAATGTAAACCAATTCGTGGCTGTGTTTTCCATGGTTGTGTATTCCATGATTAAGTTTGAAGCTAGTCGCAATAAGCAATATGATTTTTTCATACAAAAAAAGTCCATAATGCCTTTTAAAATAACATGTCATAAGTAAAATTTATCCTAAATTTCATTTCAATACGATCGTTAAATATGCATACAAACGTTTACACCCTTTTTCAACCCCTTGGGTGCAAATTTTCGTAAATAGTTTATTAGTAAACACCTAAACCTTTCAAAGAATGCCTAAGCCAAATGTTTATAAGTTGGCGTAATTTATGAAATTAATATACAAAATACAAATACAAAATATTTATTTGGAACAGTTAACTTAGTTAACTTATATTAATTCCTTTCAACCAGCTGTAGGGGTTGTTTTTTAAAATCATGAAAAACTTGTATAATAGCAACGTATTTTAAGTGTCTGAACCAAGGTTGAAGTAAAGTAAGCCACACATACAATTTTTTCCATATAAATGTTGACGCCCGACCTCCCCTTTTCATAAGGGTGGTCATGAAAAATGTTAAACGTAGTAATTATTATATTTGTATTATAAGAAGCCAAACTGAGTTTGAAGCAAATAGCACCACTCATTATGATTTTTCCATACAAACTTTGGCATCCCATCACACCCCTAATAAGGGTAATTAAAAAAAAACAATAATGCATTTTTGAAACCTTGACATTAGTAACATTATCCAAAGTTTCATTTCAATGTATGTGATCACTAAATACGATTCTGCATACAAACGTTTACGCCCCTTTTCAACCCCCTAGAGTGCGAATTTTCAAAAATTGTTTCTTAGTAAGCACTTAAGCTTTTTAAAGAGTGCCTACGCCAAATGTTTTTATGTTGGCATAATTTTATTTTCTACGAAATTATTGGGGTAGAGGTAGCTGTAGGGGTTGTTTTTTAAAACCATGAAATACTCGTTTAGTAATATCGTATTTTAAGTGTCCGAACAAAGATTGAAGTAAATCAAGCCAAGCATACAGATTTTTCCATATAAATGTTGACACCTGACCATCCCTTTTCGTAAGGGTAGTTTCGAAAAATTTTGAATGTAGTCATTAATATTTTTGTATTTTAAGAAGCCAAACTGAGTTTGAAGCAAATCGCAATACGCATTACGATTTTTCCATACAAACTTTAACACCCCATCGCACCCCTTATGAGGGTTGTTTAAAAAAAACAATGTTGCATTTTATAAGCCTTGCCATAAGTAACATTTATCCAAAGTTTCATTTCAATACGACCACTAAATACGATTTTGCATACAAACGTTTACACCCCTTTTCAACCCCTTAGGGTGCGAATTTTCAAAAATCGTTTCTTAGTAAGCACTCAAGCTTTATAAAGATTGCTTAGTACACCAAATGTTTTTAAGTTGGCATAATTTTATTTTGTATGAAATTATTGGGGTAGGGGTAGCTGTAGGGGTTGTTTTTTAAAACCATGAAATACTTGTATAGTAATATCGTATTTTAAGTGTCCGAACAAAGATTGAAGTAAATCAAACCAAGCATACAGATTTTTCCATATAAATGTTGACACCCGACCATCCCCTTTCGGAAGGGTAGTTTTGAAAAATTTTGAATGTAGTCATTAATATTTTTGTATTTTAAGAAGCCAAACTGAGTTTGAAGCAAATCGCAACACGCATTACGATTTTCCCATACAAACTTTAACACCCCATCGCACCCCTTGTAAGGGTTATTTAAAAAAAAACAATAATACAATTTAATAGCCTTATCATAAGTAACATTTACCCTAAGTTTCATTTCAATACGACCACTGAATTCGATTTTGCATACAAACGTTTTCACCCCTTTTCACCCCTTTAGGGTGCGAATTTTCAAAAATCGGTTCTTAGTGAGCGTCTACACCCTCTAAAGAATCTTTGTGCCAAATTCCAGACTTCTAAGTCTTGTAGTTTCGGAGGAATCGTGATGAGTCAGTGAGTGAATGGACTTCTCTTTTATATAATAGATAATATAGATCAACATTTGCTACCATATTTGACAAGACAACAGAATATAATTATAGTACAAGACTAGAAGAGGACTTTTAGGTACTTCAACTTCTTTAAATTAAATAAGTTTAGTTTAGTTGAGGTTTTATTAAATACTTACCGTTTTCTATAGCACTACAGCGCTATAAAAGAGTTCCAGTATCAGCGGGCTCCGTTGTAACAGTTTGTAAGGGAATGCATTGACAGCCGTATAATGAGGTTGGAGCAGTGCGCTTACAGCGTCGACATTCGTAATCACATGTATTTAGCCGTAATGGCGCGGTTCAGCCGCGGGACGTCTGCGGCCCGGGGGCGGCCCGGGGGCGGCCCGGGGGCGGGACAACTTCTTGAATACGTTTCACTCACTCGCCATTATGAATTTGTATGTACTTCAGTTGCAGACTGTAGGTGAGTTGTCAACATGAGTTGATACCAAACCTACACAGGTGCTTATTAAATAAAGATATTTAGCATTTTTTTCTCGTTTAGTCGGACTAGATGTTGTTGATTGAAGTAACGCCCGCATAGGTTACTGATTAATTGTATAATAATATTTATATTTATTTATTGCATAAAAATACATGTTGAAAGGATGTAAATTATTTAAATGTGTCTAATGCGTTCTGCCTAGATCTCAGGGTAAACTTTAATTTAACAATTTAATGTTTACCTGTTAACTAAGTGCAGTGAATGCAGTGATGATACCGTTTCAAAGAATATAAAGATACAGATTTCCTAGAACTGACAGCCTTGCTGGCCGTGCTGGCCGTGCTGGCCGTGCTGGCCGTGCTGAGCGTGCCGTGCGTGAGGTATGTACCTATGACGGGAACTCAGCGCAGCTAATAGGCAATTAGGATTATTTAGATTGTTTTAATATGAGTTCGGTTCGGGAACACAAGCCCGCTTCAAAATTGTTTATATTTGCATCAGACGGAGTTATTATACGTTCAATTAAAGCATTTTTATTAGCATTGATTATATAGAAGCCTTCCAAAATCTACATCAAAGTGATCATAATTAGCGGCATTTATGGGAGATGATGGACCATCCGGCATCACCACGGTTAAGTCTAAACCAAAAAGAAAAGCTTATGGCATTACCGCCTGGCTTTCCATATAGAATCTACAAACTAATTGATCGAAATCTAGACCACTCCAGGTTCGTAGCACAGCAGTAGGTCACTGGGGTTCACTTGTGGGGTTAGATTGTTTGCAAGTTGAAAGCTAAGTTCACTAAACGTGATGACCGCTATATGACGGCCGTAAAGTAGCACTTTGTGGCATAGTTCGTCCAGAAAAGTTTTACCATTTTGGTTGAGGACAGGGGTAACCGCGCGTGACACATTTACTTTTTTACAGTAGATGTGTCGTACAGTAAATGTACAGTAAACATATATGTACTATGTACTATTTTTGTGATCTTAATAAAAATTATCTTATCTTATCTTTTGCTGTGTTAGGCCTTAAAACTCGTAAATCATTAAACCCAGGACCAACAGTTTTCTCAACATGACTATCATTAGAAGCACAGAAAAAAATTACTAACAATCCCTAGACACTCATTAGTGTGTGTGTGTTCCTTCTGCGCCACGGCCACCAGGCGACTACTACGAAATACGTTGTGTGTGTTCCTTCTGCGCTACGGCCACCAGGCAACTACTACGAAATACGTTGTGTGTGTTCCTTCTGCGCTACGGCCACCAGGCGACTACTACGAAATACGTTGTGTGTGTTCCTTCTGCGCTACGGCCACCAGGCGACTACTACGAAATACGTTGTGTGTGTTCCTTCTGCGCTACGGCCACCAGGCGACTACTACGAAATACGTTGTGTGTGTTCCTTCTGCGCTACGGCCACCAGGCGACTACTACGAAATACGTTGTGTGTGTTCCTTCTGCGCTACGGCCACCAGGCGACTACTACGAAATACGTTGCTTGATTAAGTTCGATTAGTGATGGGCGAGCAAGCTTTGCCACGAGCGTCATCATGTCGGTGGCCGGTTCTGAGAACGCGGAGGCTGCCGTCTTGCATGAATATTTGATATGTAGGAGGTCAAAAGCGAATATTGTGTAACAAATTTCAATAGTTTACAGAAATTCCATATAGCCCAGACGTGAAATTGAAAACTGCGTTTTCAAAAGAGATATAATACTGTTTTTTATATGATTCAAAGTTATAAGACAAAAAGTTCCCACCTGATGTTTAGTGGTTTGCATTGCTTTGTGGGTCACGCACGTTAAAAACATGCCCTTTGCCCTTCAATACAAATAAAAGATTGTCGTCATTATAATGCTTGTAATATAGGGTATACTACAAGCATTATAATGACGAGGCAATTTTAATATTACAATGTAGTCCCGCCCCAGCATCCAATCATTAGAGCGCATCAGTTCACCGCCAACTCATACATTGATAATCTCGTCGCCAGGTGGCGCTCCGAGCATCATGCCTCGTCAGTACATCCGGCGCCCTCAGCATCAGTTACTGGCAACATCTAGTCACTCGCGTGTTGCCGTCAGATCGGCAGCGACTTTAACATAAAGTAGTATCAAGTGTGGATTATAAAAGAAAAAAACGCTACTGTTTACTTAAGCTAAAGTTTGCTTGGTTTGGGGTTAGATGACGCTATGTCAAATGTATGCCAGCGTTTATTTATTTTTGTCAACATAAATGACAGTAGGCTTGACATACTTGACTGCATACATAATATTCATATTTCACACTATCATTTTCGGAAGCTACATTTTTTTATTTTTTCTCCATTACCTAGCTATGAAAATTCTGCTGTTTAATTTGATGGTTTTCTTACAACTTAACTTAATCTGAGGTTTTAGCATTAGCAGGCATAAGTGTTAACGATGGGAATGAAACTTTTACAAGTGGTACAAACATTTTTTTTCTGAAAAAAATTACGATCTGATTTGATGTAATTAATTCACTTGATACAGCAACAGTGCCAGCCGACCTACGGACAGGTCGGTACAGTAGTAATATCTTGCTATGAAAACCAGTGCTAAGGTACCAGTAGGTATAGGTACTAGAACGTAATTATAATTTCGACAATCCTGAGGCACGGCGCTAGGATCCGGTGTCAGCGTTGCGACAACTACCCACCTATGTACCTAGTAGAGGGCGGAGATGAACGGTTACTAATGAACATCGCTATTTAATGAGCTGCTGTCGGCCGCTGCTGTTGGAGGGATTCCGCCCTTGAGGTAAAGGTTACCTCTTCAAATAACTAGTGACCTTCATACAACAACATTTATGTTAGAGGAACGCACGCGACTTCGTTTGCTTAATGTCAAATTCAATAGGCATTTATCAAGGATGTTTAGGAGTTGGTAAATTAATAAGAAAGTAGCGAGAGCTAAGTTTGATCACGTAATGTTAGGTGAAGACAGTTCAAAACGTCGTAAGGCTGGGTGTTACTAGACCTCGTTGACTAGACCCCAGCTCTGATCTATCAAGCCCCAAAGGACAGAAAAGTTACAATTTGGATTCTACCGCTTTAAAAAAAGAGAGATTCTCAATTCGGTGACACGTTTTAATGTTTGCTAGCTCAGAACTCAGTAATTTAAAAACATAATTGCAGCGTTTTTATTTTATTTCCAATATATTGTTCCCATAAAAATTTCATCAAAATAAATTCTGTCTGAAAAAAATCCATTCAAAAGACTGTCAACTCAAGTTGTGTCAAAGTAGAAGTAAAATTTTTTTTAACTCAAAAGTAATCATACAAAAATGTTATTTTCATTAAAATTTCAATCTTTGTTTCCCCTTTCTATTGAAAACTACGGAAACCAACCGATGTTGTAATATTTTGTAAGACTGAAACAAACAGGTGGGAGGTAGTAATAATAGACGAGACCTCCGGTTGAGTTGTTATTTAGGTAATGAATAGAATCTGCGGGTCGTTGCCATCACTTCTAATGTCGCACGTTATAGCGGAGGAGGTTGTGACACTTACCGCGCTATTACTATAGGTATAGTCATGTAAGCTACCGCTACCTGATTCCCGCAGAGGAAGTATTCTAGAATGTGCTTGTTGATAGTTTCATCTATCTATTATAAAAATCTTTGTTCTGACTGACTGAGTGACAACATCATAAACCACTAGTCGCAGACTTGAAACTATTAATGTATATTCATCTTGGTGCGTAAAGGTGTACTAAGAAAGGAATTCTCAAAATTCAACCCCTACAAGGCTACAAGTACCTTCACCGGGATGAAATCGCGCGTGGTGCCCATTTAAGTGTTAAGTTTCAAGAATTTCATACTTAGTACACTTTTACGCACCAACATAAATATACCCTGAAAACTTTAAGATTCTACGATCAGTCATTTATTAGGTTGGGCGTTGTCTATAAGTCAGTCAGTCAAAGATTCTTATAATCGATATAGATATGGATCGGTTTATATGTAGGTACTGTAATCGTAGGTCGTGGGTTCAAATTCTACTCGGTACATACATTTTAATATATTTAAAAGAACCTTTGTGTTGTTGTTGTCATCATTGTATGCTTCCGAACCGAGCGGACCAAACCGTTTAAATTCTCTGAACAAACCAAATCGCCTCGTTTTCACGCCAAAGTGGTTTTTTGCGGACATCTACATCACAACAAACGCAACTAAATACTATTCAAACTCGATTTAATTTACATTTTTGGCGGCTTTCAAATTTATGTGGGTTCTCTTCCAAGTCATCACTCTCTCGCCTTTTCTTTTAGACTTGCTCGTGAGCTGGGGCCCGGCGTGATGCAAATGAATAAATGCCGTTTTGACATTTATAAATTGTATAATTCTGGTACAGTAATTAATATTCTCAGCTTTTAAGATACTTTTAGATATAATTGTTTTATACTTTAAAATAGTGCTAAGTTCCCCTCAAGCGTAGTGGGTTGCGGGACGCGGGGTGCGGGCGGCGGTGGGAAGTTTTTACATAAATTACAGCGGCGCAAAACATTTCGTTCCAAGTAACAACTTTAACAGAGAAATGCAACTTTATTTCTGTGCAATATTTTATTGACAGACTTAACAGATCGCTGCATGGCATGTAGCGAACTCAAGTACAAATATAAAATACCGCCAAGTACCTCGCTAAACTGAATAAAAATTATACAACACAGATTTTGACATAATCAACTTGAGTATCTACTGTGATAGTACGATGATTGTTACCTGGATACCTACTTCCTACTGTTTTTTGTTTTTTTATATGTGGGTGAGTTTAAAACTCCGTGAAAATTTTTTGAGCCACATTAAAATAGCACAAAATATACTCGACACTATGAGAATGTATAATAATATTGCATAATATTGCACTGAGTAACACCAATTCAACATTACCTATGGAGGCGTGAGCGCCACTTTGTGGATTTTTCAAAGCGTCCCGTCGATTGCCTCACACTTAGCTTGTGCTCCGAATTGTACCTCTCCGTAAACGCCGCTTAGAACCAGCCCCTACTACAAAGAATCTATTCGCTTTAAGTGGATTTCGTCTCATGCCTCAAATGCACTCTTAGTACGACTTAAAAGGACACAGACACGGAGATGCCGCTGTCGTGCTTACTGGTACAAGAACACGCTTTATGTACGGAACTAGCTCTGTAGCATAAATAATATGAACAGTGCTCGTAAACGGTGAAGAAAACTATCATAGCAGAACAAGTAAGTGTTCTACCAACGGCGATGGGCTTCCAACCTGTCACGTACCAAATATAATACATGGACGTACTTCTGACTAGTCCCTAAGAAGTCCTCGTAAATTCTAAGTTGGTATCACTCGGTAGGCCCTAAAATCGAGGGAATATGTACCATGCTTGGCTTAAAGTCGTGAGGCTATTTCTGCATATTTTCTTTTAGTAGTGTGAAGTGTACGGTGATTGGAAGCCGGCACATCCAGTCGAAGCCGGTAGAAGTGCGTCAGTTTGCGTGAATTGGAACATTCCCCGCGAGTACATATTTAATGCGCCCATCAGCAGCGGCCGTACCATTACTGACGCACGCACCTACTTCCCATGCTACCAACTAAACATGTTGGAGTTCCGCGCGACGAACGAACATTGGAACCATCTCAGTAGCTTTGGGAAAGAATTTGTCCGGAGCAATATAATGATCGTGCTGTTTACTTCTACTACCAAGTGGTGTTGCTCGTACCAAGATATGGAAGCTCTTACAGGCAGAAAAATGAATAAATATATTCTTTTTCTTTCTTCTTTCTTCAGAAAAGACTTCAAAAAGTAATTTCAAATGAATATCAATAATTACCCTCGCAGTGTTGATAATACGATCGTCACAAGGAACGGCGTCTATGGTCTTTTGTCTGTACAATCTTCTATATTGTACATAGTAAATTACAGATAATGTATACATTTAATGCATAACATGTACGAGTACATAAGGTGAGCCCTATAATGATCTTCTATTCTTTTGACTTTTGCGTGATTTGTTCACAAGTTTAAATAATTGGATAATGGTGAACACATTTTATTTTGACCTTATCGCTGTTTGTATATAAGCCTTCGAACGCGAGTGTATACACGGAACCCTTGGTGTACTGAGCCAACAGGGTCTTAGCTGTTATTTTATTCATCTCCCCACAGGAAGTAACAGATTTCCGACGATATTTGTGAGCGATTTAATTGAACCTATTCTCGCGGTAAAATGAAACGTTTTCTTTTCTTTCCTTTGAAAATAACTAAACCTAGTAAGTATCGAAGAACTAAACTAATTAGTCCATTTTCTCTCAATTATCTTTACATTTTACATTCGTTTATGGACGGCCAAATTCATGAGATTAATTTTCATCTATTGCTTACCGGCTGGCTGGTGTGCAATATGCATAAAAAAATTAGTCTGCTAGTTAATAAATATATTCGGCACACATTCACACAGCGCAGCGCCTTCTTCTCGCTCCAAAGCAAGCAAAGCGAAAGAAGCGATGGGATTCAGATAGCTGATAGAAATACTTAAATTAGTTTTTTTTAAATAAGACAACAAGTACGAACCAGAAACAATTTTCAAATAATCCTTCATAATGATTTTGTATAATTACAATTTAAAAAAATCAAATCCCCCCCCCCAACCCTGACACGACACGTAATCTCACTTACAAACTAAATAATAAATCAGCTCCGTTTGTTGTTGCGAGTACATTACTGAGGAGTCCTGGAGACTCGCGGAGTCTGTGATCACGAATCGGACGATAATTTTGAGAAATTTCACGCGAAATACTCGTTTAGAAATTAGGTAAAATCAACATCTGGTTAACAAGATAAGGTAAGACGAGGTTTAGCCAATTATACGTTTTGCTCTCACAGGTTGAGTTGCTGGCAAAATAAGCTACAGTCATGATTGTTATAAAAGGAAAATTACATTATTACTTTGAAACGATTTAAATCTAGATTAAAAATGACGTTACGTTACGTAACACTTACGTTACTATAGTGTAATTTACCTACCAGTCTTTTTAACGCCACACTCTTTATGTGCTACAATTTTTTTAATGATGAGTGCGAGTAATCAACTCAAATACCAGAGTGTGAGTAGTTTTTGTATGCTAGGTACCTACAGTTACTGACGAAAGTTGATGACTATTTCTAATTTTGATGTACAAAACAAAAATATTATGCGGAAAATTACGAATAGTTACAATTCGTAATTTAGCGCATAACATTTTTGTTCCGAGTTGTAATCATTTGCATAAATTTTATATGTATATCAAATATTATAAACTTTTGCGTTAGGTACCTAAGAAATATGATTATCTATGAAGAAGTCGTACATTCCGTACAATTGTTGTGTGAGCCGAGAGACCCACTTCAACTCTCCGGTGGTCCTCTGGACGAGCTGGCACAATGACCGTATTAATAGACAACCTGTGACCTTGAGCCTTCTACGAAACTCTATTAATACAAGCTTGGTCATACCCAACATCGAATCAACCTTTGCCGTTCGTACAATATTGGTTTATTTCTGTGAAGATTTAGAAGATCTAGTTTTTACGACGTCCTTTTGAAGTTGATTTGTCAAAGGACTACATTATATATTCAGTTTGGTCAACCCTTTTAAGGGTCTGTGGCAAATTTATAATCACGTGGCCTAAGAGTTTGGATGTTAGTTAGTTAGGTTCGGAGTTTGGTCTCACAAGTAGCCAAGTTAACTGAGATCTAAGAGCTAAAGGATTTTGTATACCTTTGATTCTGATTATTAAATGAAGTCAAAATTAAAGTCAAAAAGTATTTATTTATTAATGCGCAGCGATTATCTTGAAATGTCTTAAAGCTAGGTGAATCTAAGCGCCAGTTCCTCGCAACCAAGTCTAAAAGAACAGGCAAGAAACTTACGGCTTTGTTTGTTGTTGTTTAATCGTATGATTATGTTAAACATTACGTATTTTATGTATTTAAAAAGTCAGTAACTAACTTTATACATTGATCCAAAAATGCAAACAATTTGATGATAAGAAATAATGTGGCTTAATTTTTGATCCATTTACATTTTTCACATATTTGTAAAAATATTCTTAATCCTTGGAAACATCAAAAAGAAACGTATTCAGTGTGTTTTTAACGCTACCAGAACTGGGTAAAGGGTTTGAAGCCAACCTATACCAATTATAAGAACCTTTGTCTCAACTGACTGACTGACACATAGACAGCGCACAACCTAAACCACTGCTCGTAGAGACTTGACAGTTTTAGGGTATTTTCGTCTTGGTGCGCAAAGTTGTAGCGAATACAGCGGGGGTTGAAGTTTATTATGATTAAAGACCTGTATACTGTAATGACAAAACTTAAAATAATATTTATCAAATCCCACATTTTATCTAGTTAGTATTTTACATGATAGGTTGCACATCACATCTACAAGTATAATAACAGACTTCCTCACTTTTTATAACTTTTGTTTTAGTTATTAAAGGTATGTACTAACCTAGCTAACTGTTTTTCACTGCAACAGGAAGAGGAGGGAACAATAATTACTTGGCGAATATAACTTTTTGCCGGCATTACTATAATAATATTATGAAGTTCCATCGCACCATCAATCAATCATCTCTATTGGAGTTACTTTGTACTTATTGCCACGTTATTCAATATTTATGGGATTATATTACTTTTCCTTAATAGTTATTACTAATGGTTAGAGTGATAACGATTTGTTTTTTTAAATTATGTACGCTCTTTATATTAATACTTAGCCGTGGTTGGTTCAAAAAATGAAAGCATAGCTTATCTTTCGTCTTTATTTATACGAATTATAAGAACCTTTGTCCTGACAGACTGACATATAGACGACGCACAGCCTAAATCAATGATCATAGAGACGACATTCATCATTCATTTCAGAGTATTATAACATAATAACAATATAGTTGGTGCGTAGAGGCGCACTAATTCCCGCAACTCAGGCTTTGTCCGGGCGGGACTTAAAATTTGTATAAACTATACGCGGACATATTTGACACAACGCTGACCCCAAACTGAGCAAAGCTTTTATAGAAACCAGATAGTTAAATTATACTGAAATACTTTGTTTTGTTTAATAAATAAAAATCATTTCAACTCACTCAACCCAAACGCAGAACAATCTGTGTTCATAAAAAAAATAAAATGTTCATTAATTTAATTTCATTATAAACAGCTTATACTTTGTACAAAAAAAACAGCACTAATTTAGAGTTGAAGCTCATTATGCTTGGATCTGTAGCTGAGTGCCGGTCGCAGCCTCTCTCTGGTTCAAGTTGTAAGACAGCTCTGAGACGCGCTAAATTATTCTCCTTGTGTGTCGTGCCCCCCTCGCCCCCCCCCCCCCTTGCCCTGTACGAGTGGTGTACTCGTACGGGCAGGGTTTAAATAGACTTGACAACTTTAGTCTAGAATATCTAATCTGTTTCTTTTTAACTTTGCTACCCTTTTTAACTTGGGCTGGCCACGTCTGTCGCATGTCTGACGATCGTTGGGCTAAGACCACAACTGATTGGGTGGCCAATGCAAGACGTCCGCGCGGCAGACCACCACGGAGATGGCGTGACGAGTTAGATGTACATCTTCCAGACTGGTCCAACTTGGCAAGGGACAGAGAAGTTGGAAAAATGGTAGGGAGGCCTTTGCCCTGCAGTTAATAATAATAATATGACTTATGTTTTGTTAAATAAATTCTAGATTACATTCAGGACGCCTCCTTACTCACTGGACCAAAACGACATTGAAATCAATCAATGGGGAAGACTCAAAATATTTTATCTAGACAAAGAGCCATTTTAGTTTGACTCTGACATAAATCCAGCAGTGATTTCATCATGGTGATGACGATTACAACGATATGAAAATTGTAATTGTTGGACACTATAATTATGTCGCTTTTTAAACTCCGTCGGATCCATCAAAATCTATTGTGTGTAATACCGCGGTGTCCGAGGCAGGCGCCGGCGGCGAGACTGCACAGGGAGGTGTGGTTGCGACGACTGACGCTATACTCACTGACACATTGTGTTCTGGAAGTGGACAAGGACAATGCGAGCAGGTGTCTGGACGCACAAACGTCTGTCTAGCTAATGAGTTATTGACATTCCTCTATTTGCATGTCGATTCCTATCTTTATGACTAACTACACTTTAGACTATAAAGTCATAGAGATAAGACACAAGGCTTTATTTGTCATAAGTAAATAAGTTAAACCATAATACTATTTGTATTCCTTTAGAAATCTTTCGTCCTGAAAGCTTAAACCATTCAAACTTGCAGAGACTGTAACTTTTTACAGCATATTTGTATTGGTATTTTGAAGACTCGGAGTAAAATAGTTTTTAGCCAATTTTCAAAAAAGATGTAGTTTTATAAACATTATCTGGAAAAACCTTTGAAGGAGATCCCATGAAATGATCAGCAATACACTAGACGCTCAGTTCAAAGGTTTGTTGCATGTGTCCAGAGAGCGCTGTATGCGCACCGTGCCTACATCTAGTGAGTGAGCTTCACTATCCTGTCCGGCGGTTGTTAATGGGCTGAGAGACGGTCCGCGCGATCCACTATAGTACGTGTTCCGTTTAACTGTGAACTGATCGCAAACTTGTTATTTGAAACTCACTCGCTGAATACTGCGTGTTATGGATTTGTTTCATTCATCATTTATTCAAAAAACTATACTTTTATTCAAATGAATGGTTACTTGAACCATCTATGCAAAGGAAATAGAAATGCTATCAAAAACATAACTTGTAAAAAAACTCCATCAACTCAGTTCTACCATCAAAAGTTGTGAGCTCCATATAATACCAAGTCTGTTTATTTATTCTTACTTTACCTATTATATTTCAGCCAAAAATGCGACAGTAGTAGGTTTGAATCCGTCGCTAAAGGCCTGCAGTACTTCGTCGGTGAACTCAAACTAAACACTATTCATGATAACTTTTATTTGACCAAACAAGAGTAAAGTATTTCGCTGTGCGGTGTAGTGCGGCGTAGTGCGGCGTAGTTTGGCGTAGTTGGGCAACCAGTTCGTTCAATAAAACTGCGCGGCAACTGTTCGACTCGGCTAATCCGCCGCTAAGTTAATCAATAAAGTTAGTTTAATTACATTCGAGCTCCGACGGAACAGCCGGCCCCGGGTTAGCGCTAAACAAAGCTGACGCTAAATACACACTAAATAAACCTAGATTTGTTATGGGAGACCCAGCTGTCTAAGAAACCGCTTCCGTCATGAAGATGACAGTAAAAATCTAAAATATATTGGTGTTATCTTGCCCTAAACCAAACAAAACATATTATGATCAAAAGGTAGCAGATTGTTTAAACTTATCGTTATATAGAAAAAAATAAATAAATAGCATTACTACTTAATCCCTAAGCACGGTAGATATCCCCTCCGATCTCTTAATTCCAATTACCTACACTAAACATTACGAGGATGTTTAGGAAGTAGTCAGAGAAATGTCCAGATAGTAAACTTGGTACTTATCACATTTTGCAGTAATTAGCATTTCGTACGTGACAGGTTGCAAGCCCATCACTGCATATACATAATTTAAATACATTTTTATAACACACAACTAACGATTATAACAAGAACTATTAACAAATAAAGATTCCCGCCTATAACGGAAACCACATCTGAGAAACCCAAAGGAATGTTCGAGAACAACTTGTAGCACGTAGCGGCGTTTCACACGAGAGTAACTACGTGACGGTAACGTACAAATTCTTAAACTGTGTCTAGTTCTTATCAAATTCTCCTGCGTTGAGAAAGCGAGGCCTGTAGAATGATCGGTCCACTCTACTAGCGGAATATTCGGCCCGACCACTCCGGTTACACGATAATTGTGTCCTGCCAGAGTCAAAGTCAAAGTCAAAGCCAAAAATCATTTATTCAGTAATATCCGCAGGGATCATCTTGAAACGTCTTAAATCTAGGTGAATCTAAGCGCCAGTTCCTCGCGACCAAGCCTAGAAGATCCGTCAAGTCAATCCGTCAAATGGATATAAGTTTGACTCGTCAAGTGTAGGTACAGTAGCTTCATGTTTTGACTACATCAACACTGAGATACCACCAGCGCAGTGGTTGTACTGCACATGTTCCTGTCCCTCTCTTGATGGACGCAGAGAAGAAAATGTCCTCGACTCTGCTGGATACTGAATTATTACAATATTGAGTTTATTGATTAACCTGATGATGTAAATTTGAGACGATATTTATCATCCGTGAGCGTGAACTTTAATCTAGTGCCTGTAGCCATGACGTATTTGACTATGTAATAAAATCTTAGTTCTTTACGTTATGAGTGTGAGTTGGTTACAAGAGTTTTAGCTTAAGTTTTGGATAAAGCTCATTGTAACGATCCGTCGATCGTCATTTAATTAAGTCACAACAATTAGAATGATTCATTGGAGGATTGTTGAAAATAGATATAGCTAACTACGTAAAAATGGCAAGAGACCAATTTAATTAGATAAAATAGGCTCACACCATAAATCCTAGGCACGGTAGATATTCTATGGAATAAATTAATATCAGTGTTAGAAGTACTACTCATACAAGATTCAATAAGCAAGCTAAGTTTCGAAATGTATTTTGTTCTGGGAAAAATGCTTAAACAAAATAGACCTTATTTGTTAGCCAAAACGAACTACAAAATGCTTAGATCTACAATGAATAGTAACTATTACTTATTCTGTGTCAGGAATGCCATTTAGTATAGCAGCAATAGCGAAAGTAACTAATATGTACTCCATGGCTAGTGCGGCGCATGGGTACTCATTTGGTAGGCCTAATATGAATAGGAATAAGGTCGAAGCCTGGGGAGACTTCGATGGGTTGCATAATATCAATTATTATCTTTGCCGCGCGCTTTTTGAATTCGGAACGAATATGAGCGCGCCACAATTAGCTTTGCCGCGCACTTTTTGAACGTGGAACTTTTTCGTGTTCGGCGCCAAAGAAATCGAACCAATGGGGTCGCCGCGGGCGAAGGAAGAAAAAAGGGCGGGAAGATGAGCCCGCGGTTTTTGGACTAGAAGGATCTGGGTGACTAAGGAAGTAGGTAGGATACGGGAAGGTTTTTGGTGATTAAGTAGGTAAGGTGTAACCGAAGCAGATTTGAGTGAGTCCTTTTATATTATGTTTCAGTGTATATCTACTTGTGTATTTTATGTTTCTACCTTTTAGATTGGTGACCAAATAGAGTAGGATGGGTTTCCTTAGGTGGACAAACCATACCTACAATAACCTATGATCTAGATACTCTGGAAGTTAATAATTGTGTTTTCTTGTTTTACTGTGTAATTGTATAGGTGCCAAGGTACTTGGACTATATTGGGGTGTCTCTATAGCAGTCTTTAGCAGGTTTGATTCCTGTGATGGGACAATCTTACGATTACTTTATGATCTATTATAGAAATTGGTATTTTGCACTTGCTCGTATATTGTATGAGAGGCTCAAACAGAGTGGGTTCGATTCCCGACAAGACTATTTTGGGGTGTCATTATAGCAGCTTTTAGCAGGTTCGATTCCTGTGACTGGACAGTTTTACGATTACTTTATGATCTATTATAGAAATTGGTATTATGCTCTTGCTCGTATATTGTACGAGAGGCTCAAACATAGTGGGTTCGATTCCCGACTAGGGCTAACCATGCATATTATTTACTTTAGAAATTTATGTTCTACATCTACTGTTGAGCAATATGTATTTCAAAGTGAGTAACTAAAATAGTGCAGGTTCGAACCCTGTGGCGGAAGATGATAAAATACACTATGTTATTTTATCATACATTTGCTCTCAATTTATATCTAGAACTACTACTATCATTTGCTACTTTTATATCCCTAAATTGTATAAGCCCTGTGTATTTACTTTAGTGGTGTTCTGGATTTGTTGTAAGTAGGAACGATGTAAACATCCTTTGGACTAGATCTTACTAGATCTTAAACGTTTTTATTATAGCCTGATTTATCATATTTATACAAATTACATATTAGTATATAATATGTAATTTGATATGACTCGAGTTGATTTTACTCATGGTGATGACCTGTTTACTGTTCGAACCAATCTAATAGTCTTAAAGGAATAACTAAAGGTGAAGCCTACCTATTTACTAAACTACATAAGTCCCATCATACCTACTAATGAGCACATGACTCTATACTACCTGAATCTAATGGAAAGAGGATGGAGTATAATTAGTGGAGTATTTTGGTATTTTTATTATTATACCGTATGGTACATTTGATCACTCTAATGACACGCATGATGTCTGACACAAATGATGTCTAGCTCGCATGAGGCTATCTACGAATTAGATGCTGATCTGATTTACCTGGTTTTACTACCTTACTTAAATTGAGAAAGTTCTCATGGCTTTGGTTTTGGTTATCTAAGACTTTCTATGTGTCTTATAATAAACTCTCGAGTTGATTATACTCATACTCAGTTTTGGCATTGGCCTATTTACTGATTCATTCAATCTAACCGTCTTAAAGGAATGACTGAAGGTGAAGCCTACCTATTTATTGAATTATATAAGTTCCATCATACCTACTAATGAGCGCATGACTCTATGCTACCGGAATCTAATGGAAAGAGGATGGAGTATAATTAGTGGAGTGTGTTGGTATTTTATGATTATACCATATGGTACATTTGATCACTCTAATGACACACATGATGTCTGACACAAATGATGTCTAGCTCGCATGAGGCTATCTACGAATTAGATGCTGATCTAATATACCTGGATTTACTAGCTTACTTAAATTGAGCAAGTTCTCATGGCTTTGGTTTCGGTTATTTAGAAAGACAAAGGATTGACTAAATCAGTCAGAATCTACTTTTGTCTTGATGAATGTCAGGAACCCATTAGGGACTACTTTGATTCTAAATCCATTTAGGATGATTGTAGTTCCGCACATAACTTAGGAGGGTGCATGGATGTGTTGTATTATATATATATAATATTACAATGACTAACATTTAATAATTAACGTAGAAGCTTTCGAATGTGTGTGTGAATGTAAGATCTACAGTTCTGGGGTATTTTGCTAAAAGAATATGTCCTCTCAGTCTTTTGCAATACAGATAATGACGAACATGACTTTGACAAGTAAACTCAGTAAATAATAAGATGTCCCACAAACATAGTGTACTTGCAATGGCGGAGTACCCAGTACCTATGTCTCGGAGGAGGCTTACCCAGTCATGAGATGAGAGCCACTGGGGGTTCGCGGATGGCGGGGCGATCCTCATTAGCATTGGTTTACAGTGCTAATCCGATTTTGTAGAACTAAATTCCTAAATTAGACACTTACAAGATAAAACGAATGGTCTAGTAGATTGACTAAAGAATACCTACTTCCTATCTACTTGTTTATAAGATATGGACTATGTTAAAATACATACATAATATATGAATATAAGAATATATTAACAATATTTAGGGATGATACAAGAAAAACTAATAGTTTAATAGGTTGACTAAAGAATATCTACTTTCTATCTACTTGTTTATTTGAGAAAATTGCATCCTGTAAGTAAATTAGTTATCTAGGTAAAAGGTTAGATGTTCAGGTTATTCAGAAATATATAAGTTAAATCTCAACATAAAGTCCTTTAAAGTTCCAAGGTTACTATAGATCACATCTGTAGGTTCCTAGCACTAGACGAATCACTGGCCAATATAGTATATTAAATAGTTTAAAAAGTAGGTAGGTTGTAGTTGTTTAGGTAGGTTAGGCTTTAGGTTTATCTTTATATATATTAAAATGTTATCAGGGGGGGTTGTTACAATAAGGTTGCCGCGACTCAGGATATGACTTTGGGGTTACTTTTTATAGTTTTATTATGAATATTTTTATTTATTTATTTATATAGTGCGATTGAGTTCGCACAATTTGTTGTCGTAAAAAAGGAGAGGTTTATGTTGAGATTTAAGTTGCTTTTAGGATTAACAAGTTAGGATAGATTATACATACATTGTGAGGAATCTATAGGTTGACCAAAATTATTTATGAATAAATTACCTTTGATTGCGATTTGGTACAGTAAGCATCAAAATTAGAAAATATTCAGACAATTTTAGGAAAATCATAATTTATCTGTGCTAATGAGGGAAATGGAAGTCGTATATGTGGGGGGTCGTACATGCAAGGAATCTTACACGTAGGTAAGGGTTTACTCGTGGGTCACACATGTGGGGGTCGTATGTGTAGGGATCATACATGTGTGGGGTCGTACACATGTGGGTTCATACATGAGTGGGGTCGTACATGTGTGGGATCATACATGCAGAAGCTTAATATATTTAGTAGTCATACATATGCAGGATGTTGTGCATAAGAGGGGTCGCTTATGTAGAATACAGTTTCTTTCTCAAGTTTTATAAATGACGTATTGATGCTGTTCATTATAAGTAACATTTTAGACATTCTTTTTGACATTGATACAGGACAGATACAGATATATGAAATGAAATAAATTTTAATTATTTAGTTGGAGTAAAACTTTGATACAAACGCCATATTTAATATCATCGATTTCGTAAAAATTATGATATTAGTACCAGACATTATCAACTACAGTTAAATTGGGTTTTGTTACGACTATGAATTAGCCGAATAGTTCTTATAATTTTATCCTAGATGGTGTGGCGGTTTTTTCGCTGTATTGTGGGTTCGACTCCTGCTATGCATTTGTGTGTGGAGTATTGATGCTGGTCTCTGTTCGGGTGTCGTGTTGTATTTTAAATGTATTGAATAAGTATAAATATAATAATTATATTATGTTTCAGCTACAGATATCTAAGAATTACAGGTATAAATTTAGTTTACTCGCTTTACAATTAGATATTTAGCTACAACATTGTGAAGGAAAATGAAGAAAGAAGAAACCTTGGTTGCTTCACTGCTAGGTAATTAGCTACAACAGATGGGAGGAATCCAAAAGGAACTTTGGTTGCAACGGTTATTAATATGGATACAGGTAAAGGTAGTATTCGTTTGATTACTATTTTCTATAGTGGAAATACTGAGTTATTAATATATCATTTACAGGATTTAGAATGGTTAATTAAAAAAAAAAAAGGCTATAGTTCTATTGAGATTTAAATCATTTTGTGTACACTTCCAAAATTTTAATTTAAATATTGTAATACAATGGTGATTATAGTTGTTCTTGAAATATTTTGGGTTGTTCAAATTTTTAAAGGGGCTTGAAATTAAACAATAATTTCATGGTATATTACAATTGGTACAAGTGGTTTATAGTTTTACTTCTGAACGATCTGATGGGTTTGCGAGTATAATGCTTCGCTGCGTAAAAGTATAATGTAAGGAGCATATAAAAGTGAAGGATGAAAATTTGTAAAAATTCTGAACGGTAGGAAGAATAAAGAAGGATAGAATGAAAGAATATATAAGATTAATGGAATAAGGGGCTCAAGAATCCAACAGGTCTGAAAGTGAAACAATTTGTTGGTTTTATAAATTCAAGTAGACATTACACTAACAAATAACTTGTATGAAGGAGAATTTGGTGCTAGGATAAGTCGGAAGACATCATCAGTATATGCTGATTTCATACAAGTTCACTCTATACAGTTAGGCTCGGACTAAGCACACTTCGCATTCTCCGATTTATAGATTTCTATGATTGTGATTGCGATTTTGAGTTGGATGATGTAGACATTAAGAATACAGGCCTGTGCGCTGAATAGAGACCTCTGGTTTGTGGGGGTTGGTGTTAGACCAATTCCTAACCCGGATTGCGAAGGTCAATTCGGACGGAAGCGGCTACACTATACTATTAGGGTAGACTTGCCTCACAACCAAGTTACCCCATCTCAGGCTAGTTGGTCTTTGCTATCGGGGTGGTTTTTCATGGATGCTCATCTATAGCGAGGAATCAATTTTGGAATTATTTAAATTTATAACATCGGTCTAAATACACTTGACATTATTTATCTATATAAGTATCGTATACATTGCATAACTAAAAATATGCATATTACACACGATTAATATATTTGATTTAAAAGATCAACAAATTTTGTACCATAGGTTCTAAGTTAACTATTTCTTTTTGGTGGTAATAACTAATGAAATGGATTCATTTATTATTACTAGCTGTATATGTTTTTCATTTATTAACTTCACATTCTAAATTAGTTGTGAAATTAAACTCAATGGGAAAAATTAACGCCGGTTCAAAGATTATCACCTGTGTAAATTTTTGGGGTCGGCTGTAACGATCCGTCGATCGTCATTTAATTAAGTCACAACAATTAGAATGATTCATTGGAGGATTGTTGAAAATAGATATAGCTAACTACGTAAAAATGGCAAGAGACCAATTTAATTAGATAAAATAGGCTCACACCATAAATCCTAGGCACGGTAGATATTCTATGGAATAAATTAATATCAGTGTTAGAAGTACTACTCATACAAGATTCAATAAGCAAGCTAAGTTTCGAAATGTATTTTGTTCTGGGAAAAATGCTTAAACAAAATAGACCTTATTTGTTAGCCAAAACGAACTACAAAATGCTTAGATCTACAATGAATAGTAACTATTACTTATTCTGTGTCAGGAATGCCATTTAGTATAGCAGCAATAGCGAAAGTAACTAATATGTACTCCATGGCTAGTGCGGCGCATGGGTACTCATTTGGTAGGCCTAATATGAATAGGAATAAGGTCGAAGCCTGGGGAGACTTCGATGGGTTGCATAATATCAATTATTATCTTTGCCGCGCGCTTTTTGAATTCGGAACGAATATGAGCGCGCCACAATTAGCTTTGCCGCGCACTTTTTGAACGTGGAACTTTTTCGTGTTCGGCGCCAAAGAAATCGAACCAATGGGGTCGCCGCGGGCGAAGGAAGAAAAAAGGGCGGGAAGATGAGCCCGCGGTTTTTGGACTAGAAGGATCTGGGTGACTAAGGAAGTAGGTAGGATACGGGAAGGTTTTTGGTGATTAAGTAGGTAAGGTGTAACCGAAGCAGATTTGAGTGAGTCCTTTTATATTATGTTTCAGTGTATATCTACTTGTGTATTTTATGTTTCTACCTTTTAGATTGGTGACCAAATAGAGTAGGATGGGTTTCCTTAGGTGGACAAACCATACCTACAATAACCTATGATCTAGATACTCTGGAAGTTAATAATTGTGTTTTCTTGTTTTACTGTGTAATTGTATAGGTGCCAAGGTACTTGGACTATATTGGGGTGTCTCTATAGCAGTCTTTAGCAGGTTTGATTCCTGTGATGGGACAATCTTACGATTACTTTATGATCTATTATAGAAATTGGTATTTTGCACTTGCTCGTATATTGTATGAGAGGCTCAAACAGAGTGGGTTCGATTCCCGACAAGACTATTTTGGGGTGTCATTATAGCAGCTTTTAGCAGGTTCGATTCCTGTGACTGGACAATTTTACGATTACTTTATGATCTATTATAGAAATTGGTATTATGCTCTTGCTCGTATATTGTACGAGAGGCTCAAACATAGTGGGTTCGATTCCCGACTAGGGCTAACCATGCATATTATTTACTTTAGAAATTTATGTTCTACATCTACTGTTGAGCAATATGTATTTCAAAGTGAGTAACTAAAATAGTGCAGGTTCGAACCCTGTGGCGGAAGATGATAAAATACACTATGTTATTTTATCATACATTTGCTCTCAATTTATATCTAGAACTACTACTATCATTTGCTACTTTTATATCCCTAAATTGTATAAGCCCTGTGTATTTACTTTAGTGGTGTTCTGGATTTGTTGTAAGTAGGAACGATGTAAACATCCTTTGGACTAGATCTTACTAGATCTTAAACGTTTTTATTATAGCCTGATTTATCATATTTATACAAATTACATATTAGTATATAATATGTAATTTGATATGACTCGAGTTGATTTTACTCATGGTGATGACCTGTTTACTGTTCGAACCAATCTAATAGTCTTAAAGGAATAACTAAAGGTGAAGCCTACCTATTTACTAAACTACATAAGTCCCATCATACCTACTAATGAGCACATGACTCTATACTACCTGAATCTAATGGAAAGAGGATGGAGTATAATTAGTGGAGTATTTTGGTATTTTTATTATTATACCGTATGGTACATTTGATCACTCTAATGACACGCATGATGTCTGACACAAATGATGTCTAGCTCGCATGAGGCTATCTACGAATTAGATGCTGATCTGATTTACCTGGTTTTACTACCTTACTTAAATTGAGAAAGTTCTCATGGCTTTGGTTTTGGTTATCTAAGACTTTCTATGTGTCTTATAATAAACTCTCGAGTTGATTATACTCATACTCAGTTTTGGCATTGGCCTATTTACTGATTCATTCAATCTAACCGTCTTAAAGGAATGACTGAAGGTGAAGCCTACCTATTTATTGAATTATATAAGTTCCATCATACCTACTAATGAGCGCATGACTCTATGCTACCGGAATCTAATGGAAAGAGGATGGAGTATAATTAGTGGAGTGTGTTGGTATTTTATGATTATACCATATGGTACATTTGATCACTCTAATGACACACATGATGTCTGACACAAATGATGTCTAGCTCGCATGAGGCTATCTACGAATTAGATGCTGATCTAATATACCTGGATTTACTAGCTTACTTAAATTGAGCAAGTTCTCATGGCTTTGGTTTCGGTTATTTAGAAAGACAAAGGATTGACTAAATCAGTCAGAATCTACTTTTGTCTTGATGAATGTCAGGAACCCATTAGGGACTACTTTGATTCTAAATCCATTTAGGATGATTGTAGTTCCGCACATAACTTAGGAGGGTGCATGGATGTGTTGTATTATATATATATAATATTACAATGACTAACATTTAATAATTAACGTAGAAGCTTTCGAATGTGTGTGTGAATGTAAGATCTACAGTTCTGGGGTATTTTGCTAAAAGAATATGTCCTCTCAGTCTTTTGCAATACAGATAATGACGAACATGACTTTGACAAGTAAACTCAGTAAATAATAAGATGTCCCACAAACATAGTGTACTTGCAATGGCGGAGTACCCAGTACCTATGTCTCGGAGGAGGCTTACCCAGTCATGAGATGAGAGCCACTGGGGGTTCGCGGATGGCGGGGCGATCCTCATTAGCATTGGTTTACAGTGCTAATCCGATTTTGTAGAACTAAATTCCTAAATTAGACACTTACAAGATAAAACGAATGGTCTAGTAGATTGACTAAAGAATACCTACTTCCTATCTACTTGTTTATAAGATATGGACTATGTTAAAATACATACATAATATATGAATATAAGAATATATTAACAATATTTAGGGATGATACAAGAAAAACTAATAGTTTAATAGGTTGACTAAAGAATATCTACTTTCTATCTACTTGTTTATTTGAGAAAATTGCATCCTGTAAGTAAATTAGTTATCTAGGTAAAAGGTTAGATGTTCAGGTTATTCAGAAATATATAAGTTAAATCTCAACATAAAGTCCTTTAAAGTTCCAAGGTTACTATAGATCACATCCGTAGGTTCCTAGCACTAGACGAATCACTGGCCAATATAGTATATTAAATAGTTTAAAAAGTAGGTAGGTTGTAGTTGTTTAGGTAGGTTAGGCTTTAGGTTTATCTTTATATATATTAAAATGTTATCAGGGGGGGTTGTTACATCATGTAGTAGCCGGGCCATCGTCGTTCGGCCTCAGTGTCGTACTAATTGCAACCGACGCGGAATGACGCCGCCGCCGTCGCGTCGATGCCTACCTTACTATTCTGGCGCCTGTACTTCCTAATTGCATTAGCTTTGTCTTGCAACCGGGTCTTCGTATCGAAAGTTGTGGAGATGCACAAAACGTGTTTCACACGTACACTATAAATACTTACTTCTATTAGCACTTCTTGAACGTTTGGTTACAAACCTCTGCCATAGATCTCGATCAAAAAAACATTTGACCAACTAAACTAAAATCAAGAATAAACAGATCTTCTATTGATATCATATCTTCGACCATTCAAAATATAATTAAAAACTTTTCATTATTCTATTTGTAAATGGGAAGCAAAAACAGATATTTTTTGAAAGTAATTGAAATGTAATGCTGGATTTTTTTTGGAGTCATATCAAACGGACTGAAAAAAAAATAGAACGAAAAAAAGGGACTGCATCTTAAACGTCAGTTTCGGAAGACGAAGCGTAGGATGCACTGCTGATGTCAGGATCGCGGGAAGTCGATGGATGAAAAGGCTTCAAAATTATTCTTCTTGGAAGCTTGTGGCGGAGACCTATGTCCAGCAGTGGACTTCTACAGGCTGTTGTTGATGATGGTTTAGCGTTAGTTGAATAGCATTGTCATATCCTACTGCTAGGTGCCACTGCTTATTATTTAATGTAAAAAAGTATCACTTTTTGTAAACTGTATTTTTTTGTGTAGTATGATTGCAATGTCTATGATGTTTTATATCTTCTACAAACCTGTACCTTCATATTATTAGCTATAGTTTTATAAAATAGTACTGAAGCTTGATTAGTTGCAGAGCAAGTGTCCGGCACGCAAGCCGGCAACCACAGAATGAGCCACAAAATTACAAATTCAGTTTTCACTTCCGTATAAACCCGCACCAGATGATAATTGCTTCTATCTCCACAAAGAGGCGGCTCTGGTCTGCAACTAACGATTCTATTCTGGAACAATAAAGACTATTAAAACTTGGCCAAGATTATTAATAGACTTGTAGACGAGCTATCGTCCCAAGAAGATAAGCGACTGGGCAGTATTTTTAAGAAAACATTATATTTTTTATAAATCTTTTGTAATATCTTTGATATTTATGTCTCTGATTAATCCAAACATCTTTGAAAAATGTCGAGTACTGAAAAGATTTAAGCAAAGTATGTTTGGAATTTATAGACTCAGCAATGTATTTGAGTCACTAACTATGTGAGGGACGGTAACTGATAATTTTTCCACAATATTTTGAGATATTATATGTTAACAGCTACCGAAAGTGTATACTAAATAAACTACATACATATGTGTCATTCACTGCGCGGGCTGGGCGACGCGCGGGCTCGGCTGGCTTGCCACAAAGCGTAATGTGCGCGCACCGAATATTTTTAACAACCTCTCCACGTCATTACGGACACCGCGGGACCCGCGGCGCGGAAACACGAGCTCTGCGACGCACGGTGCCCTATTATAGTTGGGATTTCGTTTCCTAATAAAGTTCTGTGAAGTTTTTCTTTAGTACTGAACGTTTATTGAAGCGGCTGGGTCTCTAGACTGCTTATAAAAAGGGTTAAAAATGAAATGTTGTTGATTACGGGTAAGTTTCAGATGCGAGAAGCTAAGAAATTTGGTTCAATTTTCGCTCAAAGACGCCCGCCCGTTCAAACTGGTCGCTTTTCCAAAACAGCAAAGTCGTATCACCCTCAAAAACATTTAATGTCAGTCCCAGTACAGAATAAGTTATTCGCGACGCATCTCAATAACTGTGTTAGTGTGTTCATCTCCCCCCCCCCTTACCCCTGCAGCCCCGCCCGCGCCCCCGGCCCGCACAGTAACGACACAGAATAAACACCCGCTCTCAAGTTCTTGTGAAAAACATTCGGCTCGAGCCGCGACCTGCAGCCCTCGCGGCGACCCAGCGAGCTGCACTAACGAGCGGAGAGGTTTAAAACATACACACTATCTTCGACTTTAGTTTCTAGACATATATTGTAGGTACAAAAACACTATTCTCAAGCTTGTTATCGATCTTTAACAATTGCGTATAATAGCTTTGTTAAAAAAAATAAAGATTACCAATAAAGGTTCACAAAAATGTAAAGGTTTTCGACCAGGTAAATACTCTGTGTATATAATCATTATCATTATTACATGATACAAGTAGATAGTACTAATACTAATTTAAGTAGTACACTACGTGATTAAGAGATTAAGAGAAATTAGAGAACTTGTAGTGCAAGTAAATAACTTAAGTTGTAAGGTACTTTTCATCTACTAGTGATTATGGCACTTGTCCGCTTGTAAGCTTCCTATCGCTCTGCTGATCGCTCCGCTCGGCCGACGAGCAGGCCTGCGAGCGCGAGCGCGAGCGCGTGAGCGTGGTGGCGCTCGCCTCCTTACATTTGCATATCAAAGCGATCGCGCGCGTCGCCTCGCCTTAACCTAATGCGCTCGCGAAACAAGCCGCCTTCACACGACGCCCTCCTGTTTTACCAACAATGTCTTGAAATCAAGGATTTATTAATAAATATTCACAAAAATAAATTGCGCGCAACAAAGGCTTTTAATGCTATTGTTACTTCTAGCGATTGACCCGTATTTTAGTTTTCAAGTACCTAATACTTCTTTTTGTACTAATGATTGTTGGTTGAAGTACTATCCTAGGTACCACTTTTTATGTTGTTCCCTATGTTGTTGTCCAAAACAAATAATTATGGGTTGATGTATCTACATTTTTGCACTTAGTAAGCGTTTTTGAGGAAAATTTTGTTTGTTGATATAGCATTATGTTTGACATGCAAAATATTTTTGAAATATCATGAGATTATGATAACTTTTGGCACGTCGTGTGAAGTTAGCCTAAGGCCCGCGACTCGAGATGCTATGACGCCGCCGGCGGGTTCGTTCGTGTGATGTATCGTCAGTAGGTCAACTGTTATAAGCTACATCTTATTTTGTACGCGTCACTTGAAGCCTTCCTTTGATTTCATTATCTTGGTTAATGTTTACGAAGCTCAGCGAAGCTGTGGGAGGCAAGGGGGCCTATTTGCAAAATGATTTGGAAACTTGATAAAAAACAAAATTACAAGATTCGGGCATCAGGTTATGTTATACAATATGATTGTGTCAATGTCCTCAATCTTGATCCCATTGTTTGTATTCAAGTAGAATAATTACTCTTCTTTAAAAAAAAACGCGTGTGTACTCTACGGCAGTTGGTTTGAAAACGAACATATTTGGTGTTAGCCAAACGGAATTTTTAAACCTAAAATATTGGGTCGATGTAGCTATACATTATTCCAATCCATATATTAGCGTCCAAAAACGAACAGAATCCTTTTTCGAATGCAATTGTAATGTCGAGCCTCCGAGCGCGCATTGTTGGACGCCGGCCTTTGTAAGGAGCGGACTCAGCTGCGAACGCACACGTTAGGTTAGGCCTGACACACATCAAAGCGATATCACGTCGACGCTAAACTGACTGAGAACACATTTGCCGATGGTAGAGCTGTCTACCAATAATTATGTTATAACTCTATAACCACAACTTCTGAAGAACACTTGTGCGTGTTTTCAAATGTTTTTATGTAAGTCTAGGGTATACATTTTCTGTCTTTTATTTACGAGACGTCCGTGATGAAAATTGAACCAGGACTCTAAAGTAATTGAAACTGTAACAAATTACAGAATCATTCAGGCTTAGACGGTGAAGAAAAACACCACGGGGAAACTAACGCAATGACAACGGTGATAATTGCAATCTGCCACGGATCATTTCTGCCAAAAAGTTGATGACGTGCAAAGTATATTTAGGATGTGCCTGTAATTAGGTACTACCCTCCGATATCAACGTGGGTTGTTTTTATTTTCCCTTTATATTAATAAGCTTATCTAGCTGCGTGCTGATATAAACGAGTAGCTATATTTTACTTATAAAATGTTTTTCGTACCCTTCTAATTCCCGGCCAATTTTTCAACATATTTAATTTCCAGCCGGTACAATTTATCGCATCGGAAAAAGGTTACTTTTTCCCTCCCCTCTCCCCCCCTGCCCCCGAGTGCTGGTGGCTTGTGTACGTTACGATTAGATCGGCAATAAATAATCCAGCGTTATCGGCGGAATTAGAAATTAAGCAACGTCTGCAGGTAACCGATTGTCTAAATATTTACCTCGTCCCAAACACTTTACATAGCGTCGTTGAAATTTATTAGAAGACACCAAAAGAAATTACAGGCATATGAGGCTTAACACCGGTATGCCTTAGGTTGATGGACACTGAGCAGTGCATCATAGGGCATGGTCCTAACGAGTAAGACCTATGAGGTAATACTTTGATATAGGCGATGGTAAGCACTTAACATCAGGTGGGCCAACTACTTGTTCTATCAACAAGTTTAATAAAAAAAATATATCTAGTATGAGGATGTGAAAGGGCATTTTTTTTCATTGCATTGAGCAAAATAAAACTATCATTCTAGCTTTTTAAACCGCGATTTATAATAGTTACGCGTGTCTACGAAAGTGCTACGAGACCGCTACGAGCTACGAGCTACGAGCGTAGTACCCATACAGTAACTCAAACAATCCGGTTATAAAAAACGTTATTTATTTAGTAATTTTGATGCTAAAATAGTAACTGTGGTTTGAATGTGAACATTAAACCTCTAACGTAGCTATTTTCAGCTAGTTTGTTAACGAGCGTAAAATGTGGTGAAAGTTGTAAAATAAGTGAAGCAAACTGTCAGAATAATGAATGAGTTTTCAAGAAACATTTGAGAACGGTCAACTTTATTTAATTAACAGCGTAATATTAAGATAAACTTAAATCATGCAAACTGGTTTATCTCTCCCGAAACCATATCTTTACTACTGCGATATTCGATAGCCAAGTTTAAAATGCTTATAAATTAATCATATTATGTGGATATCTATCTACATGATCCATGCAAATAGTGGGCGTGGACTTAGTGTAATGTTTGCTCATACCTGTGACTACTTTTTACATTATAATTATTTTGTAAAAAGAAACACAAAACAAGGCAAGAAGCAGGCCGTAAGTTTATGAAGTGCTAGGCTCGATCACGAGGCACTGGTGTCTAGTACCGGCTGGCTCTAGGATTACATTTTCTTCTGATTGTAATGAATAAATTCAAGCCTTCGATAGTATCAAAAACAAAAATAATTGAATGAATGAAAATTCCTCATTGTACATCTTCTATACTAACAATGAGAGAAAGTCATAATTACCAACAGCAGATATTGTACGATGGCCGGTTTCATAAAATAGTAGTAAGCAATACAAATTACAAAATACCAATAAGCTGAAAATTTGAACTTGTTTTTCGCTAAATTGTTATAAGTCTTACTTATAACACAAAAATAAAATCGTTGATATGTTAGATGTTGAATACGAGTCTATTTCACTTTTATTCTACACCCGATCTAGCTAAATTGGTCCAAAAAAGTCCGTTCATCGTGCCTATATGTATAACATAAAACAAAGGTATAATCCGGTGAGGGTCGGCGCTCGGCACGCAGTCCCGCGCGGTGCGATTTATTACCGCAAAAACAAAATAAATATCCACCAACTTACTTTCGTAAAACCAGAGAAAGAACAGAGATTAGCAAATAGAATATTAATACATTTTAATTCACAAGACTTCCTCAGAGGATCTTAAGTAGGTACTTACTTGGTAAGGAGCAGGAGGTTTCTGTGTCTGGGGATTATTGCCGTCTTTATTTAATTTTTTGCTTCATTTTATTTTTATTCAATTATTTGAAGGGTTCGAAAGTTCGTATAATGTTCATTATTTTTAGCAAAATATGATTAAAAGTATTTTAAATTAAAGAGCTACAAAGCTGTTTATTTTTTTTATTTGACTAGTAGGTGCAGTCAGCTGCACGAGAATGCTTATAATTTGCAACTTTAAAAATAGTGTCGTTACAATGAATATTTGCGTGACAAATACTCAAAATCTAAGAATCTCAACTGATCTCATGGTATGGTTTTTTTATATGACTTACTGACGGAAAAAGCAGATGGCCCATTCTATCTTTAGTGGTTACCGTTACCTTTAACGAAGTGCAACGTGCCCTACAATGCACTGCAACGTGCCCTACAATGCACTGCTCTGTGTCTATTATCTGACAAAAACAGGTGTTAAGTCTCATGTGCCTGTAATTTCACCGGCACCCACACCCTTCAAACCGTAATTGTATAAAGATTCGTTGCTTACTTTTTTATTCAAATCTTTTCTTTTCATCTATCCATAGCTCATATATTATGTATATAGTAATATGATATTACCTGGTATATGGCGTATGTACTGTCGGAATGTTCACATTCCTCGTAGCAGATAGATGTGCGATTGCGTAGGTAGATCGCTTTGTGCTTACAATTGAATAACTGACTATTGAGTGAGCTATGGGGAGATACGTTGTGCTTCATATCATACGTATAGGCTAACCTGCCTGTTCCTCTTCCACATGAATGGATCGCTTACAACCTGTTTGAGTAGTAGATATATTTATGAAGTTTGTCCGGGGAAGTACTATCCCCGTATCTACATACGTAAAGGATTGTTGCTCCATTTGTTCTGGGTGGAAGGGTAGTGGTACAAATTATACGTACATGAGACTTAGCGCCTGTACATTGTTTTTTATGGACTACTTTATGGAACAAGCTGATGGCCCACTTGATGTATAGCGGTAATCATTACAAAGTCATAGTCAAAAAGCATTTATTTAGTTATATCCGCATGGATCATTTTGAAACGACTTAAAATTAGGCAAATCTAAAAAACCTGTAAGACACTTACAGGTTGCTTTCTACCGTTTTTTTATACAAAAACAGGAGAAGGATCATACGATTCTTTTAGAAATTTATAATAATGTAAATAATGACGCTCTTACTTATAACAAAGCATTACCTCACAGGTTACGTACGCTAAGAACGTGGCCCACGATTACCAATCTAAAGCATACTAGTGTGAAACCTCTTGTTTCCGTAATGTCATCGGCACCCATTCATTTAACCAAAACACTGCAACGCTGCTTGGTGAATAGACATGGTGCTGGTACTTGCCCCGACGAGCCCTTTACTATTTTCTCTTCTCTACACGTACTTTAAAAGAACTATTATATACTATAAATCACTTTATAAATATTCCAGTTCTCAACAACAAAACTGTACAATGCTTTTTTTTCTCCGGAATTCTCGACAATTTACCGCACTAGCTATTCATTTCTCCCAATAAAAGTAAAAAACAGTATCTCATGTACCGCACTAAATTAAATAGCGCGCATCCACGTCCTCGTTACGAGAGCCTCACATGCATTCATTCCCGCCAAAGAGGAACAAACGACGAGCGCTCTCCGTCACACAGCGGACACAATACAGGAGGACACACGTACTTGATATTATAACAGTAATAAACAAATGACTAGATAACTCTTTTATTGATTACCACGATAAATTAAGTAACACTAAAAATAAACAGCATTATAATACGACGGATGGTACTAACATCAATTCTATCAGGCAACCCTTGAATGGACAGGGCTAGTGTCATTAATAAAAACAAGTCATGTTAAGACAAGAGGAAGGATCATTACAATGATGTAATGGTTTCTGTTTGTACTAGATGTGCCTTATAGACGTATAAAAAAAAAAGACAATATGTGCTAACCGCAAGTTTAATTTAAAGAAACTCAGCTGGAAAGTAAACCAAGACATCTGTTAGGACAGGATACACATCATGGGTGATATTATTTTCATTTATTTTATTCAAAAAAGTCAATGCTTTGCACCTTGTTCAACTGCCTACTAATAAAAAGATAAAAAAATAAGATAATTTTAAAAGCAGGAGTGATAATACTCTGTTGTAATTTGCTACCCTGTGACACTCACAAAAAGAAGAACAATTGTGTAGTTTTCCATAAAGCGGTGCATTAAAGTAAACACGGATAGCGGCCATTAATCTTCCAGTCGGCGAGCGGCAGCGGCAGCGGCAGCGGCGGCCCAGTGGGGACCACCACTTAGCCTCCTACTAACCGGAAGGTCGTGAGTTCAAATGTACGGGAAGTAAGCATTTAACACAGGAATTTATACTTGGGGAGTGAATACAACTTAAAACCTAATCCCTAATGTTTCTAAACTGAAAGAGTCATTTTTATACATTTTATGTTTATAATTTCTAGAAAAACATGTTTTTGTGAATGAACGTATTGGTATTTGGACAGCAGCGTAGCAACTCACGAATAATTCGCAAAGTAGTTAATAAATTTGAGATATATCTCAAATAATAATAATATAAATAATAATATAATTTGAGATATAGATATTTTTGGTTTGGCTTATAAGCCAGACCAAAAGAAATCCAACAAAAATGTCTTTAAGCAAAGAAACTTGCAATCTCATTCCGATTTCATCATTTGACCAGATTCTTTCTGTTAATAAGGTTAAAGTTGTGACAGAGCAGGAAAACCGAATAGTTTGTCCATAAAACACATAAGAGTAAAGCGAGATAGCGATAAATCTCCGGCGGATCGCGCACCAACGACGTCATTAATATCGCGGAGCACTTTTTGGAGTTCGCAATAACAATTTGGTGGAGCGGAGTGGATTTAGAGAAGCTCTTGTTTCTTCTAGGTTTGGCTGCGAAGCGGTACTTCACTGTCTACAACATTCCCTACTTCGTTCCACACTAGGACAGGTCAGTTTTGGTCAAAGTAAAAGTACAAGAAAATACCCTTTAGACTTCAGATACTTTAATGATCAGGCATTCGTGATATCTGTATTATCAGTGTGTCGCGTCGTCAGTGTTTTTGGATCACTACAGCATGGAATTTAAAAAGGCCCCTTAAATATTTGTTTTATTCTGTTTTTTAGTACTTATTTGTTGTTATAGCGGCAATATAAATACATCATCTGTGGAAATTTCAACTCTCTAACCATCACGGTTCATGAGATACAACCTGGTGATAGACGGACAGACAGACAGATAGTGGTCTTAGTAATAGGGTCCCGTTTGACCCTTTGGGTCCGGAACCTTAAAAACGTCTATATTAACAAGGCATTTGAAGCAAGCAGGGTATTAAGCTTTATATGCTTGTAATGTCAGCGGTACCTACATCTTCGAATACAGAAACACCGCTTAGTGGCAGAAATAAGCATGGTGGTAGTACTCTCCCCACGAACCTTTTATTAAGAGCTCTAATACTACTGAAATGTAAATTGTACGTCTATTTAAGAATGTTAAAGCAAAAGTAAAGTTTCTACTTGTTTGTTCTCACCAACCTGTTTCAACACATTCTATCCCTACAAAAAAATGTTCCGTTCAATAATTTAGTTCAGCACTGAAAACTTTTTTCAATAGTCTGCAGAATTCAGCAGAACAACAATAAAAATGTAACTCATAATAACAACCGCGCGGTGTGAAAATGTTGTACGAGCAAGTTTGTTGTGAAATAAATTAATAGTTTAACGGCAAGTTGTGGACGCGCGGCGGCAAGGCGAGGGGCAGCTCGGTCGACGCTCTGATGGATGTCACACGCGCCCGAGGCGATGCCGAGGTTTTAAACCTTTTGTTACAGGCTAGCATCTGTTTTTGTTTCTGTTCTATCATCTTTATGTGCTTTTATGTATCGTCTATTGTCTCAAAAGAGTTCATTTATCTTAAATGAGTGAACAACGTAATTTTTGTTTTTTGATAGGTACTTTTCTTCTACTACTTGAAAATGTTTCAAAGTGGTCAAGCTACACTTCCGGGCAAATGTTTAGATAAATAATCGTACCTACTTTTAACAGAAACTTAAAGTTATGACATAATAAATAGTTATGAGATTCACTACAAACGCAACCATTATAATACTATACATTTATTTATACAAGTGCAATTGTGGGTGATGCTGTAATTCACTTTCTAATTCAAAGTTCACAATTCTTTTTGACTCAACCAATAACATCTTTAGTATTCGTAGCGAGGCTGTGATCAAAGATCACCGGAATTATCTTTATCTATCCGCTCCGCGCGACAAAAACACATTTATGCAAAACCCCAAGAAAACAGAGATTCCCGTGTGATTGTCACACCGCCGGGGCTGGAGGCAGGGGGGTAGGTACAGGGGCGGGAGAGGGGGGGTAGTCGCGGACGCGGATAGAATATGGAGAGTGTTTGCACAAACAGGCAGGCCTATCAGCTGTTTGGATTTAAATGTTAGATTTTTGGAATATTTTAAAGTGGTTTGTTTTTCAAAGCAGCCGCATTTAAGAGTGGATAACTGGATTAGGCTAATTTGTTTGGTTGTATGATACACAAAGTTATAAGCTATGCATATTGCTATAGTGTATTTATCTCTCTATTCTAAGTCAGTTATAACTAAGTAACATATAGCTCGTAGAACTGACAGCCGCCCGGGGAATAAAACTCTTGGATGATAACCATGATGATGAAAGTGACATAGACCGTGACAAGGCAAATAAATACAAGGTTTTTTTTTTTTAATTTGCATACTACCTTTAAAATATTAGAATAATTTATCTATGGAAGTATGGATAATTTTGTATTATTGACAAAATTGCAAACCTATTGCCACTGTACATTTCTAATCAGAAAAAAAGTTAGAAAATTTATTTATTTGATCTTTAGATCATACATTCGGTACAAGCTTGCGTATCTAGCGTCCCTGTATTAGGTGGAGAGTACGCGGGATTACCTGCTGGCACTGAATGTAATCCGTAGCGACATCTGCGGCCAGCGTGGACGCGACTTCACGTTACAGCGCTTTTCATTAACTCCAGAGCCGTTTCATTCGGTTAATGCTCCTTTTAATGGTTCGCGGTTTGGATCTACTACGACTGACGATCTGTAACCAATGATTATAAACATTTTTGAGATGAAAATCAAAATTAAAAATATTTATTTTCAATAAAAGTTGACTGATGATTGTTTTTTACTGCAGATTATTAATGATGTCTAGATAAAATCTGTATCGTGGCATAACGACCCTTGATTGACATAGGGTTTCGAATAACATTAGCTAGTATGAGGGTGATGAATTTTTTTATCTAAATTATATAACTGTGTAAAACTGTTATATGCAGAATTTATGTTTTAGCAGATGTTTAGTAGTAGTAGAGTTCTTTGTAAAGGACTCGTCCGGGGAAATAAATTCTGAGCAGAAACACTGATTATAGGGCACGTTCATAAGAAGAGTGGCCTACGAGGCAATACTTTAAATATAGGCGATGGTAACCACTTAACAACAGGTGGGTTAATTTGCTTGTTTCATCAGCAAGTTGCATAAGAATTAAAGTATCCTGCTAACACGAGGCGGGTCATCTGCTAGTTCACTATTTTGTACTATGAAATACACACACAGCTGAAACTACACCACAGGTATCTAGAAATTTATTTGAAAAGCATCTTACAATTTACATGAAAAACTGTGATTTTTGAAGCGACTCTAATATTTATGTAATACATAATAACTTGTGAATGATACGCCTCATCTCGTGACAGTAGCGGAACACACTCGCTTCCAAATAAATAAAAGAAAATGTCCTGAAAAGGGACGACGGCGCTGTAACTACCTCGTCCGGCTGCGAATGGTTTCATTTCACGCGTCGCGACGCCCTCAGCCTCGCGGGACCATGCGTCACGTGACACTGTGGCGTCACCCAACACAACACAACATGTCACCTTCGTTATAAAAGCTACTTTGTATCATATTTCTATGAACTGTTTTTGTAACTGAAAATAGTGGCTTCTAAAATGTAACCCTTTTTATCGCCTAAGACTGGCCTTTGCACTGTAGATAATTAATCCCTGCAAAGATGTTTATACAATGATGCCATTTGTTCAAGTCCAGAACAAGCAGTGCAAATCTATCCAGTTGCGCCGCGGACTGAGACGAGGGGATATCATATCCCCAAATTGTTCACGAGCGCACTGGAAGATATGTTTAGGACACTAAGTTGGAAGGCAAGCACTGGATGAGAAGGGCCGAAGATTGAGCTAAGTGGCGCGTCTTGGGAGACACCTATGTCCAGCAATGGACTAATGTCGACCAATGTGGCACGGCGGCGGGCGAATGTCTGCCCACTGTGCCTACGTGGGGGTGAACATCGTTAGGCTAATTCTGTTTCTGTAGTACCTGGATCAGGATTTTAGGTGGAATGCTTGCCCGGCATCTGTACCACTCTCACAGCTTAGCCGGCCTAATCCACAGGAAGGGCATGGTCCATATATACGGAGTAACTAAGCCACGGATTACCTCACGGTATTTTCCTTCACTATTTGAAAGCATTAGTATGCTACATAGAGGTTAACTAAGAAAAAAGTCCAGAAGTTCAAATCCTAAAAGGGTGAGTTTTTTTGCTACTACTGGTGGAACAAGCATATAGCCCACTTGATGTTAACTGGTAACCATCACCTACAACAAAGCATTGCCTTGTAGGACACGCACGTGTCCTACAAGGTATCGGTGAGCGGTCCCAGTGGACGACCGTTACATTAGAATAAGTGAAGTAAATACTTACGAATGGTCACAATCTCGCACCACACGTCTGACGTATGACCTCACACTGCACACTGCACACTGCACACTGCACACTGTACACTCTATGCTGCTGACTGTACCACTGCAGGTAATGCTTGTATTGCTTGCATCTATGCGTGGGTGAAACTCTTGACTCGTGCTACGAGTAGTTCGATAAAAATATCGGTAAATATTTCATACGGAAGGTAAGTCAAAGTCAAAGTCACTGAAAAAAGTTCAGTTAAAGAATTTTATCCAAATAAAAGTTGAAGTAGTTTTTTTAACTCAATTTTTAGTAGAAATAGAAAGACCTAGAAAACGAAGGAACGCATTTTAATTCTTATCTATTGTATACGCAACCTTTATAGATACTTCAATTATATAAAAAAATATACATATAAAAGTATTAGAAGACATTACACAGTGTCATTTAGTCACAAGCTAAGCAAAGCTTGGTATGTGGATATCAGATTACTGACAAGAATACCTACTTATAAACTTTTTTGAATAAATACATACCAATATTAAAATATGACACCCGACACAGAACACACACGTTCACCTCTTAAATGCTTAACCTCGGTGGGCATCCACCCACAACTTACAGCGCATATACCAACTGAGCTGTGAGGCAGTCAAAGCTATAAGCGGATATAATCCAACCGGTATGTTATCGGTATGCTAAAAGCTAGGCTTTCATATAAAAGCGGCATCAGTTTAAATGTTCGCTGCGCGGATATTTTCACAACATGAATATTTTGTGAGCTTAGAAGCGATGCACGCTAAATTAAAAATCATACGCCTGCATCAGCTGCCTGCAAGCGTGATGGATTACCGACACACCTTGCATAAAAGGCAAGAACTCTTTTTAAAACTATCGAAAATGGAAGATTTTGTCTGTAATATGTTTACCAGACAATTATTTACTTTTATTTTCAAACTATTTTAATCGAAACTTTACTGTAGAAGGTATTTTTGACAAAAACCTTATTAAAAGTGTCCTTTAGAAAATATCGTGTTTTATGCTTTGTTATCATTTAATAATTATTAAAACCAAAATGTTGTCGAAATACTGTTTATAAGAACGCTAATTTATAATTCCTAAGGAGCGTGGCCTACGAGCCATAATACTTTGTTATAGTGGATGGTAACCACTTAACATCAGGTGGACCATCTGCTTGTTCCACCAGCAATCACATAAACAAAAATTGTTAATTTTTGAACTATTTGTAATTTGTATTAATGTAAAACATACAGTCGTCTAACGAATAATTCCCATAACTTGTCAGTCAATCCCGCTATTAGGGAAATTGGTGTAGCGAGATGAAAGACGAATAATAGAGACCCCCCCCTCCCCCTTCCCCCGGCCGTTCCTCTCCCGCACATCGTTGTATGCGCGTTCCGCTGATCAATCTCCCGATATCGGTTCGTACTCCGGCACCGGCGCGTCTGGAACTCATTGTAATTTTTCAATTTCGTCACCCACACAATGTCTGGGGATATGAATTAATCGTAGTCAAGGGCGAGTTCCCTTTAGTATTCTTCAATGTTTATTGATTGCCAAGAAAGTATGAGAGCTCTTAGAAGTTCTGTAGGATTGTATGTTAGTTGACTGCTGTGGAATTTCAAGGGTTTGTTGTGTGTACAGTTTGCGGCTTATTTCAGTTATTTGAAGCCGTTTTCTTTAGTTTTGCTATAAGGATGCTGGTTTAGTATTTACATACCATAAAATGTACATTTATTTTTGTCGCTGACTGTGCCTGCCTATGCACATCTAAATTTTACAGTTTAAATAGTAGAAAAGGGTTAAAAAATACACCAATTATAAAACGATTAACGATTAACGACTAGGATACAGTGGTAAAATCACATGTGAGCCGTGAGCCTTTTTAGGACACTGCAATAGGAGGTTTACAAACACAGGCTTTTTTTATTATTTTAATATTACCGTTTCAAAGGTATTTGTAATTTCTATGACAATTTCATTTAGTTTGAGTGGTTGTCGGAGTCTCGTTGATGAGTCCCGCCGCCCGCTGCCGTGTCTCGGCGTCGCGACGCAGCTGTGTCATGAATAACAAATATTATGAATAATCCGGGACGACTCATTATTTCAACGCGACGACGGTTTTACCAGAAACCTTGTTCGAAATCCTTTTTAGGCATTTAAAGGGCTGTGATTCTATAAAAACCATGAGTTACTGTATTTTGTTCACAAAAATGTTACAGTGTTTAACGCGGTGTCTCAGCAAAAGAAGGACTCCTCTATTACCTCTTAAGGAGAGCTTAAACTGCGACTAAAGGAACCGCTCATTTGCAAATTTGATGACTCCAATTTGCAAATTTGAACTTCTGTTGTATATTAAGTTCTTGGTATGATTCCCTTAGCATGTTTTCTGTCTTGCATTCAAATAGATTGGCACCACACTGAAGCTTCATTATTTACATTATTATTATTTTGTAACAGGATCATACAAAAAAACGGTAGGAACCAAGCCGTAAGTTTCTTGCCGGTTCTTCTAGGCTTGGTCGCGAGGAACTGGCGCTTAGATTCACCTAGATTTAAGACGTTTCAAGATGATCCCTGCGGGTATTACTGAATAAATGCCTTTTGACTTTGACTTTGACTTTGACTTTGAAATGAGCGGGCAGATTCAATTTTTGGAATGGCAGGTGCCAAGTCAGGTCACAATGGCAACTTTCCCCAAATATGAGGGAGGCCTATGTCTAGCGGTGGACTTACTAAGAAGATGAAGAGAAGAATGTAACCGTGATGTTTGTCATATAGGGTATAAAGAGGCGTGTGGGTAAAAAGACGATCTCTGTGCTCTGACAGAGAATCACTTGCAAAATTATTACGTGCCTAATAAGAAAAATTTGAAGTTCAAAGTCAAAGAAATAAAGAAAGAAACAGGCTCACGACTTTAATCTTTAGACACGGTAGAGCCTTAGATCTGTCGTCGACTCAAAGTCAAAGAGGATTTATTCATTACAGAGATAGGGATCGGTGTTATTACGAGGCTTTGGTGCAGTATTGTGTAGCAACAACAGCGTGCACTAAGCCTGTTGTCGTGGTTGTGTTGCGCCGCTGTCTCTTCCACGTCGCTGCTTGCAGATTGCAATGGCTTTTCACCGCGAAGACGATCCAACTGAGTAACTTTTACTGTTATGATTGTACATGATGCGGCAAAGTAGTAAATACTAGATGTAACCGCAAGTTCATAAACAATAAACGTAATAATGGCTCTTTGGAATGGCTCTGCCAAATACCAGCTTGAGGCTGAAATTATTGAAAGACAACCCAAAAAGCTTTTAAGCGACGATGCATTGGTCGAGTCAAAGTTACTTAGTCTTGAGCATCGTCACAAGGTAGCCAGTCTGTCGGTATTCTACAGGATACAATTCGGCGAGTGTGCCTTGGAGCTCCACAACCTAGTTCCTCCATCCCCGTTCTATCATCGGAGCACCAGACGTACAGAGACGAGACACTCGTTTGTGGTTGACATACCTTCCACCTGCACCCCCGTATACTTAGATGTACAAACCTTATTAGGTTCACAATGTTCTACTAACCAACATAGTAATAAACCTTATTTTTTTAAATAAATAAATACAATACATTTTATTAAGTAAGAAGTATCTGTATTGTCTTACTTATTCTGTACTTTCAAATTGCTGAATACTACACGCCAGACTCTCGACAAGTACAAAATGTGTTTAAAACAAAAAGCAAAAGGTCGCAAGTCAACACTTGCGCCGTCCTAATGCGATGTATTGAAATGTTCCGAGCGACTGCCGCAGTAAATGCAAAACCAGTAGCGCAACATTGCATTATTCATGACTCGTGCTAAGTAATGCATTTTAAATAAAAGGATTTTAAATTTTATGCTTTCTTATTCAAGTGACATCCATTACGTTGAAAATCATTTAATATCACTTTGTTTTTAATTTTATTCAAATTAGGGCCGAGCTCATTGAGTGTTAGTTCAAACGTTTAAACGTTTAAATTTACCAAAATATATCTAAACTAGGGGAATGCTTGCGTCCGCGTGAAGTTATTTTCATACTTACACACTTCAAGCCCGCTGTACCCGTTTTGGGGTTAAATTTATAGAATTCCTATCTTAGTACAGCTATACACACCAAGACGAATATAACCTTAAAATTTCAAGTCTCTACGGTTACGACTGTGCGTTGTTTTATTTATTTTTATTTGTAGGAGGTAAAAAGTAAAACCACAACTCCAATTGTAAAGAGAAGAAGATCGATTGCATAAAAAGTCTCCACTCGTCTATCATCTGATGTACGAGTGAGATGCAATACGTGTTATTGCAGTTTGCCGCGCGCTTTGAATAAACAACGCGCGTTCGCTCACAGCTTTCAATTTATGGCGTGTGAATCGGTTATTGGAGCTCTCTCAGGGAATTCGACTTCATCATCATTATCAGCCTGATGAAGTCCACTGCTAGACATGGACGACTAATTTTGAACATTCTCTTTGATTTTCAGTCAACAACGATCAAGACGTCTAAAACGTGGAGAATATTTATGTCAAGGGTTGTCAAAGGCATGTCAAAAATTATACATGACATTATGCATAGTACACTCATTGCTGTTGATAAGATGCAATCTGGTTTCTTGTCCGTAATTTTGAACCAGAAATATGTAAAATTTGCAAATCGAAAAGTGCGACAAATGTTCACCTACACCTTGAGATCAAAGGCGTTATTGCTTCTGCTGCATTATGCTTTGCTGTCTTATTGCTTATTATATTTGGTGATGGTTACCTCTTACCATCTAACAGGTCATCTGCTTGTTCCATCTGCAAGTATTATAAAAAATATACTGTCATAAAAAAACGAACTAAGGATTCGATCAATAATGCTACAAAGCAAGGATTTTTCTTATCGCCTCAAGTTCTTGACGTCACGATGGATTTTTCTTTAGTCCATCTTGGTTTTTGAGGTCCAACTTTAAACTAGAAAAACAAAAATCAAAAGTACAAAATACTCGCTAATGGCTCGATATCGCTGCGAGCCCGCGTCGGAGTAGAGCCCGCACTTAAAACGTCGCCAAATATTTCACAGCAAATAAAACATTCAAGACGTCGTGTTGAGAGTTTGGGGAAAACAAGTTATTTGTGGAGCCGTCGGAAACCTGCTGCGTACTACTTTGGCGGTTCCACTCGCTCCATCAACTGTTTGTATAACAACACCGTACCGCTTCTAGATACTGATGCAAAATAAACCTTACCATAAACACAGTCGTAAGTATTCATGTAACATTACTCTCAAGATGATCTAATGAGGATACAGAAGGCGTAGCTTACCGAGACGTATCTATGATGATCTGTGCAGTCATCGTTTGGATGGGTGGCTGCTAGTAGTATTCTCATCTAAGCGCTCCTGGGCACAGCTGACGAAGTCAGTCCGGCAGTTGCTAAGTAGTAGTTATTTAAAAATAGTTAATGAAACAGTTCAATAAGTTACAAAACCTGTAACTCTTACATTTGTATTTATTCTGCGATATATTTATTCAACGAACCCAAAAAATGTTATTTGATATTCCATTTAACTTCAAAAAGATCTACCAAAGAAGTTTTTCCTACATTTTAATCATAACTGCGCCTGAAAGGACTCGCCTCCATTAATCGGGAATAAAGGAACCGCTGGGCCGTAATAAAATTATTTGGCTTTATATAATATTATCTGGGATATTTTGTAACTCAGTTTTCCTTCAGTATACGCAGGTAGGTAGATAAATACCATTGCGCGTAGATGATGTTACAGTAACTCAACTATCTACCCTTGACATTTTCGTTAAGTTTCTATGTTAAAAATACATGAGTACATTATTTTATTATAAAAATCAACATTATTGGTTCCTAATAATATTATGTTATAAGCGTAACTATAAAAAATACTATGCATTACACATAAAAATATATACGAAGAAGATCACTATACATAAGAGTACATAAAAAACCTTCATGCGCTAGTATATGTTTCGCTAGAATTAAATAATTCAACTGAAACCAGCGTGGCTAATGCGTACTGTTTAGGTTATGCTTATTAAAAAAGGTCTCTTTTCACTTTTTGAGACAAGTGGGAAGCGTACACATAAGTTTTAAAATTTTTTTACTAAATCAACTAGCACCTCCCAGAATCTTCATAAATACCTACCTAGGCTAAAACATTTTTAAAAAATGGTTTAGATAATTAAAATATCGATAAATGTTTATTACAAAAACGGAACCGTTGGTTTACGACACAATATACGTACTGTTGTATCTATATTGTGTCCAACTTGAACTCGTATGACCTTTGGTCGAACTTCGCGTAACTTCTAAAGGCGTGTGTTTATCTTCAAAGGAAATGTCGAGGACAAAACGCAAATGTGACAGGAATTAGGTAATAAATACGAATTAAGTTATAATTTGGTAGAAATAGCGTCTTATTTTGAAACATAATGATAGTAACCACTAGTCATTGTAAACCGTAGGGTTTTATACCATATAAGTAATATAAGTTAAATTAGTCTGATAGGTTTTTTAACCAAATTAAAAAAAAATTAAAGAGGTTCTCAATTCAGTCGTTAAAGAAAATTATTTACTGCGCAACTTGACTTTAGTGCTAAATATCATTATCTATCAGCTAACCTTTCTGTGGTAGGAATAACATTTTTTTCATTTATGAAACAATTTTTTTCACAAACTGTTCCTGAAAAGTATGAGGGGACATACCAAGCGTGGGATTACGGCGGTAAGTTAATGATGACAGGAACAATCTCTTACAGAGGACAACACGTCCTGTGATTTTGTTGTTGTTCTATCATTCCTGTTCCTTTGTTCTACAAAAATTAAGTTGTAATAATATTTTATTAGTAAAACTTTGCAGAAACATGCTCATTCCAACTTGGCGTCGATTCAGATTAAAAGCCAGAAGCTAAATCCATTACAAAACGCACTTTAGCCGTTAACTCTACTCATTCCACCATTTCCTTCTCGCTTGCCAAGAACTGGCACAACATAATCTGCCATTATGGCGGTAGAACACTCAATACTCTCAGCGTATAGAAGAGCAACTCATTTAGTTATTCCCTTGTTTCAACAAAATACCCGTTTTACCCAAAACCTTTCCGCATGTAACCAACACTAAGGAGTGCTATCATACATAGATGGTTATGAACATCTTTCATTATTTTAGCTTTAGCGTTAGATAAGCTTTTAGATATTAGATTGACAGTTAGTTCTTACCTGTTTTTTTATATTGATGTAGCAGTTCAATCAAATCTATAACATTTTATAGAATGTTCCATGCAGTACTTCTTATGAAACTTCTTGCCAACAAGGACCAGTGTTATACGTATTAAATATGTGTTCCTATCACAAATGGTGAAGAATAGATCATTGAAACTTCAAAGATAGAGCCTCAAAAGTCAAACCTTTGACTGACCCAAAGCGTTCTAAGCAATAATATCACGGGAACTTTCGAAAGGTGACAAAGCAACAACTGAGTAGCATATCTGTTTGTCAGCTTCACTAACTGCTTGATGTCAGTACATTGTAGTACAAGTGCTCATAAATACTTGACACAATGGTGAGCCGGTGGACGAGCGATAATGTACCTTGTAGTTAGTTGCTGAGCGCGGCGAGAGCCGAGACGGTTGCCAACACACCCCCACATACACACACACAGCTACAACACAGTTTTGCATTCGTTGCAGAGTTGAGTAGTTTTTAACAATAAAAGTAGTTGCATTTCGATCTTTGCTTCATTTCGGGTATCAGTTTCAGTAGGCTCATGGAAGTGGTTCGTCGTTAACATTTCAGGTCGTTGCCATTCCATATTGAATCAAATCAACCTGTAGTCTCTTTCTTGACTAACAACTTAAAAACTAGTCAGTTTTAGAACTCCTCTTAGTATCTCTTTCTGTAGGTACTTATTGCTTACAATAAGCATAAACACATAGCATAATTATTGTATAACATAGTAATATGGTGGATGGAAAAGGCCCAACAATTATCTGTTACCACCAATCTGACGCATAGGTACATGTGCTAAGCTTCATGTTTTTTATGCTACTGCTGCTGGTAGAAAAAGCATGTGGCCCACTTGATGTTAAGTGGTAACCATCACCCATAACAAAGCATTGCCTTGTAGGTCACGCACGCTAGGTACGTACCCTACGAAGCACTACCCTGCGTCATACTGATGCTAAGCTTCATATGCCTGTAATGGCATACGTTTCAAATTGGAACGCAGTCAGTTGCTTGGCAGCAGAAACGGGCATGGTGGTAGGATTTCCCCAGACTTAACCTACTAATCATGATTTGTAAAATACAATAATTAGCTAGGTAAGAGTGTAATCCCCAGGTATAAGAGACTTACAGAGACCGCTTCACAAATACAGCGATAAGTTTGGGCTCAGCGACGTGAGATAAATGATATTTGTGTTAGTCGACGTAAACAAGTGTTCGGTAGGCAGCGGCAGCGGTAGCGGCAGCGGCGGCGTCAGACACATAACTCAGCAATAACACGTCACAAACGAGCCGATAATGTGAACGAAACAATAAACAAGAATTCTGCTCGTATTGTATTGGAATCGAATAAAAATCGCGCCAAGTCCACTGTCCTCAACGTTGACACCGTGATAACAGCTGGGTCACTACACATTCTGTATATATTTATTAGCAAACATCTAAGCTTTTGTATTTGTGATAATAAAATAAAATAGCAGTCTTGAATGTTAATTTCATAAGTAGGGTTTTGTAATCTAACGGGTTTGTAAAATATTGAATGTGTTTTTGTACAAAAAGAATCAATGGCTGAAAAATGATAGTAAGCATGGTTCGACGCACTCACTTGTGTTAAACGTATAACCCACTAGCTCTACTACTTATAAGCGTCTTTGCCCTGAATGGCTGTCTGACTGTAATATATACTACGAGCGGCTTAAACCACTGGTCGTAGAGACTTGAAATTTTCAGGATGTATTTATCTCGTTCCGAAGAGGTGTACTGAAAAAAGTGAAGTGAGCGTTAAAATTTATATATGAAATAGCTTCACGTGGAAGTCACGTGCGTTTCAACGAGATAGATAGATATTATTTATTTTTTTATAATTATAACCAACGTTGATTAATAGTGTTTTTAAATCTATGTTAGGTTTGTCTAGCATTACTAGTAATAGCATAAGATATCAATGATAATATTGAAATAGAATAGATGAAAGTTTCACGATATTATCGTTTTAGTCTTGGAATGACCCAGCTGACATCGCAGTAGGCTGGGTGACGTCAGGGAGCGATAATTTCGATTTATATGAAAATGCCCCGCGGTCCATAATTGCGGCGACCCCTAGCGACCCCGCGCGACCCCTATAAAAGTCACAAATCGCCTCCATTACCATCACCAGTCAATTTACCGTCGCCATCGCCTTTACAAAATGATAATGAATACTGATTCAATCATTCTTGGTTCATTCGCATCGACGCGACGTGCCTTTATTGAGTTCTCGATTAATATTTCAAAAATATTTTTGGTTATTTTATATTTTTCGCCCAAATTAGGTCCCAAAATAAATAATGTGATGACTAGTAAAATTACTAATCTTACAAATTTGGTTTCGGAGTAGTTAGGGGTAGGTTGGCTATGCCTTTTAGTAATGAATTCAACTGTCCCAATTTAAACTTCACAGAAAACACAGAATAAGAAAAGAAAAAAGAAAAGATAAAATATGGACTAAAGCAAAATTAAAACAAAGAATAAGTGACAGTCGTAACTAACCACCAAGTTATTTGTAATCTAGAACATCATTTCTATTGTAATCACATAGACTTCAAATTGGATGCATTGTTGATTGTTGTTCTCAATTAACCGACTCTAACAAACTATGTTTGTTGACACAGTACATTGTTTTTATAAGTTAAGCAAGCTCAAAAAGCATAAATTCAAAGCTTTTTAATTTATTTTAAAGGATGTCCACCGTTTTTAAATTTTTGGTACGGGCAATTCCAATAGGCCTGCGACGCTATTCTTTGTTAAAAAGATGGGTACCACTCAGAATCAGGCGGACTATCTGCTCAATTCATTAGAAAGTTGTATGAAACAGATAAGTAGGTACTCAATATTCTTTGTTAAAATGTTCGTTCATACATATGATAGGTACGTTCATAGCCAGTATAACTATACTCTGTGCTTAGATCATTACAATTTGCGTTTGATGAAGTAACTTTTATTATCTGTGGTCGGCTGGATTAAATAATGGCCTTAATTAGCGAACTATGTCGGGATTGTTAGTCGGCAGTAACTGTTGCGCACTCTGTGGCCCTCGAGTCGGGGAGGGTTGTTCGTAGGCTTTGTACAAGGCGGTACTTACATAGCTACCCGCTTTTTTAAGGAGAAAGTTAATAATGAAGACTAGACAATCTTTTTGTAAAATTATTTTACTTTTTGTTATAAAATTGAGGGCCCTGATAAGGGCTTTTTATGAGAAGAAAGAGCTACATTGTGATAATAAGTGATAGACAAAGTGGTGATGTAGTGTAAATGTAACGCTACATAAGATACTGTGAGGTAAAATGATTACTATAGAAGAAGATAACCACTCCACATTGAGTGGGTCATCTGTTAGATTCATCACTTTTTTAATTTTAAAAATTAATCTTCGACGCACCAAGCTTTTTCAGTACTGCAGTAATTTAAGTTATGAATTATCGGATGAAAGATCATAGTAAGCTAGTATGAAGTCAGTACCTACTAGGATGCAGTCAATACCAGCATGCAGTCGGTACCAGCATGCGATGGTCCAATAGACAAGCGCCGCGAGCTTCAAACAAACTGCACTCAAATAAACTGCTCAAATACTCACTGTACGGCATGACACTGGAAACCGACAGTCTCACTCAAATGAACTTTATCGCTTTATGCTTAGATTTCATTTAGATTGGCAAGTTATTCAAAATATTTTTTATATTTGGAGAAAAGTTTTTGTACAGGGTAATAAGTAGTTTTGACAGTTCTTCCGTTCCGAAACAGCTGCTATGATGAGGTTGATATTTTCCGAATACTGAATAAACATGACTCTTCTAGTGTTACTACCATGCGTAGTTAGTAGGGATTTCTGGAAAAATGCCTCAAAACCCCCTCGAGTCTATTTCATTAATGTTTCCAATAAAACCAGTTTTCTTTTTTTTTGCTGAAATATTGGCTATTCAATGCGCTCATAATACAGCTGTCATGTCCGTTAGAAACGTGCCCTACGTCTATCAATCTGAGACATACAGGTTGCGCCTATAATTTCACCAGCGCCCACATACTTCAAGGCGGAACACAACAACACTGCTTGGTGGCAGAAATTAAGTATGATGGGGAATCATAGTGGGGATTTCGGAAATATGCCAATAAAATGGTACATTTTAATATTTATATTAAATAGTTTATACATGCCGCTCAGATAAAAGATGAGAGCTGTCTATAGCACGGATAAATGTCTGATTATAGCTCGTGAGTCATGATACAAAACATTCTTAACATTTCCAAATGGCATTTTTATATTTTTTCTTCAATGGCCGATACACAGCTTTAAACATAGTTAGAATAGTAATAACACAGACTAACTATCAGTTAGAAAGGTCATGGTAATGGCACGGATTAACTAACAGTTACTAGCTATGGGGTAGTGAGTGAAGGTGTAGGTGATTGTTGTGTTGAGCCCGCATGCAGGCTGTGCAGTATTGTGTTGTGTGGAGTACACTGCAATTCGGGACAACACAAGAGGTAACACTTTAATTGAACATGGAAACTTTCAGTGCACTGAGCTTGCAATAGGTAGGTTTATTGTTTGTTTTATAGATTACAAAAGCTTATACAGTCACGAAACCTTCTAGGGTCAAGATTATTTCTTCTTATTGTTCCACCTTGTTATTTGTATATTTCACTTAATAGACACATATTTATTTATATCACCAAACACTCCAAGGTACTTTGGTTTTATGAGGGAATTACACACGCAGCCGAAGACACCTACTCACAACAGCTCTGACGTCAACGGTTAATAAGGTTCGATATAGATATTTCTTTAACTTCAATTTTCAGTCATATTTCTGAGGGTGGTATGAAAGACAACTAATATCTGCTGGGTTATTCTTGCAACGTATCAAAGCAAGTTGAATCTAAGCGCCAGTTCCTCGCGACCAAGCCTAGAAGGACAAGCAAGAAACTTACGGCTTGGTTTCTATCGTTTTTTAGTGATCCTTCTACAAATGTGATGTAAATATACGTAGTAGGCATTGTTCAACGCACCCACATGTGGGAACACTTTGCAATGAGTACATTCCTCCCTCGGTACAGCCGGCTGGTGCCGGAGCCCAGGAATGCTGCTAGTTCCGGGAGTTCGGCACAAAGGAGATTTTACTTGTTTTGTTGTTTTTACAATCGATTGGTTGTGGTTTGCCTCTCCTTGTTAACTCTAACTTTATGCGAGTTTTATCTATAATGGTTTTTGAATAAGTAAATGTCACTTATATTTTCTTTAAAATGGATCCCTTGGCTTGTTTTTCCTAAAGACCTTTGTTGTATTTTCAGATACTGCATAAAAAAGCACATTGAATAGAAGGTGTAATATATTTGTCATTTAAATGAAAAAATTAAAAGATTTGTCAAAACTAAGATAGGCAAGCGATTGTTAAAATTATAAAATTACTCGTAAATTTCAGACAAAAACAAACGAACAAAAAAATATTGAAAGGAAAGAAATATTTTTTCCTCATTGCTGAAGAATGGTTATTTAATAATTATTTTTTATTATACTTGGTAAATCCCTCGTTACACTAATTAATCAATACAAATACACAAGAGTTACTTATAACAAAAAAAAAACAAATAACAAAATAAATTTCTAAAATAATACGTAATAATATGGAAAAAGAGTTATGTAGTTATTTTTCATGAATAGATTGGTATCTATAAACTAGTAATTAACCATAATTGCACTTATCTGTAAAAAATATTTCCTCGTGTGGGATTTTCTTAAATGCAGGTAAGCACTATAAAAAAAAGTAAAGGCTAATTTGTTGGCTTTACAACATGCCTAATTATTTGTCCTCAAGTTTCTTATGTTAAACAATGCTTCCTGTACACTTGCTGGAAAATAATGAGGCGACGTCGCAGGTAAGACTAGGCGGCGACGGCGGCTTCACCTGCAGTAAACGACGTGCTCTTCTACTCTTGTAGTAAATATTATCTGGAAGAGACCAACTTCTAGAAAATGTTTTTAATATAATAATTATATATTTTGCTGATGTACCATCGCCTGTAATAAAGTATTACCTCGTAGTTCACGCTCATAAAGACGTGTCCTACATTATGTATGACTGACACCTGCTGACGCGGTGAACTTCGTACCGCCAACGTTTTTTATATATAAATCTGAGTCAGAGGAAACAAAACAAAACAAAAAAAAATTAGATTCAATGATGTACATTGAGTCTGTTGATAATGTAGCTGCTCTGTGTTTTATAATTCTCTTTAAATATTTCCAAAAAAATATAAAAGCTTCATGTCACGTCGTCCTACTAAAAAACCAGCAAAGTGCGAGTCACCGCTTGAGACCAATAAAGTGTGCGCACATACATTTTTCGATAGAAAAATCCATTGGTTTACGACCGGACTCGAAGCCACGACTTTAGGATCAAAAGGTTGGGTCACTCCCACTAGACCACCGGTGTTCAAGTCTAGGTTAATTCTATTATTAAATGGTAGGATGTCTATTCCAGTGGCGGGTCGCTGCAGGGCGGGGGCTAGTGGGGGGCAGGGGGGGGCTTCTTGACGCGGCGCGGATTTACGATGCGCTTTGAGTTATGTCCTCTCATGTGCCAATTTATTGCCGCGCACTGTACCTACTAATGTTTTACAAGATAACATACAAACAAGGTTATTTTACCAAAGTATTTAAAATGTATTCATAAGGTGTTGAGTAACTTATTATTATTTAGTGACCTGCTCGCGACTTTTTTTGCGTGGTTACTGTAGTTTTTTATACTAACTTCATCCTCTTTTTTGCACCCTATTTAGGGATGACAGCTCAATGAAACCCATACTAAGTTTTAAGTTGGATCATAAACTACTAATTCTGCAAATCCTATTAACATTAATTCAGTAGTTTTCGCGCGATGCATGTACATACAATCAATCGTACAAGCTAACAAACTATTTTTTGAAGTTGATTTCGTCCTTTTACCTTTATGTAAAAATATATTTCAGGTACAGTCAGCTGCACTAGAATGTATACAATTTGTAACTTTCAAAATGGTTTCACAGCGGTGCTAAAAATATTTTTACGACAGTTATTCAAAAAATAAGTGAGGTCATCAACTAATTTCACGACTTTTTAGTTATTGAGGTTTATTGTTTTGCTGTAATACCGTTGTGAATGTTACAAATTGTATACATTCTAGTGCAGCTGACTGTACACACTTTTCGACCTTTTCAATTTTACGAAAATTGCCAAACGCTGTCTATCCAAGTGGATCAATTTACTTAGGTATGTAGTGTCATATTGAGTGATTGTCAGTAGGTACCTACATAACAGATTGAATAAGCTAAAGTCGAAAGTAGCTCATCAAGATAATGCAATTATACTTGTAAGTAACATGACACTAGTACACTGGACACTCCCCGCGGGGTAGCGGGTAGCGGGTAGCGGGGTAAGGGAGCGGTGATACTAAATAATACAATTGTAACGTTGAGCCATACAATACATTCATACAGTAGGTATGCTTCAAACTTTGAAGTAAAACTTATTTACGCACGCTTGACTTGGGGAGTAAGCTGGTGAATGTGCGACGAGAGCGTTACGAAAAGTGTGATCGGGTGAGGCGAACGAAAGTTGAGAGGAAGATATAAGATATAAGTTAGCAAAGATAGAAAGAAGGTTGTTGTTAATGTTCTTAAACAACAATGACCAATACTTCTGTTAGTACCAAGTCCCTACTCGAGATTATTTCAGTATGACTAAAGGGGTAGTCAAAGGTACGTAACTTTAGATATAAGAGTAGGTATCATTGTTCCAGCGCCTACTTTAATCATCGGAGCAACGACAAGGCAGCGCATTTATTAAAACATCTTTAAGGACCGCTATTACTTCTAGCCTATTGTACGTTGCACATTCCTAAGTCTGCAACTTTTATTTATACCAAATTAAAAACTGTAATACTCCAAAAAAATAGTATTATTATCAAAATAGCAACCCCTTCAAGTTGTCCTCCAAAGGATTAACAATCATTCGAATCAGCTGAACAGTTGCCGGACGTTTACTATTTGATACTAAAAAAAAAATGCACTTACATTATCTAAACTTTCGAATCCATAATATTGATGGATGTAGTGTTCATACTGCGCTTAGTGTTACTGTGTGCGGTACACAGTAGAGCACGACACGGGCGGTGCTTCATTCCAGTCACATCCTCATTATGCAGTTTGGTGTGTTATCGCGTTACGTAATGACATTACACGCGACGCCGCCGCGACCGCGACCGCGACGCGACGCGTCCTCGCCTCTACTGCGAATGCCACACGTTCACAGTAACTATGATATTGGTAGACAATTCACTTTATCAGTTCAGTCATTTGCACTAAAACTATTTATGGCGCATCGGTGAAACGTGAAACCTATTTCAACTTTTACAGGGATGGCGTTTTCTGGCTTATTTTAATTTAAACCCCAAACTACTGAACTACAATGATTTTGATTATTATTCTATAAGACGAAGAAGTAAGAAAGAAAATTAAAATAAATAGCTTCACGATTCTAATCTCCAGAGAGATCTCCTCAGATCTCTTAGTATACCAAGTACGTACTCCAGATTGCCTGATGGGGGTAGTCAGAGGTACGTCCAAGTATCAAATTTACCATCACGCCTGAGTGACGGTTAAAGAATACTTACTAACTAGGTGTGTAATTATAATATCAGCTTGAAATATCCATAAATGTAACGATAACGCGACCCCGCTCAAATTAAAATCCCTTTGATATCTTGATAAAAATGATCCCCTGACACCCTTTGAAGATAATAATGAAAGTATCCAAATGCTGAGTGTATAATTGATGGAGTAGTGTGCGCGTGACGCGCGCCTCATTACTGCTTGCCGTCCGTCATGTAGCCCCCGCCCCCGCCTCTCCTCCGCCCCCGCCTGAGCTCTGTCGCGATCATTGTCTTATGCGACACACGGTACATTTACTCATGCAACAAATCATACTTTTATAGTTACATGTTGGTATAATTATGACAAAACATTTAACACTTTACTTTTACTTTTTTCTCTGGTCTGCTGGAAGAAATCTCTTTTTAAGGTTAAATTCGCCGTTGTGCGTCTTTTTTCCGATCTGATGGGTGTGGGTGAAATTACAGACATACAAGATTTAACACCAATACGATTTCATCAGGTTGTTGAACGCTGAAGAACAGTGCATCGTCATATAAAAAAATAACTAAACTGAATATAACCCATCAAAAACCTTTACACTTCAGACAGGCCAAAATAAGCTGTTAACCCTAGTGCGTCATCCTAAAATCTCCAACATCAGAGTTGGTTACTACACTTTGGCAAGATAAGCTTGTGCTTGGCGTTCTGTTTGTCTGTGTGTAGTT
>OX352713.1:10167569-10172569 GCA_947095575.1 Electrophaes corylata | reverse complement strand
CCTAACTCATAGATCTAAACTACTCCCCTGCACGCGCACTCCCAACTTGGTGACGCTCACTTCGCAACGGGCCGTGCAGCAGAAAACGTAATATTTTAATTTCGCCATAACTTCAAAACCAAACGTCCAATTCTAATCATTTGAAGACCAAATATTATCTACATGAACTGTACTTAGTGATAAAATAATTTATTTCGATAAGGATTAATAGTATGAGTAAAATAAATGCGTTTAAATGTAGTCCAAAAAAAATTGAAGATTTTTAAATAAAAAAATGGTTGTTGTGCCTCACTCGACATAGATAGGTATAGTGTGTCGCTGACTTTTTTGTAGATATTTATAAGATCTACAATTATGTAGAACATTTTATGGTTCTATCTTTTATAGTTTAGGCAGCGTACGCAAAATAAGTAACTTTTCTGGTTGATTTTTTACACCTTGTGTCTGAAAAACCCAAATATTTTACGGAACTCTATTTTTTTCCAAAATAAAATATAGCCTATGTTACTCAGTGATAATGTAGCTTTCTAATGAAAAAAGAATTATTAAAATCGGTCCAGTACTTTTTGAGTTTATTCATAACATACAAAAATACAAAAATACAAAAATACAAAAATACAAAAATACAAAAATACAAAGCTTTCCTCTTTATAATATTAGTGTAGATGTATAAACAATGCTTCATTAATATGTACATAAAATTTCAGCTCGAATACTTGAAGGGAAGTTAGTTGAAAATTGAAATTTAAGTTTTTTTTTTTCACTCTTCTCGGGCAACTTTTACTTTCTTTAAAGATCATAACAATATGTTCTTGGCATGGGTGGTATGTTATCTTACTATATAATTATACAACAAAGATTTACATCACGTCAAATTAAATAAATTCAACTAGTTTAACTAATACTCGTAGCAAGCAATATGCAAAAAAAAAACAGTTTAAGTTTCATCAAAACAATTTATTGATTATGCATAAACAATGTTACAGTAACATGTATATGAAATTTCAGCTCGAATACTTACTAAGGGAGGTTAGTTAAAAATTAAAATTTAAGTTTTTTTTTACACTTTCCTTCGAACAACTTTTACTTTTGTTAAAGATCATAACAATGTTCTTGGCGGGGGGGGGTGGTATGTTATAATAATTATAATCTGTGTGGTAGTTTACTAATACGAATAGCTGTCAAAAAATTGGGTGTCGACGAGCAAGTGACGAACAATAAATAAAGTTGAGAAATGTACTCGTACACAAAAAAAGCATTTCATTTTCATATCTGGGCGACCTACCTTCTTTTATTGCGGCAAACACCACTCGTTCCAAATTCTATGCAGTAAAAGGGAAAAGTATTCTGTTTTAAACATCTGATTACTACAAAATAATAATAACTTTTGATAAGAATCCATAATAATTGTTATTAGATAGCCACAATATGACCAATAAACATATTACCCTAACGATTTAGAGATTATTATTTTATAAATGATGGGCCAGCAGTCTCCAGTTTAACCTGTGCTGTACTGTTTCTATATATTTCTTTGATCAGCTCTATGTGTATTTTTCTACAATCTGTCTGAGCGTATGTAAAATTATGATCTATGGTAGAGTAATTTTTTCGGGGTCGCGCGATCTTTATGATTACCTCTGCACCTGCATAATATTGATTGATTTCGCGCGCGCGGGTGGGGTGGCCTGGCCGGTGGCCGAGTGCATGTCACGGGTCTACTAACCTAACCTAGGTTAGGTTAGGGTTAGGTTAGGTTAGACTTTTTTTTTTTTTTTTTTTAAATGCTCATTACTCCCGTTACGCAATAATGTGCACTTTTGATGCGATTACGAGTAATAATTACCTGCACCTGTGGGTTGCCTGGCCGGTGGCCGAGTGCACGTCACGGGTCTAACCTAACCTAACTTTTTTTTTTTTTTTTTTTTTTTAAATGCTCATTACTCCCGTTACGCAATAATGTGCAGTTTTGATGCGCCCGCGTGGTCGCGCGCCACCGCCCGCCCGCCAACCCACCCGCGCGATTACGAGTAATAATTACCTGCACCTGCATAATATTTTGGCGCGTTCGGCGCGTGCTTTTTGTTTTTTTTTGGATTGATTTCGCGCGCGCGGGTGGGGTGGCCTGGCCGGTGGCCGAGTGCACGTCACGGTTAGGTTAGGTTAGACTTTTTTTTTTTTTTTTTTTTCTCTTTCTTTCTCTCTCCAAAGCTACTACATGTCTATGTTACGTCCTTTTCACTAAAATTTTTGTCGTTTCGATGACTATCCTATGCCACACAAAAATTTACTCTGTTTAAATATATTATTAAACACAGAGTTAACACAAAGAAAAGACCGTTGCGCACTTTTGTGCTATTATAACGATTCACAACGCCGTCTGGCTCTGTGTGGCTGGGCTGCGCGCCGCGTGCGCGTGCGCAATGGTGTACAGTTCACAAAACAAGACGAAGAAAAAGAAAATTTTATAAGTTTTTTTTTTAAAGTGTGTTGACGGTACGTGTGGAAGGATGGATATACATAAATGATGTGGGGCGGCCAACCTCATTGTCGTTGATCAACTTTATTTAATATAACTTTGCTTTTATACTCCACTGTGCGGTGCATGGAAGCAATGTCTATAGTGCTGTGTTTTACATAAACTATACCATGCGCGTGGCGTGGGGTCCGAGGAGCTCTGATCAGTCAAGAGTAATCATCGGTGCGCCCTGCTACCTTGACGCGTTTGGTAATATAAAAACCCATTTCGTCGATGACACATCGCGTTGTGTGGTGTAAAATTACGTTCGTTACGTGTTTTCGAACACTGGCGACAGCTCTGAATTTTTATATATCATACATATATGTTTATGTAGTATATACTCATTTAACTGTAGTTAGTTTCGAACCGTATTCAAGTTTTCCAGTTTAGTTTGCAAAATATGTGTTATTTTATAACACAATGCTTGCGCAGCTAAGAGCGCCACGGCCTCTGCACACTCCGGGCGTGATCGTGCTCCGCGTTGCACCGCGATCGCATTCGGAATGTTTGGTATTTTATTATTCAAGAGATAATAGAATAGCGTGGATTGTTCATAGATCCGAGGAAATTTCAATAAAATGTTGTTAAAACATAATAATAAAAAAAAAAAAACAAGCTCTCTCTTGCGCGCAAAAGACATCCCTCGCGCCGGCCGGCTTAAAAAACCGATCGGCTATAAAAATGAGGGTTTCATTGTCATGTTCGAGTTAGCTCCCTGGTTGATCCTGCCAGTAGTTATATGCTTGTCTCAAAGATTAAGCCATGCATGTCTCAGTGCAAGCCGTATTAAGGCGATACCGCGAATGGCTCAATATATCAGTTTTGGTTCCTTAGATCTTACTCAGTTACTTGGATAACTGTGGTAATTCTAGAGCTAATACATGCAATCAGAACTCTGACCAGTGATGGGATGAGTGCTTTTATTAGATCAAAACCAATCGACGGAGGGCCTCGCGTCCGAAGTCGTTAACTTTGATGAATCTGGATAACTTTTGCCGATCGCATGGTCCAGTACCGGCGACGCATCTTTCAAATGTCTGCCTTATCAACTTTCGATGGTAGTTTCTGCGACTACCATGGTTGTCACGGGTAACGGGGAATCAGGGTTCGATTCCGGAGAGGGAGCCTGAGAAACGGCTACCACATCCAAGGAAGGCAGCAGGCGCGCAAATTACCCACTCCCGGCACGGGGAGGTAGTGACGAAAAATAACGATACGGGACTCTTACGAGGCCTCGTAATCGGAATGAGTACACTTTAAATATTTTAACGAGGAACAATTGGAGGGCAAGTCTGGTGCCAGCAGCCGCGGTAATTCCAGCTCCAATAGCGTATACTAAAATTGTTGCGGTTAAAAAGCTCGTAGTTGCATTTGTGCGCCGCGCTGTCGGTGCACCGCATCCGCGGTGATACTGACACGTTTGCGGAGCATATCGTCGGTGAGCCGGCGGTAACACGCCGGTTCAATATCAAAATCCTATCGCGGTGCTCTTTATTGAGTGTCGAGGTGGGCCGACAATTTTACTTTGAACAAATTAGAGTGCTCAAAGCGGGCTCAAAATGCTGCTTGAATATTTCGTGCATGGAATAATAGAATATGATCTCGGTTCTATTTTGTTGGTTTTCAGAACTCCGAGGTAATGATTAATAGGGATAACTGGGGGCATTCGTATTGCGACGTTAGAGGTGAAATTCTTGGATCGTCGCAAGACGAACATCAGCGAAAGCATTTGCCAAAGGTGTTTTCATCAATCAAGAACGAAAGTTAGAGGTTCGAAGGCGATTAGATACCGCCCTAGTTCTAACCGTAAATATGTCATCTAGCGATCCGCCGACGTTACTACAATGGCTCGGCGGGCAGCTTCCGGGAAACCAAAGATTTTGGACTCCGGGGGGAGTATGGTTGCAAAGCTGAAACTTAAAGGAATTGACGGAAGGGCACCACCAGGAGTGGAGCCTGCGGCTTAATTTGACTCAACACGGGAAATCTCACCAGGCCCGGACACCGGAAGGATTGACAGATTAACAGCTCTTTCTTGATTCGGTGGGTGGTGGTGCATGGCCGTTCTTAGTTGGTGGAGCGATTTGTCTGGTTAATTCCGGTAACGAACGAGACTCTAGCCTGCTAAATAGGCGTCGTCATTTCGGTGTGCATGGCTTCGGTCACGCAACTCACTGGCGACGTATTAAAATTCTTCTTAGAGGGACCGGCGGTTTCGAGCCGCACGAGATTGAGCAATAACAGGTCTGTGATGCCCTTAGATGTCCTGGGCCGCACGCGCGCTACACTGAAGGAATCAACATGTTCTCCCTGGCCTAAAGGCCCGGGCAACCCGTTGAAACTCCTTCGTGCTGGGGATTGGGGTTTGCAATTATCCCCCATAAACGAGGAATTCCTAGTAAGCGCGAGTCATAAGCTCGCGTTGATTACGTCCCTGCCCTTTGTACACACCGCCCGTCGCTACTACCGATTGAATGAT
>OX352713.1:10152569-10162569 GCA_947095575.1 Electrophaes corylata | reverse complement strand
GAACATGTAAAATCGAGTTAATGTGCCGCCTATTGTTTTGTATTTTTTCTCCTTTTTTTTCCCCCTTTTTTTACCCTCTTTTTACCCCTTTTTACCCCTTTTTTTCACTTGGCCCCAGGCCCACCCATCGCGTGCTATTCACGATTTGGTTTTTTAACAATTTTAAGCAAAACTCTGAAAGAAAGCATCGTGAGGAACCTACAAAACCTATGAAATACTGACTACTGCAAAATCTATATGGATACGTACCAAATGTACCACTATCTGGACATACCTCTGACTAACCCCTCACCCCTTACACATCCTCAGAGAATCTCCAGTAATTAGGTAGGGTAGGTAAGTCGTTCGATTTCTCAACAATCGCGGCCGCCGCCGCCGCCGCCGCCGCCGCCGCCGCGCTGGCCGCGTACACGCTCGCTCTCACCTTTAGTTTTTTTTTTCTTTTTCTGTTACTAGACCAAATTATTTTTATTTTAATCATCATCATCGTAGTACCGAATTCGCCATTTTATTATGAATCCAACCTTAGGTGGTTGCTAAACTAGCTTACAAATAAAAATCCTCACTAATATTATTATTATTATTATTATTATTATACAATAATTTGTAGGCTGTACTTTATCTATATGTCAGTCAGGCAGTCAAGTCAGTCAGTAAGTGTACCTAGAAGGAGAGACAAGTGATCGCCGCCGCCACCCGCCACCCGCCACACGGCCATACTGCACACATTCTCATTAATAATATTAATTACCTACTGATATTATCATTAATTACTTAGCAGTAAGCTAAACAGACTATGCAATTTATAATTTATGTCTCCTTCCTTTGTTTCAGGTATGTTTAGCGCGCCTACATCAGCTGTCACTTTTTAATACTCGCCGTCGAATGCGAGGTAAGCTAGGTAGGTACAGCTAGCCAGCTGCACTAGAATGTATACAATTCGTAACTTTTAAAAAAGTTATCAAAACCTTATATAATAGTAAACTCTGAAACATTCAAAACTCAAAAATCGAAAATGAAATTAGCTGATAAGTTCACTTACTCTTTGAGTTTTTGCCCTGTTAATTAATATTAATTGTAATGCTGTAAAACTATTGTGTAAGTTACGAATTGTATACATTCTAGTGCAGCTGACTGTACATAATTATTATTAATAACTAGCTGTAAGTTATCGTTATATTTTGGCTAATTTACACGTCATCCTTAGTGCCCACTTCGTTGTTGGGCGGTAAGCGTCACTATGAAAATTTTATGTTTGATAGCTCTACCTTGACTTATCATGGCGGGTGGTTAGTTAAGTTAGCACCATACCTAGACGACTATGTAATTTGATAGAGAGATAATTTAAGATAACGCGCTATTTTATTTAGACACCCAAACTACAACAAGGATTCATTACACTACTACTCTCTACCTACTAACAACCAATATGCATAAAATAAAAAAAAGTTTAAGTCTCATCGAAACAATTTATTGATCACTAGCTGACCGGTGCCCACTTCGTTGGGCGGTAAACATGTTTACTTACAAATCTTAACTGAAGTAGTACTCGATGTCACCAACAGATGGCGTTAATACGGCATAAAATAGCGGCCGTTCGCAGTTTCGCCAGCGTGGCAGTTTATATCCGTTCCCGTTATTTTTTCGGGATAAAAAGTAGCCTAAGTTACTCCTTGTTACATTAGCTATCTGCCAGTGAAAGTCCCGTCGAAATCGGTCCAGCCGTTCCAGAGATTACACGGAACAAACAGACAGACAGACAGACAAAAATTTAAAAAAATGCTATTTTGGTATATGTATCGTATATACATTCCTATGCATGTAGTAAAAAGCGTTATTTTAATATTACAAACAGACACTTCAATTTTATTTATTTGTATAGATTTTGTCATAAAACTATATTACATTATGAATTAATGTCCTTTTTATGAAACACCTGCGTAGGGAGCCGACCTTGCGTCGGAGCCGCGCGGGTACCTAACTCATAGATCTAAACTACTCCCCTGCACGCGCACTCCCAACTTGGTGACGCTCACTTCGCAACGGGCCGTGCAGCAGAAAACGTAATATTTTAATTTCGCCATAACTTCAAAACCAAACGTCCAATTCTAATCATTTGAAGACCAAATATTATCTACATGAACTGTACTTAGTGATAAAATAATTTATTTCGATAAGGATTAATAGTATGAGTAAAATAAATGCGTTTAAATGTAGTCCAAAAAAAATTGAAGATTTTTAAATAAAAAAATGGTTGTTGTGCCTCACTCGACATAGATAGGTATAGTGTGTCGCTGACTTTTTTGTAGATATTTATAAGATCTACAATTATGTAGAACATTTTATGGTTCTATCTTTTATAGTTTAGGCAGCGTACGCAAAATAAGTAACTTTTCTGGTTGATTTTTTACACCTTGTGTCTGAAAAACCCAAATATTTTACGGAACTCTATTTTTTTCCAAAATAAAATATAGCCTATGTTACTCAGTGATAATGTAGCTTTCTAATGAAAAAAGAATTATTAAAATCGGTCCAGTACTTTTTGAGTTTATTCATAACATACAAAAATACAAAAATACAAAAATACAAAAATACAAAAATACAAAAATACAAAGCTTTCCTCTTTATAATATTAGTGTAGATGTATAAACAATGCTTCATTAATATGTACATAAAATTTCAGCTCGAATACTTGAAGGGAAGTTAGTTGAAAATTGAAATTTAAGTTTTTTTTTTTCACTCTTCTCGGGCAACTTTTACTTTCTTTAAAGATCATAACAATATGTTCTTGGCATGGGTGGTATGTTATCTTACTATATAATTATACAACAAAGATTTACATCACGTCAAATTAAATAAATTCAACTAGTTTAACTAATACTCGTAGCAAGCAATATGCAAAAAAAAAACAGTTTAAGTTTCATCAAAACAATTTATTGATTATGCATAAACAATGTTACAGTAACATGTATATGAAATTTCAGCTCGAATACTTACTAAGGGAGGTTAGTTAAAAATTAAAATTTAAGTTTTTTTTTACACTTTCCTTCGAACAACTTTTACTTTTGTTAAAGATCATAACAATGTTCTTGGCGGGGGGGGGTGGTATGTTATAATAATTATAATCTGTGTGGTAGTTTACTAATACGAATAGCTGTCAAAAAATTGGGTGTCGACGAGCAAGTGACGAACAATAAATAAAGTTGAGAAATGTACTCGTACACAAAAAAAGCATTTCATTTTCATATCTGGGCGACCTACCTTCTTTTATTGCGGCAAACACCACTCGTTCCAAATTCTATGCAGTAAAAGGGAAAAGTATTCTGTTTTAAACATCTGATTACTACAAAATAATAATAACTTTTGATAAGAATCCATAATAATTGTTATTAGATAGCCACAATATGACCAATAAACATATTACCCTAACGATTTAGAGATTATTATTTTATAAATGATGGGCCAGCAGTCTCCAGTTTAACCTGTGCTGTACTGTTTCTATATATTTCTTTGATCAGCTCTATGTGTATTTTTCTACAATCTGTCTGAGCGTATGTAAAATTATGATCTATGGTAGAGTAATTTTTTCGGGGTCGCGCGATCTTTATGATTACCTCTGCACCTGCATAATATTGATTGATTTCGCGCGCGCGGGTGGGGTGGCCTGGCCGGTGGCCGAGTGCATGTCACGGGTCTACTAACCTAACCTAGGTTAGGTTAGGGTTAGGTTAGGTTAGACTTTTTTTTTTTTTTTTTTTAAATGCTCATTACTCCCGTTACGCAATAATGTGCACTTTTGATGCGATTACGAGTAATAATTACCTGCACCTGTGGGTTGCCTGGCCGGTGGCCGAGTGCACGTCACGGGTCTAACCTAACCTAACTTTTTTTTTTTTTTTTTTTTTTTTTTTTTTTTTAAAATGCTCATTACTCCCGTTACGCAATAATGTGCACTTTTGATGCGATTACGAGTAATAATTACCTGCACCTGTGGGTTGCCTGGCCGGTGGCCGAGTGCACGTCACGGGTCTAACCTAACCTAACTTTTTTTTTTTTTTTTTTTTTTTAAATGCTCATTACTCCCGTTACGCAATAATGTGCAGTTTTGATGCGCCCGCGTGGTCGCGCGCCACCGCCCGCCCGCCAACCCACCCGCGCGATTACGAGTAATAATTACCTGCACCTGCATAATATTTTGGCGCGTTCGGCGCGTGCTTTTTGTTTTTTTTTGGATTGATTTCGCGCGCGCGGGTGGGGTGGCCTGGCCGGTGGCCGAGTGCACGTCACGGTTAGGTTAGGTTAGACTTTTTTTTTTTTTTTTTTTTCTCTTTCTTTCTCTCTCCAAAGCTACTACATGTCTATGTTACGTCCTTTTCACTAAAATTTTTGTCGTTTCGATGACTATCCTATGCCACACAAAAATTTACTCTGTTTAAATATATTATTAAACACAGAGTTAACACAAAGAAAAGACCGTTGCGCACTTTTGTGCTATTATAACGATTCACAACGCCGTCTGGCTCTGTGTGGCTGGGCTGCGCGCCGCGTGCGCGTGCGCAATGGTGTACAGTTCACAAAACAAGACGAAGAAAAAGAAAATTTTATAAGTTTTTTTTTTAAAGTGTGTTGACGGTACGTGTGGAAGGATGGATATACATAAATGATGTGGGGCGGCCAACCTCATTGTCGTTGATCAACTTTATTTAATATAACTTTGCTTTTATACTCCACTGTGCGGTGCATGGAAGCAATGTCTATAGTGCTGTGTTTTACATAAACTATACCATGCGCGTGGCGTGGGGTCCGAGGAGCTCTGATCAGTCAAGAGTAATCATCGGTGCGCCCTGCTACCTTGACGCGTTTGGTAATATAAAAACCCATTTCGTCGATGACACATCGCGTTGTGTGGTGTAAAATTACGTTCGTTACGTGTTTTCGAACACTGGCGACAGCTCTGAATTTTTATATATCATACATATATGTTTATGTAGTATATACTCATTTAACTGTAGTTAGTTTCGAACCGTATTCAAGTTTTCCAGTTTAGTTTGCAAAATATGTGTTATTTTATAACACAATGCTTGCGCAGCTAAGAGCGCCACGGCCTCTGCACACTCCGGGCGTGATCGTGCTCCGCGTTGCACCGCGATCGCATTCGGAATGTTTGGTATTTTATTATTCAAGAGATAATAGAATAGCGTGGATTGTTCATAGATCCGAGGAAATTTCAATAAAATGTTGTTAAAACATAATAATAAAAAAAAAAAAACAAGCTCTCTCTTGCGCGCAAAAGACATCCCTCGCGCCGGCCGGCTTAAAAAACCGATCGGCTATAAAAATGAGGGTTTCATTGTCATGTTCGAGTTAGCTCCCTGGTTGATCCTGCCAGTAGTTATATGCTTGTCTCAAAGATTAAGCCATGCATGTCTCAGTGCAAGCCGTATTAAGGCGATACCGCGAATGGCTCAATATATCAGTTTTGGTTCCTTAGATCTTACTCAGTTACTTGGATAACTGTGGTAATTCTAGAGCTAATACATGCAATCAGAACTCTGACCAGTGATGGGATGAGTGCTTTTATTAGATCAAAACCAATCGACGGAGGGCCTCGCGTCCGAAGTCGTTAACTTTGATGAATCTGGATAACTTTTGCCGATCGCATGGTCCAGTACCGGCGACGCATCTTTCAAATGTCTGCCTTATCAACTTTCGATGGTAGTTTCTGCGACTACCATGGTTGTCACGGGTAACGGGGAATCAGGGTTCGATTCCGGAGAGGGAGCCTGAGAAACGGCTACCACATCCAAGGAAGGCAGCAGGCGCGCAAATTACCCACTCCCGGCACGGGGAGGTAGTGACGAAAAATAACGATACGGGACTCTTACGAGGCCTCGTAATCGGAATGAGTACACTTTAAATATTTTAACGAGGAACAATTGGAGGGCAAGTCTGGTGCCAGCAGCCGCGGTAATTCCAGCTCCAATAGCGTATACTAAAATTGTTGCGGTTAAAAAGCTCGTAGTTGCATTTGTGCGCCGCGCTGTCGGTGCACCGCATCCGCGGTGATACTGACACGTTTGCGGAGCATATCGTCGGTGAGCCGGCGGTAACACGCCGGTTCAATATCAAAATCCTATCGCGGTGCTCTTTATTGAGTGTCGAGGTGGGCCGACAATTTTACTTTGAACAAATTAGAGTGCTCAAAGCGGGCTCAAAATGCTGCTTGAATATTTCGTGCATGGAATAATAGAATATGATCTCGGTTCTATTTTGTTGGTTTTCAGAACTCCGAGGTAATGATTAATAGGGATAACTGGGGGCATTCGTATTGCGACGTTAGAGGTGAAATTCTTGGATCGTCGCAAGACGAACATCAGCGAAAGCATTTGCCAAAGGTGTTTTCATCAATCAAGAACGAAAGTTAGAGGTTCGAAGGCGATTAGATACCGCCCTAGTTCTAACCGTAAATATGTCATCTAGCGATCCGCCGACGTTACTACAATGGCTCGGCGGGCAGCTTCCGGGAAACCAAAGATTTTGGACTCCGGGGGGAGTATGGTTGCAAAGCTGAAACTTAAAGGAATTGACGGAAGGGCACCACCAGGAGTGGAGCCTGCGGCTTAATTTGACTCAACACGGGAAATCTCACCAGGCCCGGACACCGGAAGGATTGACAGATTAACAGCTCTTTCTTGATTCGGTGGGTGGTGGTGCATGGCCGTTCTTAGTTGGTGGAGCGATTTGTCTGGTTAATTCCGGTAACGAACGAGACTCTAGCCTGCTAAATAGGCGTCGTCATTTCGGTGTGCATGGCTTCGGTCACGCAACTCACTGGCGACGTATTAAAATTCTTCTTAGAGGGACCGGCGGTTTCGAGCCGCACGAGATTGAGCAATAACAGGTCTGTGATGCCCTTAGATGTCCTGGGCCGCACGCGCGCTACACTGAAGGAATCAACATGTTCTCCCTGGCCTAAAGGCCCGGGCAACCCGTTGAAACTCCTTCGTGCTGGGGATTGGGGTTTGCAATTATCCCCCATAAACGAGGAATTCCTAGTAAGCGCGAGTCATAAGCTCGCGTTGATTACGTCCCTGCCCTTTGTACACACCGCCCGTCGCTACTACCGATTGAATGATTTAGTGAGGTCTTCGGACCGACACGCGGTGGCTTCACGGCCGTTGGCGTTGTTGGGAAGTTGACCAAACTTGATCATTTAGAGGAAGTAAAAGTCGTAACAAGGTTTCCGTAGGGGAACCTGCGGAAGGATCATTATCGTGTTTGTTATTTTTTGTGAGTTCTCTCGCATTAAATACATGACATAATTCCATCCAAAGTTTGTGCGAAAAAGGCTCCACCGCCGCCGCCGTGTTTTTTTTTTAAGACGCGCGCGACGCACGAGCTTCGTCACGTCTCACCGTAGGTTATGACGGGTGAAAAATCCGCATCCCGAATCTACGTATTGCGTGGGACGTGTTCGTCAACCAAATAAAATGACGGTTTAGAGTGAGGGCGTCAAAAACCCTCGTTCTAAGTTATATAATTTTTATTTTTTTTTATAAATTTTTATCATATATAACCAAACTATTACCCTGGACGGTGGATCACTTGGCTCGCGGGTCGATGAAGAACGCAGTTAACTGCGCGTCATAGTGTGAACTGCAGGACACATTTGAACATCGACATTTCGAACGCACATTGCGGTCCGTGGATACACATCCAGGACCACTCCTGTCTGAGGGCCGGCTGCATAAAAACAAAACCACATTGCGTGTGCTTTTTTAGTGCACGCAGATGGCGGTTCTCGTTGCTTGTGTTATATAACCATAGCTCTCGCGCGGGTCCGTTTAAAAATTCGTTTTAACGTTTGTGTCGTTTTCGTTTTGTCACACACACACGCACAACACACGATGTGTAAAAATATTGCGTTGTTGCTGCATTGTGTGTCGAAATGAATATTATGTGCGTCGCAAACGTGTGCAGTAGGCGGACTCGACGTCCGAAGGGCGTGTCGGCGTTCGCGTCGTAGCGTCGTAACGGATATCGTGTCTGCCTCCCATTTTATACGTTGGCCTCAGATCAGGGAGGATTACCCGCCGAATTTAAGCATATTAGTAAGCGGAGGAAAAGAAACTAACTAGGATTTCCTTAGTAGCGGCGAGCGAACAGGAACAAGCCCAGCACTGAATCCCGTCGTTGTAACGGCGGCGGGAGATGTGGTGTTCGGGAGGTTCCGCTTTCTTGTCGTCGTCCACTCCTGTCCAAGTTCGTCTTGAACGGGGCCCATTTCCCATAGAGGGTGCCAGGCCCGTAGCGACGGAGGACGGCGGCGAGAGGGACTCTCCTCAGAGTCGGGTTGCTTGAGAGTGCAGCCCTAAGTGGGTGGTAAACTCCATCTAAGGCTAAATATTACCGCGAGACCGATAGCGAACAAGTACCGTGAGGGAAAGTTGAAAAGAACTTTGAAGAGAGAGTTCAACAGTACGTGAAACCGCTCAGGGGTAAACCTGCGAAACTCGAATGAACGAACGGGGAGATTCATCGTTATTCGGCGGCGTGGCGGCGCGCGCTCGATACTCGCGACCTCGGTCGTGCGGTACGGCGTGCGACGTTACAACGTTCACCGACGGCGTGCACTTCTCCCTTAGTAATGCATCGCGACCCGTTCGATGTCGGTCTAAGCGCCGTTCGGGAGTCAATGTTGCACCTCTCGGGGTGCAGCGTTGACCGTGACGGTCGCCGACCGGCTGTCGGACGGTATTTGAACGGATCGCGTACGCGTTAACGCGCGTCCGGCCCGACGCAAGGTGTCCGTCGTTCATCCCCCGTCCTGCCCGAGCGCGGGCGGGGGTGCGGCGCGCCTGTCGTCGCAGCCGTGCTGTCTCGGACTGTACGCGTCCCGTGTCTGCGATGATTCTGTTTCGGGCACTCGCAGGACCCGTCTTGAAACACGGACCAAGGAGTCTAGCATGTGTGCGAGTCATTGAGTATAATGTCTAAACTGAAAGGCGCAACGAAAGTGAAGGTGGACGCTCGCCGTCCGCTCAGGGAGGATGGTGCGCCGATCTCGGTCGGCCTCTCGCACTCCCGAGGCGTCTCGTTTCCAATCAGAGATTGCAGGCGCGCTCTGAGCACAGATGCTGGGACCCGAAAGATGGTGAACTATGCCTGGTCAGGTCGAAGTCAGGGGAAACCCTGATGGAGGACCGTAGCGATTCTGACGTGCAAATCGATCGTCGGAACTGGGTATAGGGGCGAAAGACTAATCGAACCATCTAGTAGCTGGTTCCGTCCGAAGTTTCCCTCAGGATAGCTGGCGTCGATTTGAACAGTCTCATCCGGTAAAGCGAATGATTAGAGGCATTGGGGTCGAAACGACTTCAACCTATTCTCAAACTTTAAATGGGTGAGAACTCCGGCTTACTCGAACGATGAAGCCGGAGATCTGATGACGGTGCCAAGTGGGCCAATTTTGGTAAGCAGAACTGGCGCTGTGGGATGAACCAAACGTAGTGTTAAGGCGCCCAAAAAACGCTCATGGGACACCATGAAAGGCGTTGGTCGCTCATGACAGCAGGACGGTGGCCATGGAAGTCGGAATCCGCTAAGGAGTGTGCAACGACTCACCTGCCGAAGCAACCAGCCCTGAAAATGGATGGCGCTGAAGCGTTTTGCCTATACACTACCGTTACCGGCATGTGCGATGTTTTATTTTCACGAATGAAACATCATTAAGCCGTAACGAGTAGGACGTGCGCGGCGGTGAGCGCAGAAGGGTCTGGGCGTGAGCCCGCCTGGAGCCGCCGTCGGTGCAGATCTTGGTGGTAGTAGCAAATACTCCAGCGAGGCCCTGGAGGACTGACGTGGAGAAGGGTTTCGCGTGAACAGTAGTTGCTCGCGAGTCAGTCGATCCTAAGCTCAAGGAGAAATCTTATGTCGATGTGGCGTGTTTTATTTTATTATGATAAATAACGCCCTTTGAGCGAAAGGGAATCCGGTTCCT
>OX352713.1:10142569-10150069 GCA_947095575.1 Electrophaes corylata | reverse complement strand
GGCCGCCGCCGCCGCCGCCGCCGCCGCCGCCGCGCTGGCCGCGTACACGCTCGCTCTCACCTTTAGTTTTTTTTTTCTTTTTCTGTTACTAGACCAAATTATTTTTATTTTAATCATCATCATCGTAGTACCGAATTCGCCATTTTATTATGAATCCAACCTTAGGTGGTTGCTAAACTAGCTTACAAATAAAAATCCTCACTAATATTATTATTATTATTATTATTATTATACAATAATTTGTAGGCTGTACTTTATCTATATGTCAGTCAGGCAGTCAAGTCAGTCAGTAAGTGTACCTAGAAGGAGAGACAAGTGATCGCCGCCGCCACCCGCCACCCGCCACACGGCCATACTGCACACATTCTCATTAATAATATTAATTACCTACTGATATTATCATTAATTACTTAGCAGTAAGCTAAACAGACTATGCAATTTATAATTTATGTCTCCTTCCTTTGTTTCAGGTATGTTTAGCGCGCCTACATCAGCTGTCACTTTTTAATACTCGCCGTCGAATGCGAGGTAAGCTAGGTAGGTACAGCTAGCCAGCTGCACTAGAATGTATACAATTCGTAACTTTTAAAAAAGTTATCAAAACCTTATATAATAGTAAACTCTGAAACATTCAAAACTCAAAAATCGAAAATGAAATTAGCTGATAAGTTCACTTACTCTTTGAGTTTTTGCCCTGTTAATTAATATTAATTGTAATGCTGTAAAACTATTGTGTAAGTTACGAATTGTATACATTCTAGTGCAGCTGACTGTACATAATTATTATTAATAACTAGCTGTAAGTTATCGTTATATTTTGGCTAATTTACACGTCATCCTTAGTGCCCACTTCGTTGTTGGGCGGTAAGCGTCACTATGAAAATTTTATGTTTGATAGCTCTACCTTGACTTATCATGGCGGGTGGTTAGTTAAGTTAGCACCATACCTAGACGACTATGTAATTTGATAGAGAGATAATTTAAGATAACGCGCTATTTTATTTAGACACCCAAACTACAACAAGGATTCATTACACTACTACTCTCTACCTACTAACAACCAATATGCATAAAATAAAAAAAAGTTTAAGTCTCATCGAAACAATTTATTGATCACTAGCTGACCGGTGCCCACTTCGTTGGGCGGTAAACATGTTTACTTACAAATCTTAACTGAAGTAGTACTCGATGTCACCAACAGATGGCGTTAATACGGCATAAAATAGCGGCCGTTCGCAGTTTCGCCAGCGTGGCAGTTTATATCCGTTCCCGTTATTTTTTCGGGATAAAAAGTAGCCTAAGTTACTCCTTGTTACATTAGCTATCTGCCAGTGAAAGTCCCGTCGAAATCGGTCCAGCCGTTCCAGAGATTACACGGAACAAACAGACAGACAGACAGACAAAAATTTAAAAAAATGCTATTTTGGTATATGTATCGTATATACATTCCTATGCATGTAGTAAAAAGCGTTATTTTAATATTACAAACAGACACTTCAATTTTATTTATTTGTATAGATTTTGTCATAAAACTATATTACATTATGAATTAATGTCCTTTTTATGAAACACCTGCGTAGGGAGCCGACCTTGCGTCGGAGCCGCGCGGGTACCTAACTCATAGATCTAAACTACTCCCCTGCACGCGCACTCCCAACTTGGTGACGCTCACTTCGCAACGGGCCGTGCAGCAGAAAACGTAATATTTTAATTTCGCCATAACTTCAAAACCAAACGTCCAATTCTAATCATTTGAAGACCAAATATTATCTACATGAACTGTACTTAGTGATAAAATAATTTATTTCGATAAGGATTAATAGTATGAGTAAAATAAATGCGTTTAAATGTAGTCCAAAAAAAATTGAAGATTTTTAAATAAAAAAATGGTTGTTGTGCCTCACTCGACATAGATAGGTATAGTGTGTCGCTGACTTTTTTGTAGATATTTATAAGATCTACAATTATGTAGAACATTTTATGGTTCTATCTTTTATAGTTTAGGCAGCGTACGCAAAATAAGTAACTTTTCTGGTTGATTTTTTACACCTTGTGTCTGAAAAACCCAAATATTTTACGGAACTCTATTTTTTTCCAAAATAAAATATAGCCTATGTTACTCAGTGATAATGTAGCTTTCTAATGAAAAAAGAATTATTAAAATCGGTCCAGTACTTTTTGAGTTTATTCATAACATACAAAAATACAAAAATACAAAAATACAAAAATACAAAAATACAAAAATACAAAGCTTTCCTCTTTATAATATTAGTGTAGATGTATAAACAATGCTTCATTAATATGTACATAAAATTTCAGCTCGAATACTTGAAGGGAAGTTAGTTGAAAATTGAAATTTAAGTTTTTTTTTTTCACTCTTCTCGGGCAACTTTTACTTTCTTTAAAGATCATAACAATATGTTCTTGGCATGGGTGGTATGTTATCTTACTATATAATTATACAACAAAGATTTACATCACGTCAAATTAAATAAATTCAACTAGTTTAACTAATACTCGTAGCAAGCAATATGCAAAAAAAAAACAGTTTAAGTTTCATCAAAACAATTTATTGATTATGCATAAACAATGTTACAGTAACATGTATATGAAATTTCAGCTCGAATACTTACTAAGGGAGGTTAGTTAAAAATTAAAATTTAAGTTTTTTTTTACACTTTCCTTCGAACAACTTTTACTTTTGTTAAAGATCATAACAATGTTCTTGGCGGGGGGGGGTGGTATGTTATAATAATTATAATCTGTGTGGTAGTTTACTAATACGAATAGCTGTCAAAAAATTGGGTGTCGACGAGCAAGTGACGAACAATAAATAAAGTTGAGAAATGTACTCGTACACAAAAAAAGCATTTCATTTTCATATCTGGGCGACCTACCTTCTTTTATTGCGGCAAACACCACTCGTTCCAAATTCTATGCAGTAAAAGGGAAAAGTATTCTGTTTTAAACATCTGATTACTACAAAATAATAATAACTTTTGATAAGAATCCATAATAATTGTTATTAGATAGCCACAATATGACCAATAAACATATTACCCTAACGATTTAGAGATTATTATTTTATAAATGATGGGCCAGCAGTCTCCAGTTTAACCTGTGCTGTACTGTTTCTATATATTTCTTTGATCAGCTCTATGTGTATTTTTCTACAATCTGTCTGAGCGTATGTAAAATTATGATCTATGGTAGAGTAATTTTTTCGGGGTCGCGCGATCTTTATGATTACCTCTGCACCTGCATAATATTGATTGATTTCGCGCGCGCGGGTGGGGTGGCCTGGCCGGTGGCCGAGTGCATGTCACGGGTCTACTAACCTAACCTAGGTTAGGTTAGGGTTAGGTTAGGTTAGACTTTTTTTTTTTTTTTTTTTAAATGCTCATTACTCCCGTTACGCAATAATGTGCACTTTTGATGCGATTACGAGTAATAATTACCTGCACCTGTGGGTTGCCTGGCCGGTGGCCGAGTGCACGTCACGGGTCTAACCTAACCTAACTTTTTTTTTTTTTTTTTTTTTTTTTTTTTTTTTAAAATGCTCATTACTCCCGTTACGCAATAATGTGCACTTTTGATGCGATTACGAGTAATAATTACCTGCACCTGTGGGTTGCCTGGCCGGTGGCCGAGTGCACGTCACGGGTCTAACCTAACCTAACTTTTTTTTTTTTTTTTTTTTTTTAAATGCTCATTACTCCCGTTACGCAATAATGTGCAGTTTTGATGCGCCCGCGTGGTCGCGCGCCACCGCCCGCCCGCCAACCCACCCGCGCGATTACGAGTAATAATTACCTGCACCTGCATAATATTTTGGCGCGTTCGGCGCGTGCTTTTTGTTTTTTTTTGGATTGATTTCGCGCGCGCGGGTGGGGTGGCCTGGCCGGTGGCCGAGTGCACGTCACGGTTAGGTTAGGTTAGACTTTTTTTTTTTTTTTTTTTTCTCTTTCTTTCTCTCTCCAAAGCTACTACATGTCTATGTTACGTCCTTTTCACTAAAATTTTTGTCGTTTCGATGACTATCCTATGCCACACAAAAATTTACTCTGTTTAAATATATTATTAAACACAGAGTTAACACAAAGAAAAGACCGTTGCGCACTTTTGTGCTATTATAACGATTCACAACGCCGTCTGGCTCTGTGTGGCTGGGCTGCGCGCCGCGTGCGCGTGCGCAATGGTGTACAGTTCACAAAACAAGACGAAGAAAAAGAAAATTTTATAAGTTTTTTTTTTAAAGTGTGTTGACGGTACGTGTGGAAGGATGGATATACATAAATGATGTGGGGCGGCCAACCTCATTGTCGTTGATCAACTTTATTTAATATAACTTTGCTTTTATACTCCACTGTGCGGTGCATGGAAGCAATGTCTATAGTGCTGTGTTTTACATAAACTATACCATGCGCGTGGCGTGGGGTCCGAGGAGCTCTGATCAGTCAAGAGTAATCATCGGTGCGCCCTGCTACCTTGACGCGTTTGGTAATATAAAAACCCATTTCGTCGATGACACATCGCGTTGTGTGGTGTAAAATTACGTTCGTTACGTGTTTTCGAACACTGGCGACAGCTCTGAATTTTTATATATCATACATATATGTTTATGTAGTATATACTCATTTAACTGTAGTTAGTTTCGAACCGTATTCAAGTTTTCCAGTTTAGTTTGCAAAATATGTGTTATTTTATAACACAATGCTTGCGCAGCTAAGAGCGCCACGGCCTCTGCACACTCCGGGCGTGATCGTGCTCCGCGTTGCACCGCGATCGCATTCGGAATGTTTGGTATTTTATTATTCAAGAGATAATAGAATAGCGTGGATTGTTCATAGATCCGAGGAAATTTCAATAAAATGTTGTTAAAACATAATAATAAAAAAAAAAAAACAAGCTCTCTCTTGCGCGCAAAAGACATCCCTCGCGCCGGCCGGCTTAAAAAACCGATCGGCTATAAAAATGAGGGTTTCATTGTCATGTTCGAGTTAGCTCCCTGGTTGATCCTGCCAGTAGTTATATGCTTGTCTCAAAGATTAAGCCATGCATGTCTCAGTGCAAGCCGTATTAAGGCGATACCGCGAATGGCTCAATATATCAGTTTTGGTTCCTTAGATCTTACTCAGTTACTTGGATAACTGTGGTAATTCTAGAGCTAATACATGCAATCAGAACTCTGACCAGTGATGGGATGAGTGCTTTTATTAGATCAAAACCAATCGACGGAGGGCCTCGCGTCCGAAGTCGTTAACTTTGATGAATCTGGATAACTTTTGCCGATCGCATGGTCCAGTACCGGCGACGCATCTTTCAAATGTCTGCCTTATCAACTTTCGATGGTAGTTTCTGCGACTACCATGGTTGTCACGGGTAACGGGGAATCAGGGTTCGATTCCGGAGAGGGAGCCTGAGAAACGGCTACCACATCCAAGGAAGGCAGCAGGCGCGCAAATTACCCACTCCCGGCACGGGGAGGTAGTGACGAAAAATAACGATACGGGACTCTTACGAGGCCTCGTAATCGGAATGAGTACACTTTAAATATTTTAACGAGGAACAATTGGAGGGCAAGTCTGGTGCCAGCAGCCGCGGTAATTCCAGCTCCAATAGCGTATACTAAAATTGTTGCGGTTAAAAAGCTCGTAGTTGCATTTGTGCGCCGCGCTGTCGGTGCACCGCATCCGCGGTGATACTGACACGTTTGCGGAGCATATCGTCGGTGAGCCGGCGGTAACACGCCGGTTCAATATCAAAATCCTATCGCGGTGCTCTTTATTGAGTGTCGAGGTGGGCCGACAATTTTACTTTGAACAAATTAGAGTGCTCAAAGCGGGCTCAAAATGCTGCTTGAATATTTCGTGCATGGAATAATAGAATATGATCTCGGTTCTATTTTGTTGGTTTTCAGAACTCCGAGGTAATGATTAATAGGGATAACTGGGGGCATTCGTATTGCGACGTTAGAGGTGAAATTCTTGGATCGTCGCAAGACGAACATCAGCGAAAGCATTTGCCAAAGGTGTTTTCATCAATCAAGAACGAAAGTTAGAGGTTCGAAGGCGATTAGATACCGCCCTAGTTCTAACCGTAAATATGTCATCTAGCGATCCGCCGACGTTACTACAATGGCTCGGCGGGCAGCTTCCGGGAAACCAAAGATTTTGGACTCCGGGGGGAGTATGGTTGCAAAGCTGAAACTTAAAGGAATTGACGGAAGGGCACCACCAGGAGTGGAGCCTGCGGCTTAATTTGACTCAACACGGGAAATCTCACCAGGCCCGGACACCGGAAGGATTGACAGATTAACAGCTCTTTCTTGATTCGGTGGGTGGTGGTGCATGGCCGTTCTTAGTTGGTGGAGCGATTTGTCTGGTTAATTCCGGTAACGAACGAGACTCTAGCCTGCTAAATAGGCGTCGTCATTTCGGTGTGCATGGCTTCGGTCACGCAACTCACTGGCGACGTATTAAAATTCTTCTTAGAGGGACCGGCGGTTTCGAGCCGCACGAGATTGAGCAATAACAGGTCTGTGATGCCCTTAGATGTCCTGGGCCGCACGCGCGCTACACTGAAGGAATCAACATGTTCTCCCTGGCCTAAAGGCCCGGGCAACCCGTTGAAACTCCTTCGTGCTGGGGATTGGGGTTTGCAATTATCCCCCATAAACGAGGAATTCCTAGTAAGCGCGAGTCATAAGCTCGCGTTGATTACGTCCCTGCCCTTTGTACACACCGCCCGTCGCTACTACCGATTGAATGATTTAGTGAGGTCTTCGGACCGACACGCGGTGGCTTCACGGCCGTTGGCGTTGTTGGGAAGTTGACCAAACTTGATCATTTAGAGGAAGTAAAAGTCGTAACAAGGTTTCCGTAGGGGAACCTGCGGAAGGATCATTATCGTGTTTGTTATTTTTTGTGAGTTCTCTCGCATTAAATACATGACATAATTCCATCCAAAGTTTGTGCGAAAAAGGCTCCACCGCCGCCGCCGTGTTTTTTTTTTAAGACGCGCGCGACGCACGAGCTTCGTCACGTCTCACCGTAGGTTATGACGGGTGAAAAATCCGCATCCCGAATCTACGTATTGCGTGGGACGTGTTCGTCAACCAAATAAAATGACGGTTTAGAGTGAGGGCGTCAAAAACCCTCGTTCTAAGTTATATAATTTTTATTTTTTTTTATAAATTTTTATCATATATAACCAAACTATTACCCTGGACGGTGGATCACTTGGCTCGCGGGTCGATGAAGAACGCAGTTAACTGCGCGTCATAGTGTGAACTGCAGGACACATTTGAACATCGACATTTCGAACGCACATTGCGGTCCGTGGATACACATCCAGGACCACTCCTGTCTGAGGGCCGGCTGCATAAAAACAAAACCACATTGCGTGTGCTTTTTTAGTGCACGCAGATGGCGGTTCTCGTTGCTTGTGTTATATAACCATAGCTCTCGCGCGGGTCCGTTTAAAAATTCGTTTTAACGT